>NW_019104552.1:247875-283721 GCF_001995035.1 Momordica charantia
GCCGAGGCGAACTACTGTCAGCGGCGTAATTATCGGGCATAATCGTCGGTCCCGAGATTACCGGGTGTAACCGACGATCCCGAGATTACCGGGTGTATCCGTTGCGAGATTAGCGGGACTACCACCCATAAGTAGAGGACTTCACTCCACGATCAGGTACGATGATTTCTGGCCTCGAACTAAACTGGGAATCCGACCTATACTGACTTGATCGTCGGAGTGCTCACCTTTTTGTGCAGGTCCGCCCAAGTGTTTAGATCGGTCCGGAGGCCGAGTTCGAGCTGCAATCTGAAATACACTGTTGTGCATATCCTTGCATAAACATAGTCTATAATCTATATAGGCATTTAAAGATTATTTTTGTTTTTCTTTTTGGTACGTTGGTTTGGGCTGAGTTTTTTATTTGGAAGTAAGTATATGTATATATTTATATATATATATTTCTTTTAGGAAAACAAACCTTAATGGAAATTCGGGTAGAAAACCCTCTTCAGAAATTGAAAGGGCTTAGGGGTAAGGGTAGCAAATTCTAAGCCCAACTTGAGCCCACTTAACAACTTTTAAAGTTAGTGGGCCAGCCCAATAAATTAAACCTGCTAAACAAGTTTTGGCCCAACCAAACATACATTTGACACACACTTTTAAGAAAATTATATAAACAGTCATTTGATACCTATAAAATTAATTTTTGCATATTTATTGGGCATGTTTTGACATTTCTCATATCGAAAAATGGCATTTAAACATTAATCCATTCAAATATGGTACTTATTGTGCAATGGATTAATTAATCTAGATTGAAGTGTGCTACAACCAAAAAAGAAAAAGTTTTCTTTAACAAAAAAGTAAGGTTGTTTTATCAAAATCACGCTAAAACATAGTTATTAAAATGCCATTGCAACACCGTATTATCCTAAAAAAGCAAGGTTGTTTCATCCGGAAGAGATTAGAATTCGACTTCTATAAATACAAGGATAAGTCAAACCTTAAAAGTATGCTAACAACACCGTATACTTTATACTCAACTACTCCGATTCTAACTTAAGCATCAGAGCCTGTGTGGCAAGAGCCACACCGGTCTTTAGTGCTATTCTGTTTTGCAAGGTTCGTCGATCTCTTTTATTCTTGAAGATTGGTGCGAATTTGGCGGAATTCCAAGAGACCAAATTTCTGCATCAACAAAGAGTATAATTTCGTGTGCTTGAAAATGAGGAAACATCCAACTCATAATCACAATAGCTACTCATATATAGACGATGATGAGTGACAGATGGCGGCGACAAACGACAACATCGTGAGAGAGGTGAGATTGAGATTGAGGGATGAGAGTGATGAAACTCTTACGGTTTGGGTTGGATTGTCGGTTTTTTTTAACATTCCTATAATTTAGGTCAAATAGAGTATAATTGACTATTTATCGACTATGGACATTGATTATGCCTTTTCATCATTGAGTTTGGATATTTGTTTTTAAGATAACATCTGAGGGTGGGGATCGAAATCACACCCTCTTGTTTGGAGATATATGTTAATTACCGCTGAGCTATGCTCGTTTTGACTTGGATATTTGTTTTTTTATTGGAAAATAAGAAGATTTTTTAATATGTTACATTGTCTTAAAAATACAATAGCACCCATACCATATGTTATGTTTCAAGTCTAAACTATTATTTAATTACATCAATATTATTGTTCATTTAAATGTGTTTTAGTCTAATACTATTCATTATTTCAATATGTTTTAAAGTTGGTCTATTTTCTGTCTGATTTCAAAGTATAGCACAGCACAAAAAAGAAAACTAATAAAAATAAAAATAATTTAATTTAATATATTTGCATGAGCCTAATATTTTTTCTAAGCACTTCATTTAAGAAAATTGAACTGCCTCATTTGTTTCTTTGACAATAATGTTTAATATTTACTTTAAAATTAAAGTATTAATAGTATAGTTGAGAGATTTTATCAACTATTGATTAAGTCATTACTTTGAAGTGAAGGTATTAATAGTAATTTATCCATTAATAATCATGTCAAATATCCAAATTTTTATATAGTGTTGATTCCAATATTATTGAATGGATAGTGTATATATTTTTGTGTTTGTATAGTAGAGTTATGTAATAGGTGAAGAAGAGTGAGTGCATTCTCAACAACTTTTGAATTGATTAATTAAAAGACACGTTTAAGAACAAATAAGGTGTAATTTACGAGCTTAAGATTTCCAAATTTCTTTGCCTATTTTGGATTAATGAGGATTACATAGGATGTTAATCACTATATCAGCTTTTTGAAAATTAGAAATAAACCGAATGGATGTAAAAATTAGATTTTTAAATAGAGATTTAGATGAAGAAACCTATATGTAACAACCTGAAGGGTGTGTTGTRGTAGGACATGAAAATAAAGTTGGTAAATTTGTAAAGTCTCTTTATGAGTTGAATCAAACACCTAAACAATAACATGAGAAGTTTGATTACGATATGTTATCTAATGCATTTAAGATAAATGAGTGTGACAAAAAAAAAATGCAGTTCGAAATCCCTTCCCCACTTTTGTACTAGAAAAAAGTGTAGCTGGCACGTGGATCAAGTTAATACGTGGAGTCCCTTCTCGATCCCACTATTTGTATGATTGTACATGTGTTCATGACATGTCATACAATTCTATTTTCAGAATTTGAGTTATATATTGTTTTTTGTTGGACAATAGGAAGATTTTAAGTTATAATTCGTTATAATCGCATCAGTATTGCTCATTCAAATATGTTTTTAGTCTACCTACTATTCATTATCTCGACATAATATGTTTTAAAGCTTTTATATTTTCAAAAAATAAATCGTTAGAACAACCTTGGAGGTAAATTTATGCCATGACACTTGGACTTAGCAACTCAGCTTGAGACCATTGGAAGTGGTAAACGAAGCTAACTGTGCAGACCAACTTGACTCAAAACCAAGCTGAGTACCATAGTCTCACCCCGCCGACTTAAGGATTTCGGCAGCTACAACTGCTGGAAAAGCGATTGTAATAGTCTTGTCCTCCAGCCTATAAAAGGGGCACTCTACCTCATGACTCAGTACGTAATTCTGCTCTGAAAGTGACTTATCATAGCTCGCATCATTTCTAACTTGAACGTCAGAGAGTTTATTCCTTTGCAACCCACGCACTTCAAACTACAAACAACACATTCACCAAAAACACCAACAACTTCCCTTTTTTCACAAAGGATAGAAACATGGCATCCCAAAATGTACTTTCAAAGCAAAGTAAAAACCACCATCAAACTAAACCCTAACTTCATTCTCCCTCTACTAAGATATTACTATGGATCTTCAAGAAATATCCTTGAGATCTTAGATTTAAACCATATGAGACGCAATTTCCATTAAGCAATAATTATCACTCAAAAAGATATTATCTTAAATAGAAGTTTTGTTTTTATAAATTCATGATCTTTTTAATAGAGGCAAAAAAAAAAAAAGAAAAATTTCGGTTCGGATTGGGTTAATTTTTTTTTGAACCAACCGGGTCGGTTCAGTTCTCGAATTTAGAAAAGAAAATTAGGGTTCCTTATTTTTTTCCCCCTTGCGCCGCTGCCTCCACCAAATCTGCTCTCTTCCGATCTCTCATCTCTCCGATCTCTCACCTCTCCGATCTCCCTCTCTTTTAATCTTATTTCACTGCTCGCCGTTTTTCTAAAGTTTGTGGCGCCGTTCTTCTTCAGAGCGAATCCTTCCTTTGTGCAGATCCACCGTTGTTCTTCGCTTCGCTCAATCGTTCACCGCCACACCGTTCGTCCATTTCCATCCTTCGCCTTCGCCCCTTGTCACCGCTGTTCCGTGAGTGTGGTCGTCGCTCAATCTTTCGCTCTCATACTCCCTGTAAGTGATATTCCATGTTCTTCATCTTCTGAAATTTCGTTTTTTATTGATAGCATTTGCAGATTGAATCTCATTTGATTTCGTTTCCGAGGCAAGAAGAGGG
Source organism: Momordica charantia (assembly GCF_001995035.1). Next base: position 251,861 of record NW_019104552.1, read on the forward strand.
AATTTCTTGTGCTCCTTATATTAAGAAAATTTCTGYCCATTGGGGTTTCTTTTGTTCATTGTGTGTCCAAATGACCAATATTTTGAGTTCATAGATGATATTTTTTTTTCCTTCGGTTGGTTTTTGTAGGTGAAAATTAGCTTAATTAATACACTTGTTGATGGAGGATGTAAGAATAGAATTCTCGAGTTTGCATTTGATTGGAAGATACTAATTTTGACAATGTTATTCAATATGTTTTGCCTTCATCCATCATTTTCTGTTTGATCCGTGAGTGCTCAATTACTAGATGGTAAAACGATAGAGAAGTCCTTGAAAGACTAAGCCTGTGAAATCTCACGCATTTGGAATTAGATTTGGAAGCAATGTGCAATCTTAAGATGCTTACAAGGTGTCAGGATTAAGAAAGTGAATGAGTTCTGAAAAAATTCTTCTAACCAGGGTTTGTTTGGGAATGGCCAAAATCACTTTTGTTATTGCCAAAATCACTTCATTTTTCATTGATCATAATGATTTTGGAAAATCAATTATACTAAAATCTATTTTATATATATATTTTCTTTTTGCAAAATCACTCGTTCTACCATCACTCCTAAACATACCCTAAACATACCCTAAAAAAGTGAATCAATTTTGGTTAAACATACCCTAAGAAAGTGAATCAATTTTGGTTTAGGGGGGGATTGGTTTGAAGTAGGTTTGATTATGTGTTTTGGTAGGGTCTGAATAGTACGACAGACACGTTGTTAGCGACGTCTGCAGCGACCAACGGCATTTTGTCGCTAATACTTTCAATGATGCGGTGGAGCTTTCAAATACTTTCAACGATGCGGTGGAGCTTTCAGTGATATTTTCCTGATGTCTTTGAAAATAGACTTTTTTTTTTGTAGTACTATGAATATACCTCACATTTAAAGAAATCACTCAATGATATTTCGTCTCTATTTCCTCTCAACCCTTGTAATGCTCACAACTTGCTCAACTTGAATAATGCCATCTGTAATTGGTAAAACTTACTAAGTTCCCGTGTTTTCGAGGTGCAAGATGCACCTCAAGGCGAGAAGCCTTTGATCTCCTTAAGGAGAGAGGTGATAAAAAGGCGACGCCTGAGTGAAGAAAGGCGCATCTTTTACATATATATATGAAATGCCAAAGTTATAAAAAATTAAATAAGATTCAACAATAAATATATCAAATAAAATAAAGAAAAGAGCCCTTGAGAAGGAAGAAAGAGATAAAATAAAGAAAAGAAGTAAAAATATTAACTTACATCTTTTAAAACATTAAATCATTAAAAAAATAATTTAATATTTAATTAAAAGTTCACTTAAATTAAGAAAAATAAAAATAAAAATCTTAAAAGCTTTTATATGGTAAAATGAAATGGCAATAACCCATTTAAGCTGCCATATGTTTATTTGTCACCATGCATGCACTAAATGTTCTTGAAAATAATACCATGCATGACCCTCCTTTAATACTTCTTGAAAATGTAATTCTGCCTTTTGCTTTTCTCACTCTTTTCTTATTTTTCTTCTCTTTGCATCTTAATCTTCTTCTTCCTAATTTCGACTCTTCTTCCTTTCACTCTTCTACTTTTTATTTTTCTTCGACTCTTCATTCTTCTTCCATCCTAATGTTTTTCTTTTTAATTTCGACGATCGACGGAGGCAAACAGTTGCTGGCAAAGACAAAGAAGGCGAACAAAAGACAAAGAAGAAGAAATTGTCAAAAAATAATTGCAAGGGTGGGATAATTTTTAGGATTTTTCATTTGAGGTGAGCTTTTTGTGCACCCGCCTTAAACGAGGCGATCGCCTTGCCTCAGGCAAGAGGCGTGCCAAGGCGCTCGCCTGGGCACCTTGCAAGGAGCACCTGGGCGAAATCGCCTCGCCTCTTGCCGGAGGCGAGCGCCCGAGTGCGCCTCGAAATCACTGTTAAGTTCATTCAAGTTAGGTCAATGAAGCAACGTTAGTCGAACTGCCCGGGTCAAGTTGATCAAGTCAATAATTTTTTGGGTTTTTCATTTGAGGTGGGCTTTTTGTGCACCCGCCTTCAATGAGGCGATCGCCTTGTCTCAGGTGAGAGACACGCAAAGGCGAGCACCCGGTTGAAGGCGCTCGCTTGGGCACCTTGCAAGGTGCACCTGGGCGAAATTGCCTCGCCTTGCCTCTTGCCTGAGGCGAGCACTGGGTGCACCTCGAAATCACTGCTAAGTTCACTCAGTTAGGTCAAAGAAGCAACGTGAGTTGAGCCGCCCGGGTCAAGTTGACCGAGTCGAACCACCCAATATCTGACCAGACCTAGTCAAACCCTTCCAGCCGAAGGGACTCCCTCTATAAATCAGACTAGATGTCTAGAGCAGGAAGTACATTTCACAAGTTGGAATTTTTTTTTGAAATGGTGGTATTGATAACCAAGAAATTAGTTTACAAAATCTTGTTTTGTTAATATTAAAAATTTAGCTAAGAATTCATGGGTAATTTTTAGAAAGGATTGAGAACGGTTTTAAAATAGGATTGAGATTGAACTATTTGAGAAGATAACGGTTTTAAGCTTATTAGCTTGAAGTTCTTCGGCAGCCTTAAACTTTCTTTCTTCACGTGTGAATATTAATTAAATGCAACTATCGAATTGAGTTCATAGGATTGAGATTAACTTGAAGTTCTTTATTTGTTCATGTGTGAATATTAATTAATATTGCAATAGAGTGACAAAATTAGTGATGTGAGTTATTTGGTTCTTATTTGATGCTTTGAGTATGGGATTTTCCATAGAACTTAGTTTGGTGATGGATTTTAAAATTTACTAGTTTTTGGATATTAATTCTGAAGTTTATGAGGTTGAAGTTTATGTTGGATATTAATTCTTGCCATTGCTCTCCCCTTAGATCTTCTCCTGTTACCTTCCGTTTCCTCTTCCGATCCCGTTTGGTTTCAATTGCAGAGACATGTATGGTTTCGAAGCGCTTACATTTAACATTCATGGAGGCTATTTGGAGGCCATCGTGCGGGGGCATAGGGCTGGCTTGCTCACCGCCGCTGACTACAACAATTTGTGTCAGTGTGAAACCCTAGACGATATCAAGATGCACCTATCTGCCACCGAGTATGGCCCTTATCTCCAAAACGGTGGGTGAGTCTTGGTTTTTTGTTTTTCCAGATGATTTATGATATTGAATATGGATGTTGGGGAAATTTTAGTGTCCTTATATCATTGGATTACATGTACGAGGAGATAATTGGTATAGGAGTTGCCTTGTTGAGGATGCCAGCTACCGATTAAAATTTGGATCTTGCAATAGTTTTTCACAGAGTTTGAATTTATTGGTATTTTGACTCAACTAATAATTTAATTTAATTGACTCAACTATGTTATGCTACTCGAAGCTTTAAGCTAAGCATCTGACTTCAGATTCGCAATATAAGAATTACATGTCTATATACTATAATGTACAACATTAAGTAACTGTTTATGCTTTAACATTTAAATTAAATTCTATTTTTACAATGTAGCTGGTGGGTATGCTAGTTGATTGTAAGATGATATAGTTGACTTGTAACAATAGTTAACAATGGAGCCTCTTCGATAGACATATGAGTTGTGGAGTTGGAGGGATATTTTGAAAGTGGTAAATGCAGAGAATTGACCTTCGCTAGAATCCATCCCTGCATTTCAAGGATGGGGATAGGCATATAGAAAAGCAGTACCGGAATAGGTGGCTTTGCTGTTGTATGATATTTTACCATGGGAAGTGGTACCTCAGAGCTCACTGAGGATAAGGAGATTAATATTCGTGATTAGAAGGATTGTGTGACTGTTAGAATAGGACACCATGCAGAGATCACAACTATAGTTAATAATGTGAGAAATTGAATATTCCATATCAAATAAGTTCAAGAGTAATCTACCTTACTTCATGAATATATTATGTGATCAGAGCATATGTTAGTCTAACTTATCATCCTTTACCTACATGAACAAGTTACATTTCTTACTTGAAGTCGGCAGATCTTGTTCTATGCATGCTAATTTCAAAGTATTTTGTAGAACCATCTCCATTGCATACAACGACAATTGTGGAGAAATGCACCCTTAAACTGGTCGACGAGTATAAACACATGTTATGCCAAGCCACAGAGCCCTTGTCTACCTTCTTAGAGTATATCACGTATGTTGAGTGTCTTTTCTGATAGTTATTTGCATCTTTTGAGCGTTCATCATTTTGTTACCTTCTCATCATTATAAACTTTCAACTTGATGGAATCTTTACTCAGATATGGTCACATGATAGACAATGTTGTACTTATCGTTACTGGAACCTTGCACGAGAGAGATGTTCAGGAACTGTTGGAGAAGTGCCACCCTTTGGGCATGTTTGACAGGTATTGTCAGCTGATAGAGTTTTGTGTTACGATACCATCATATGGTATTTGCCAAAAAAGAAAAACTCGATATCTTACCCAAAACTTGATAGTGTTGTTAGATGTTTTCTCATTTTTTCTTTTTATTTTTTGCTAGCATTGCTACCTTGGCAGTTGCCCAAAATATGCGCGAACTTTATAGATTGGTGCTTGTTGACACTCCTTTGGCTCCATACTTCTCGGAGTGTATCACATCTGAGGTTTAATCCATAACTCCGTTCATTTTTCATTATTGGCTTTCTTTCGCATTTCACTTTGAAGCAGCAGAGCATATGTTGCAGGATATGATGACTTTATTATTTTTACAACATTTAATGCATAATTGATAGTATCATTTTCAGTTTCATTTTATTTTTTTTAAAATAGAAGATTTTCTGAGCTTTTAGTTTTATAAAGCCCTTGGTGCCAGAGCATGCAATTAGAGAATTGGAGTATCGATAATAGCATTGAGTTAAACTGGATTCCTTAGCATAATGACTTCTCATATTGAATGATGATTGAAACCTTGTTGCATTTATGGTGTTGATGCACAACTTAACAATTGTACAAACTGTATTGTCCTGGAATGATTTAGTTTATTTAGAAGTACAGTGCAGTTAAATTCAGGCTAAAGCTACAGGTTTCTGGTTTCTATTATTTTTGTTAGGATTTGGATGACATGAACATTGAAATAATGAGGAACACTCTCTACAAGGCATACCTAGAGGATTTCTACAGGTTTTGTCAGGTGAATGAAGACTTATAAGTTACGAAGCTTATTTTTCAGTATAAATATCTCAAATTCTTATCTATTTGTATTTGATTTTTGAGGTAGAAACTGGGTGGTGCGACAGCTGAGATCATGTCTGACCTCCTTGCTTTTGAGGCTGATAGAAGGGCTGTCAATATTACCATAAATAGGTATCTTGATGCTGGTCGATACATATTTCATGGCTCACTGGATTTATCTTATTTATTAGCTCTTGTGGTGGTCATTATGCTTCAGAATTTTCTTTAATTAAATGCTTTTCATATATTGTAGTATTGGCACTGAACTTACCCGAGATGACCGAAGGAAGTTATATTCCAATTTTGGTTTACTGTAAGCAATTCTTTAATCTCAAATTTTCTTTTAAACTTCACACATGCCGAGTGGACCATCATCTAATGAGATCCCATATTTACAGTTACCCCTATGGCCATGAGGAACTCGCTATCTGTGAGGACATTGATCAGGTACTTCGAATTTGAGTTATAACATTTGGTACTCATGAATTCGAGTTACAACTAATAACATTATGTCAGAGTTTTGGACACTGGGCTACTGATTTGAAGATTGATCTTCGAAAATTGACTTCTGATGAATAACACGAATGTAAATATGTAAATGATTATTGGCTAAATCATAGGGATCTGTTTATTTAGTTCCTAAATTTTGACCCACCTGTTCTTATTTTTATCTGACTTACTCCGTTATGTCATGCCATGTGAAATCATTACTCAACAGGGCATGTAATAGTATTCATGGTTGAGACTTCTTTGAATTGAAATGAAAATTTTAGAGATGTAGTTAAAAGTTTTTAAAGTCTAGAGATTTAATAGACACAACCGAAGTTTAAGGACTAAACTTCTAATTTAAATGATTTGTTATTTAGAAATTGCGACAAAAAAAGATGTTCATCAGTAAGAAATTATGTGATAATGTAGTTTGACAATTTGGATGAGTTCGTGGGCAATGTACACCTTGGTGACTTGACCTTGTTTTACCTGATAGATATTTTCCCATGTGTAGTGTATCTTAAATTGAAGCTTCTTTCACTTTGTATTTTAGGTTCGTGGTGCCATGGAAAAATACCCTCCCTACCAGTCAATTTTTTCGAAGTTATCATATGGGGAAAGCCAGATGCTTGACAAGGCATTCTATGAAGAGGAGGTGAAAAGGCTATGCCTAGCGTTTGAGCAACAGGTTTGTTCCAATTCGCCATTCAATATCCTGTTTCCGATTCTTCTTGGACGTCGAGCGGTTATGTCTCCTTACACAAATTCTACACTATTGAATCAAGTAACATATCGTTCGGTTCTTTCTTTCCTTGCAGTTCCATTATGGTATTTTCTTTGCATACATGAGGTTGAGGGAACAGGAGATTAGGAACCTAATGTGGATCTCGGAATGCGTCGCCCAGAACCAGAAGTCGAGGGTTCACGACAGCGTTGTCTTCATATTTTAGTCCGATAAGAAAACCGTCTAATTAAATCACATTTGTTTCCAGTTTTTTGCATACTTTACTGTAAAATCTTGGCTCCATCTTATCTTATGCTGTGCTGCAGAGATGGGGGGTTCATACATTCATTCCTTGCAAGAATTCATGTCTAAATAAGTGCTTTTTCCGATGTATTACTGGTTTAAAGTTAAAAATTGAGAAATTATTGTACTCAAAAGAATCATCAGATACTGATACTGTGGGTGTGAAGAAGACGAAATTGAGTTTATGTAATAAGTTTTTGTATAAATAAGCTTTTTTATGTCTGTGATTCAGAGGCCAAGAAGGGTAACGCAGATGGAAAGGTACTGTATTCCCTTTGCAGGATGACTTTACATTGTTTCCTTTTTATTTTTTTTAATAATCTTTGTTTCTTTAATTAATCACTAAAAATATTTAAAATCATTCTAAAATATGACACTTGTTCTACTTGATATAGTGCCAAATACTTACCAAGTTCATGGGGTGGGATTTAAGGACCAAATGAAGAAGATTTAAACTTTCTTAAGATTGAGTTTAGCATTGACTTGTTTTTGGATTTGTTAGAATGTGTTTGGGAGTGATGGTAGAATTAATGATTTTGAAAAAACAAAAGAGAGATTTAAATATAATTGGTTTTTCAAACTTATCATCCAATTAATGCCTTAAAAATTAATTTAAAGTGATTTAAATCAAGCTACGGAATTAACTCTTTAACTCTTGAATATATATATGTAGACTTGCTAATTTCAACAAAAATTTAGCCTAGTTATGAGTCTCAAAGTCCCATCAAACCTATGTTTATAATCCATTATTGTCACGCCTCTAAACGTTTTTTATTTACCTTGACCCATATCACTGATAGTGATATATGCAATGATTGTTGTGTATCGTAGATGCTAATGATATTGAAGTGGACAATACCATAAATACAGGGTATGTAGCTAGAAGATTTAAGTCTCTGTCCCGAAAATGATTGTATTGATACAAATTGCAAATGGTATATCCGTTCATCTACAACATTTATGGTTAGTGAGTGTGTTAAATCCTTTCTAAAGAATAATACTAAGATACAATATCGACCACGATATATTGTCAATTATATGCATAGAAAGCATGACATTAATATTAGTTATAGTAAAGCTAGGAGAGGACGGGAGGATGCACTCAAAGCTATCATGGGGTCTCCTGAAGAATCATACGCTCGTATTCTATCATTTCCTAGTTGCTTAATTTTGAAGAATCAAGCTACATGCTTATAATTGTTAACTTGTATACTATGAATGCTTACACATACCATGTACATATATATGTACATGTAGTTACATATTTAATATTTAACAATCACAATACCTCTTTGAGGAACCTATACTCCGCATTTGAGATTAATGATTCTGAAGGGAGGTTCAAATATACGTCTATTAATAGGTGAAAACATTGTTTGCTAGCTATCTTCATTGATGGAACCTTTTTACGTTGATGGAACCCTTTTAAAGAATAAATTTTATAGTACTTTACTTTCAACATGCACGTTCCATGGTAATTCACAGATATTTCTCTAGTCTTTTCTATAGTTGACTCTGAAAATGATTCTTCTTGAGAGTGATTTTTCCGAAACTTAAAATTAGCATTGATTCAGTTGTTCTTCGATAGAGTGGAGCAGACTAAATTAGAGATCCGATTGGAGTTGAAACGGAAGACGAAGTTTGAGGGGAAGAAGGAAAGAATAAGGAGATAGAGGGAAGAATATGGAGGGAAAATGTCATGTCATAATCTAATCACAAAAAAAATATATATTTATTAGGTCCAGTCAATAAGTACAATCACCAACTTAACCTCCAAACATCAAGTATCAATTACCAGTCAAAGGAGTTAAAAGAACAATTTAGAATCATTTATCAAACTTTAGGGATTACTAGCATCCTTTTTAAAACTTAAGGACCAAATAACATTTACTTCAAACCTCACGAATCAAAAGTGTGTTTGCTTTAAAAATATTTGAGGACTATTGTAAAAATTAAATAAACTATAATGGTGCTCTATATTTCTATTGAAAATAAAGGGAGATAATGTATGATTTAACTTAAGTTTGTATTGCCAATCTGAGCATAGCACAACTAATTAAGGAACCTATCTCTGAATAAAAGGTCCATGAAAATGTCATGAGAAGATGCCTCAATATGACAATATCAGAAACTCATGAATGTTCAAAAGGACGTCAAAAAATCTCAGGTATCTTTCGGCATCTCAAATACCTAGGTATCATTGATTCCTACAAAACAAATGTAGGAATCTAGATAGTGGATATCCATTCTATTATACGATCATGAATTTGAATGAAAATCAACTGTAATGAAATTAGAATTGAAGAATGTTATTTCTTTCATGATTTTACTCGAAATTAAAGAACCTATTTGATATTGTTTACTAGAACTATTTGAGAATCAAACTATATGCAATAGGAATTAGACATATTTTAATTACTATAATACCCTTTCATATTTATTACTTATTATATAATTTTTAATTAAAATTACAATAAATATTTTAATTCACTATATTACTAACTTAAGGTGATTTATCAAAAAAAAAAAAAAAATTAAGGTGGCGAGTAGGTTTCTAAACTTTTAACTTTTTGTTTACTTAGTCCCTAAATTTAAAAGTGTCTAGTTCCTTAACTTTTAATTTTGTATATAACAGGTCTCTAATTTATTCGACGATTTTTTTAAAATCATGAATCTTTTAGACACGAGAGCGAATTTTGTATCTAATAGAATCTTAACATTTTAATTTTATGTTTAAAGAGTTCATGTATTTTTAAAAATTGCTTAATAAATTAGATACCTATATCAAACTTAGGATATATTAGACATTTTTTAAAGTTAAAGGATCTATTTGATACTAATTCTAAGAGTCTAGAGATTAAACTTATAATTTAACTTTAACATTTTTTATTTTATCAATTTATTAGATATTAATAAATAATAACTAATCAAGATAAAATTACATGATTAATACAAGTTTTTATTAAAATTACAAGTATTGATATAAAATATTATCAAATTGGGACTATTATGATATTTAATTAGAAACATATTATATTTTACCTGATTAATTAAAATAAATTACATAAAAAAAAGGATGTATAGTTTTTATTATAAGAAGGATTATTGATATGAAAYGTTACTGATAATATTTAGTAATAATGAATTATATTTTAACAATTTAATTGGCATTAATTAATAATAATTAAGTAAAATTATTATCAATGCAGAAATTTGTAACACTTTATACTAAAATCACACATCAATTAAAAAATTAGTATAATTTTTTATTAGAAAGAAAAATTAAGTGGGGATGATAGATTAGTTTTATTCGTATGCTAGTACCAATGTTCTATTCTAACAAATTAAATAACTATGACTAGCTCAGTTTTAGCAACATTTTTTGTAAAATATCGCAAAACGAAGGTGTTATTTCTTGTAGTGTATGAAATGTTTTAGATGGAATCAAAGTATTTTCATGTACCTTTTCACTTAAGTTTTGACCATGCTTCAGTTTGAATTTAAAATAAGTCTATTTRATCMATGGTTAACCTCGTTAACACATACGACTTTCATCACATTCTTTTATATGTGTCAAAATTTGAATAATATTCAAACCAGGGTAATTTTTTACCTGTGGTAAATGTAGTAGTTTGAAATATGGAAAGCTGTATTGTGTTGAAAAAAAATAAGATTATAGAGTGCATTTTTCAAGAGTTGAAAATATGCATTCAAAGGGCCAAAATCTCAATGATTGAAGGAAGAAAAAGAAAGAAAAAATCATGGGAAATTTTTCAGTATAAACAAGAAGTCAAAGGTAGGTTCTCATATTTATGGGTTTTGCTTGAATAAGGGTAAGAGAAGACCAAAATGGCCCTCAAGAGAGAAGAAATTTCATATATATATATATATATATATAGATATACATGCATGGAGGCAATATCAAGCTAATAATTAATTAATTTCTCCATTTTAAACTAAGCAATTATTTCAAAAAGGTCAAAGTCAGATCACTAGAAAAAGAAAATGGGCATCTCCATATTCATCTAATTCATTGGATTCTCACTGGATCTAAATTTCAACTTGTTTTATGAGAATTCCATTATTGGAATTTTTTTTAGTTTATTAATCGTTTCTTTAGTTTTCTAAGTTTACATTTTGAAAAGGTAGATGTTCGGCATCTTCAGATGTCTGGAATCTCATATGTCCGAAATTTTAAATAACCACGTTTGTTTGGTAAGATATAAAGGTATCTAGAAATATTTTTTATAAACACATTTATTTTGCACGATTTATTGAAGGGAATATTGTAAATTTATGTAATGTTACAGAAACGTCCTTAGTGGTCGTCATATAATTTATATGTTAAATTTAATATTATTTGAATACATATAAAATTGTACTTTTATTAATTTAATATTATATTTTTATATCAATTTTAGTTTATGTTTGGTAACTATTGGAAGAGTAAAAATAAACAAAATATTGCACCTTAGATTTGAATTAAAAACAAATTAAGATATTATAGCATTGACTGATATTTATTTTATATCTAGATGTAGCATATAAATAAAATTATATTTAGATATTTATCAATGAATTAGTGCATACATTTATTTTTAAAATAAGATAAAATAAATTAGAAATAAATATTATTGATGAAAAAATATTATAGAACAAAAACGACGAGGGACAAAATTGTCAAAATAAGATGAACTCAACACGAGAATCTTAGAAACCCATGTTACAGAAGGACATCTAAAATTGCTCAGATGCCTCCTATATGGACATTCTAGGATGTTCGGGCATCTAAGAATGTCCGAAAATCCAACATTCCTATTAAACAAACACGGGCATTTGGATGACCATCCCATGGGAATCTGAGATTCACATGAAACAAACGACCCTYAGTGTTATTCTCTAGTTTGTTAGGTTGGAGAGGAACAATAGATGCTTCATGAACACTCACACGTCTATAATTCATCTCTAGGATAAACATCAAAACTGCAACTTCTTCTCAGTTTTCAAAATATCGCTTCTTTTGTTATTATGATATCTCTGCTCTTTATTTAAACTGAAGAGCTTTCTTACAGTCTCTTCATACGCATGCTTTCTATGAAATGGTGTTTCTTTTCCAATTTTTTTTTTCTTTTCAAAAGGTTGTTCTTGGTTGTTGAAATTTGATAAAGAATTCAAAAGGGTTTTGTGGAAGTAAAAATTTAAACAAAGAAATGGGTAGTAAATAAAAGCACTAAAACAGAAATAAACAACAAAATATAATGTAAATTTAAATATTATTTGGGTCCCATATTTTAACTTTGGTTTATTTTGATCTCTGTACTCTCAATTTTTGTTCATTTAGTCCATGTACTTTCAAAATGTCCGTTTCGGTCATTTATTTTTTAAAAAGCTACCATTTGGGATCACTATTTACAAAATTTTACACAAATTGATCTAAATAAATTAAATGATACTTTTAGAAAATATAAATACCAAAATAAATGTTTTAAAAGCACAGAGATCAAAATAATCTAAATTACAAGATTAAAAGAGTATTTAAATCAATATTTTGTATTCTCTCACACATATATAGGGGACTTTGGTAATAGTTTTGCTAGGTAATGTGATCAAGTCTCCAATATATTGATCATTATTAACAATATGTAATGAGAAGAAAACAAGATAGCTTATATTATTTGAATTTCTTAATTTCCTCATGCTCAATTATTATATTTATATTGGCTCCTTTTGATACTATGATAAGGTGTGTAGAAGATTAGGGTGAAATTATCTTTTTCAAATTATTTTTTAAAGATGTATTTTTTTTTTATCTTCATTGCCAAACTTTGGATTCAATTTGGAGATTTTTTACCATTAGTTTAATATGATTTTTGTTAGTACAACAAATGTAAGGATGAAATATTGAATTTTCGACTTCTAGAAAATGAGCAAAACGTCTCCATCGTGAGACATGCCCATGTTGACGGTTTTAATGATTTAAGATTTAAATATATAAACAAGTTTATGTAACTTATATTTAATAATTTATGATTTCATATTTAATTTACAAAGTAAGTTTCACATATCCATACATACACACATTCAAATGAAGTAATATTAATTAATATTAATTGGTAACTAATTTCTACCCACACCCATTACTGGGTAAAGATACGATTTCACGATTACATAAAATACAAAAATGAAAGAATGAGTAGTTTGAAACTTGAAATATTGAGTGGAGTTGCTTTTTTCTTTCTTTCCATTTTTAGAATGATAGTCCAAATTGTTTTACTTGAATAAAAGAAGGGAATTTTTTCAGTAAAAAGAAAATGAGTTTATATACATACACGTATATATATTTTTCAAAAAAATTAAAACAAAATTATATAATATTTTTTAACAAAAAGAATAAAAAAAAAACCTAGATATTCGAGAATATAGTAAACTCGTCTAAATAAACCTGAACATAGTTCAAGTGCTTAAGATACTTATCTTCTACTAAAAGATCACTTGAGTATAGGTTAACAAAAGTAATATTTATAAATTTAATTTTAAAACACAAAATATTAGTAAATTTAATAATTTCAGATCCAAAATTCCACATATATTTGTTCTAGATTGGAAAAAGAACAAGTATTAAATTTAGGGATGCAGAATCATGATGGGGCAGACTGAAAAATGGGTAAGGGATCAAAGAAATTTATATAAATAATTAAGAAGGTTAGCACATGTTTTGCAGATAAGATTTCAAAGCTGATGATGCTTTGATTATGGCAGATTTTTAGGTAATTAAGACTTATAAATAAATTATAATGAGAACTTTCCAAGACTTTTCTTTTGCATATTTTGAGATTCTTCTCTCTTTGTTATTATATAATTAATGTCAAATGGGTTTGGGATTTGGCTAATTATGTGCCATATGGAACCCAGCTAGTGGCTAGTGTGGCTTGATTCTTGTGTTTCATGATTAACATTGAATACCACACACATGCACATGTTTCTTTTTCCTTAAATAACCTTTTAACGATACAAACAACATTCGACCCTCCTAACCGAACGTAGCTCAACTAGTAAAAGTGTTATACTTACTTCTCCAAAGGTAGAATTGAACTAAAAAATAAGAAATGTGAAAGATAACATATCTCTATTTTCTTCACAATGTTATTCATGGACATTGACAAGGTCCTTCCAATTAGTAGTACCTGATTAAGATGGTATAACGTTAAGAGAGAAGTTCAAACGAAGAAAGATTTACGGTGGATGATACATTAGAAACTCAAAGATGAGGAAAGACGTAGTAAGTGATGCTTTGGAGATTTAAAAATAAACGTAGATATTCTTGAAGAGGTCAACCGTTCAAAATGTTCTTGAATCCATGGATAGGAAAGAGACAACCCGATGAATTGTCACATCTTAGTAGACAAAAGGAAAGCAACTCCTACAGTAACAACAAGAGAAATGAGATGATATTATCCATTTTAAACCTAAACCTCACATGAATTTGCTTTGAATATTTACTAGAGAGGTCTCAGAGATTTAATGTTRTCGTTTACTCATATACCATGAATTTTTATGTCTTACAACCGATGTAAGACTATTTACTCACATCTTTAATAAAAATAAAAAATAAAAAATTATTACAAACCTGAGCATAACCCAACTAGTTAAGACATCTATTTCCAACTAAAAGGTTGTGAGTTCAAATCCCCACATTCACGTATTGTTCTAAAAAACCAGAATTTCATGTCMGGGGGACACGAATGCATATAAACGTAACTTTAACTTAGTAATGTGTATCAATTTGCACTACCTTACACTTGGATAAGTGTGGTGATTTTCATCAGTGTCGCAAATTTTATCCTTTAATAGATTTTCATTTGAAAATTTGTTGGAAATAATATTCTCATGCGTCAAATGTGTTAGAAAAAATATATTTTTAATGAAAAAAATTGATAGGATTTAGACAAAAATGATATTATAGTTGTTTTTTAAAATTCAAATTTATAAGTTTTCGCAGAGTTATTTAATGGTAGATTTTGTATATTAATCAAACTTGATTCGAGAAACTTGATTTTTATAAATTAGTGAGTTTCTTTTTAATAGAGGGATTTATCAATGTTTAAGATTATGAATTAAAATTTATTAAAAAAATTATATTTCATAATATAAATAAAATTACACATATATTGTTAAAAAAACTTAATTAGACATAATAAAAGTTAAAATGATTTATTTTAATGCCTAAAAAATTGATTTATTTTAAATAAAAAAATATGTTTTTAAAAAATATTTAAAAAAAAACTAAAATAGGACAACAATAAAAATATATTAAACAAACTAACTAAGAGTCGATCACAGGACCGGGGAAAGTTAAAGTAAATGGAGGGAGAAACTACTACACCAAATGTAGCTTAGTGATCACAACGTACTATATTTTATCTATTTTAAATTTAGGGGTGCATGCTCTTGTTTGTGTTAATGTCGAATCCATCGATAGATAAAAATGTCGATGAAAATATCGACATGTTGACAGGTATTTACGCCGGTCCATCAAAACTATTTTGGTACTCCTCACTCCTGGAAAGTAAAAACGAATATTTACACATCGGTGGAAATGCTTTGAATCCACATTTTTCAAATGGCAATAAATTGGCACAGTAAGATGCTGAAAGATTTTTTCATCTTTCCGACAACATTCTAATTCAATGAACATAATAATGCAATAAAAGCTTTCTTTTTTCTTTATTTTTTTCCTTAATAATCCGAGAATATATTTGTGATCATAGAATTCATGTGATGAACCAAAACCCCTCTTTTGAAAACCACAATTTAGGACATGTCTGATAACTCTCTATTACTTTTTTTCTTCTATGTTTCTTTTGTAAATAAAAAAAATATAATTATGTTCGGTAATTGTTTCTTGTTTTTTTAATAAATAAGAAAACATAAATACGTTTGGTAACAATTTCTTGTACTCCTCCTCTGAAATTTTAAATTAAAAAGGTAAATTTTTATATAAAAACTAATTTTTTATTTAAATATTTCATTTTTATGTTATATATTTTTTAATATATAATATGCATTAAAATAATGATTTTACCTATGTTTTAGAAAAAACTTGGGAAGAAAACACAAGAAACTTGATTGTGTTGTTTTTAAAATCTCTACGTAATTTTGAAAACATTTCTTAACAATGATAAACGAGAAATTGAAACAGTTATTGAACACTTATATTTCTCAAAAATTGAAAACGAAAAATAAGAAATATGAACGTTACCAAAACAGACTCTAAGATTGATAGCTCGATCCTCCGCTCCGTATTTATGGATTTAGTACAATGCAACTTGAAAACTTGAATATTCTTCCCCATTGAGATTCCAAAGACTCTAGGCCAAGGAAAGAGATAGCAATATATATCAAATTAAAAAAGCACATTTTGCAGCAAAATGGACAGTGGCTAAGTAATGGAAGTGGTCACCCACTTTGAAAAAAAAGTTTGTTTTGTTTATTTTATTTTATTTTCATAACAAAGACAAAATGGTTATTTCACTTTCTCCTTTGGCATCTTCTAGTTTTTGTTGATTTGAATATGCCTTATTAGATTCTCACTCTTTCTTATCTCTATCCTTCTTTTTTGTGCACAAATGTCACTTACAACTTTTTCTTTTTCTTTTTTCTCTTTTTTGCCCTTTTTCTTTTTTCCCATTTCCATTTTGAACTTATCTTTTGTCACTTTTGGAGCTTAGATATATTTTGATTAAACAATGTAAGGTATGCTTTGTGGCCTAACTCATTTCTTTAATTAGAATCGCTCTAGATGAGTTAAGAATGGATATTTAACCGATTCGAAAATCAAATCCAAACTTAATCCATATTGTTTTGTAGAATCGAATCTACCATGTTACGCGTAGTGAGGATAACATTATTGTCATGTGTGCAGGTTTTTTCTTGTGTATGTATTTGGGTCACCTGATGCGGAATCAAGTGGTCCAATTAACTAATACATTTCTATATGCAGAACTCTCGTTTTAGATAATGATATGAACTATTTGACTATTTCAAATGAGCTTTATGGTTCTGCTATGTACTTCTTGAATTGAAGTTATTTCATGGACCATAGGACTTTGACAAGAAGCTCTTGATGTCAAATTGAAAAATATTCACAAATTTTCCTATTTTGTTCAAATTGAATGAAATTTGATGAATTGAAATGGTATCCAATTTACCTAATTTCTTAATTTGGCCATTTGATTTATGTACTATAAATAGGGCAACTGAAAAGAAACTTCTAAAAAGGCCTTATAACTAATTTGTATAACTAAATTGTTACCAATTTGAAAATATAACGAATAAACGGTCAATGCTCGTTTGATAACGTTCCCGTTCGTTTTTTTTAAGAAATTTATGTATTTTACAATTAACTTTATTTCTTGTTTCTCCTTTTTTAGGAACATTCTCACAATTATACAGAAATTTTGGAAACAGTCAAAACAAAACAAGTTTCTCTTTTCTTGTTCCTATTTCCAATTTGTTCCAAAAAGAATATTTTATCATACTTGAATTGTTGGAGGTTGGAACCATGCAATACATTTTTCTTCATTAGAAATAAAGAAACAGGAACGTTATTAAACAGATCCTAAATCATTAGTTCCGTGAAAGTATAGGGACAAGAGTATTTCTTTTAACCTATAATATACTTTAGAAAATGCTTTTAAAACCATGGTCAAATTTTGAAAATTAGGAGGAAAAAAAAAGGAATAAGAAAGAGCCTTCTTTCAAAAGCGAGAGTTTGCATTTTTTTTTTTGTTTAGACTTCAAAATTGTTTTAACAAACCTAAGAAATATTGTAGAAGAACAAAATAAGTATACAAATTTAACTTTTAAATACCACGAACCTAAAAGTAAAATTTGTTATTAAACAAGATATAAAATAGTATTTTTTTAATTTAGCGAAGAATTCATAAATATTTTAAAAATTGAACTACTAAGCAAAGAAATTATCGATGAAGAAACTTATTTTTTAAAAACAAAGTACGAAAGAAATAATAATAAATTACCTCTTTTTTCATAGCCATACATAAATTTGAATAAAGTGGAAAAGAGTGAAAGAGATTTAGATGATAATTCAAAATGACTCATCCTAGCTTC
Source organism: Momordica charantia (assembly GCF_001995035.1). Next base: position 269,698 of record NW_019104552.1, read on the forward strand.
ATCCATTTGCTTAAGCATCTAATTCTTGTTCTCAATTATTATTTCTGAAGCCATAAGGAAAGGTTCTTATAACCCATGGATAGATGGCAATCATCGACTCGTTTATCGTGATCTTGAACTTTTTTCTTTAGTTCAACAGTACGTAGGGTGGAGATTCGAACCTAGAATATTGTAGTCGATAATGTATACCATAATCAATTTTTTTAATACAATAACTTGTGGAGGTAGAGATTCGAATTAACGATCTTTTGATCAAAGTTGAACTAAACTAAGGCTAGTTATATACCTTAATTAATTGAGCTACTCATATTGAACTGTTATTGTTTATAATTATCGTGCAGTTTAAATAATGCTATTTTGGGTAGATGATATAGTTATTGAAGTATTATATATCATAATTTATATATTAATAAAACTCTATAACTGTGATTTGAAAATCAAATTGAAATTTGTTACAAAAGTCAATTTTATTATTCACTTTTTCTTATTAAATATATCTATCTTTTAAGTATATTCATGTTAGAGAGTTTTTCAATCAAAACCCTAATGCAAAAGGAAATGGAATAACACACTAATAATTAACAGGTTTAAGGAAAATTACACTAGGTAGAAAAATTCTTTTATGTATTTCAAAATATGTAATATGTTTATTAAATTTTCAAATATAACAAATTTTTCACTTATATCAGTAGTATATCGGATACTCATATATCCGTAGTATATCAGACATTCATATCAGTAGTATATTAGATGTATATCATATACATATACATCAACATTTAAACTCCACCCACTTGAAATATTCATCCAACCCTACTCATAATAAATGATCACACATATCACTATTTTATTCAATTGAAAGAAAAGAGTCGATCTATAATAATATAGGTATATCATTGTACGAGTAGAGTACACCTAAAAACGTTACATCAACATTTAGTTATTCAATTTCAACGACGACGTGATTGAGTAGAAATTTGATTGGAGAAATATTGAAATTTTCAAAAGATTGAGAACGAAATTGGAAAATGATGTGTTAATGATGTACTTAGCGTGGTAAATTATGAATTTAGTACCTTTTAACTTTGATGGTTGTATTTACTCCATCTTAAAATTATAAAAGTTTTCAATTATATATAACACCCTTGAGCTTTTGATTTTTATTCTAATAAATTTTAAGAGTTAATATCATAGTTTTTTCTTTAGTTACCGTTAACACAACAAGATTAAATGTTCACAATAGTTTGCTAATTAGACTAACAAAAGATTATTTAACATGAATAAATGGATGGCCGGACAAGGAGTGAAAATCAAAATATAATTTAATTAAATTAAAATTTTGACCCTTTTTTTTTTCTTCAGTACCACATGTAGAGATGGAAATTCGAATTCACAACTTCTTGGTTGGAAATAAGTGTCAATTTGACTTAATTGATATATTTTTCACGTAAATTCATATGATTCATTAATCAATATGTCTCAGAATGTTATACGCTTATTTTAAAATTTATTTCAGAAAAAAAACCTCTTCACTAATAATCTACGTTAAAATATCTAACAAAACAGAGGAATAAAGAAAAAAAAATTGTGTAAAATTAAGAATAAAATTGAAACTTCCAAAATACTAGGGACAAAATTGATAAATTGAAACTTGCGAAATACTAGGGCAAGCAAATATTTTGTAAATTTATTTGATTTTAGTTTTGTAGAAACTATCGACGCTGCTCACTAGTATTTTACATTTTTTTTTTAATTCAAAGATGAAATATATACAACAATCAAAGTTTGGGAACCTTCTTTTTTTCCGTTTGAGTTTAATAATGGTAGGATGGAAATGAAATCAACAATTTTTTAAATGTTAATATGTGTCTTGTCCACTTAAGTCGGTTCACTACAAACGAATTAGAATAAAGGAATATGAATGAAAATTTTAATTTCCTTCTTAATAATGTTCGTTAAAAATATTAGTAGGACCCACTTCAAGCCATTGACTCAAATTAGGTAATTTCCGTGCTTCTGGTAGAAGTGCATTAGAAAAACAGACTCAGAAAATATTTGAAAGAAATTAGATTCTGATTCCGATTTTCGATTACGTTGGAATGAGCATTCAACTTCTGATATCTTCGGGCAGTTGGCCAAAAAAAGGTTTGGCCACAAGTTCCAGAAACTTAAAAGAAAGTGCCCAACTTTTGAATAAAGAATATTCTATGGTGTTCATTAGTTTAGCCATCAAATCAAAAATACTGACAAAATGCCCTAATTTAATACGTACACGCCTGCAGTCGGTAGATTATGACTTCTTTAATTGCACCATTAATTAAATTCAAGATTTAAATATTATTTTCATCTGATTTAGTCTATATACTTTCATAGTGTTATTTTCGGTTTCTGTATACTTTTTTGTCCCTTCATTTGTCATTTATATTTCATTTATTTTTATCAAAATTTTGACATGACATTTCACTCAATAATCTTTAAACGTAGTTTTAAATTTTTATTAAAAGATTTTCATTTTGTATACAATTTTTTTTTTAATTTAGCAAACAATAACATAAAACGGTTACTTCTTAAGAGTACAGGGACTACATATAAACCTTTTGAATGAATATGGACTGAAATAAGTTAAAGCTTAAAGTATAGTGACAAAAAATATGGAAAAAAGATCGGAAAAAGTGCGTTGGGAATGTTTTCCCGACAGTATACAAGAGGTCGGGAAAAGTCACTTTTCCCGACCCTTGTGGAAAAACCATCGGGAGTGACCTTCCCTGACGCACTTTTTCCGATCCCGGCGCATTTTTTTCTTCGTAAAAAGTTTACTCTCGACGTTTTAAGGGTTTCTTCCGATGGTTTGAAGCGTCAAGAAAAATCTTATTTCTTGTAGCGTAGTATTTAAATTAAATTAAAAATATAAATTTGACTAATTATTATTATTATTATTATTATTATTTACGAAACAATTCTCTTAAAATTTCAATCAAATGGAAAGTACTCGTAATATCTAAATTAGACAAAATTTTAACTACTCGTCCTTGAAAAGGAAGTTGCTCCTTCTCGTCTCTAATAAAATAACTAAAAATGCTGTTTTTTTTTTAAGAAAAATATGCTTTTGGTGGCTGAAGTTTTGAAAAGTTTTAAAACCTACGCTTTAACCCCTAAGGCTTAGGAAATGGTTTCAAATGATCCTTAGGAAGGCTTTTGTTGCTATCAAATTCTAGATTTTGAGAGAATTTGTGTTTATTAAAGTGATCGTAACAACACGAGAGAAGAGATGAAGAGAAAGTAGAGAGCGAATATGAGATTGTCAAATCTTTGACTTCAAAATTACCATTTTGGCTTTCAAATCTTGTAATGGGTGACACCCCTCGTTCTTATCGATTTATATTAGTGGTGTAACATTAAACGTCTTTCTTCTTTTTCTCAATCTCTTAATGTCTCTACAAAATAGTTGACTAGGTCGATGTCATCCTAGAAATAATGTATGATACGTTGCGACATCATTTTTTCATTCTAGCTAGGGACCATTTTCATTTCAAATTTAAGGGGAAGAAAATTTGTTTTGATATTAAACGATTTTCAAATACAAAGTATATATTTTTTTCATATTTATATATCGTCTCGACATACTTTCTTAATATTTTTCCAATTTATTTTGAGTCGGTTTTAGTTTCTTTTATTATTATATTTCTACTAAGATTTTGATGAATTATTGGTTACTTCATTGTAACAATAATCTCCAAAATCAAATAAAATCATATTGTATTGTCAAGAAAGTGACAATTGACAAGAAATTTATTGTTCGTAACAATATAAGGGCATTGATGAATAAAATTGGATGTAGAGTTCACAAGGGGAATAGTCAAACAAAATTACTTACCAATCAATGTGTGTTATATTTCTCACCCACTTGGGTAAGGAAATTATATTTTGCCACATATAATTTTGTTAATGAGATAAATCTAAAATTTAATGATAGGGATGAAAATAGATTTTTAATCCAAAATTTGAGAAAATTATATGGACTAAAATAAAAAATTAAAAAAAAAAGTGCAGAATTTAGCAATTAAAATTGGGTGTATCTGATTAAAAAAACATTTTGATTGTTTGTTAACAAATATACAAAAGTTATATATTTTTAATCTAAAAAAAGAGAATTAATTTTGTTTTATTCCTTAGTGTAAATCATGAAATTTTTTACAAAGGTACCTGTACTTTTTTTCTTTTTCTTTTTTTAAGTACAACAAATAGAATGGAGAGGAATTCAAACTCGTAGACTGTTCTTCAGACACAAGTACCAATTATCGTTCAACTAAGCTCATGTTGGCAAAAGTACTTAGTAATTTTATTAATATTGATATATACATAAAAATTACAAGGATTAGGGTATGGTCGATGTCAAGCTTTTTATTTTTAATCATCATTTTGATCCCAATCCTAGTCAATTATGAGAATTATTGTGGCAAAAACTAATCAATGTTCACTCTAGTAGATAAGTTTTTAGTAGCCAAACCAAAGCTTGGCTAGTTAAGGCATGTATCATTGATAAAAAAAATTTAAGGTTCGAATCTCCATTTTTTAATTGAAAAAAAAATTAATATTTAAAATATAGTTCTAAATGGTCACTCATGACCAAGTACGATATCTTATTTATTTAAACAACCAATGTAATTTTTTTTTGTTAAAATTATTAATAAAAAACTTATTTTGGAAAATTCACCTAAAATATATTTTTAATATTGATATATAGTTAAATTGTTGCGATTTAAATTATAGAAGTGATTGAAGTTGATTTTTGGTTCAAGAGGGACTTAATTAACATGTTATATCGAGATTGGATAAGACATCCACAAAAGAGAATACTAAAGGAGATCAAATGAGAAGGACAAGAGATACGTGGAAGCATCTATGTGGTGCGTGGTTTTTTTTGTTTCTTTTAATCCAACATGGGGTGGACATTCAAACTCATGATCTTTTGACTGTAGGTAAGTGTCTTAACCAATTAAACTACATTCGCGTTGACAATACGTAACTTAAAATGTTTTAGTCAAACGAAGAATAATGATTACTCTGCAATTGCCGCCATGTCTAACCTATTAGGGGACGGTGACTTGGCATTTAAGAAATCATATCATTCATCGATTGGTTGAAGGTGAAAAATATCTAAAGAGTGGACAATCCATTTTAGGGCTATTGACCTATCATTTATTGATTGTTCCAAAGAGGGTTGTTGACATTGCTACTTGGGCATGGTAGGGTAGCATTCACATTTAGGACAAACTCTATCACCTATCTTATAGGCCGTTTGATGGCTCATCCTATCTTACTCTGTCCAGGGCAGAGTAATTTTAAAAAAAAAAAATTCTCTACTTTGCCCCTTTTAAATTTTGCAATTTGAAATATTATTATTATTATTATTATTATTATTATAGTATATATATAAATAAGTTAGAATGTAAAATTTGTCTCTCTGTGAAAATTTCTGACTCTATTCCTAGTAAAACGTTTGCCTTATTGAATTAGAAGATATGCTTGGGATCTTGTTGCATGAGTCGTAATCGATAGTTCAGATATATTTATGTAATTAAATCGTCGATTGGTACCACGTGGATGTATATAGAATAGAGATTGCATAAAATAATTTTTAAACAATTAATAATACATACTTTTTTTTTTTGGTAACGTGAAGTCCATCCAACATAACAAGAAGCCAAAGCAACAATAATTAATGGGAGTTGAAATAATTTATTATGTGTTTTAAGGGTGGCAAATATTAATCACATTAAGGTGAGGACCGATCAATTGATAAAAATAAAAACTTGACAGTTCTTTTAGATATTTTTAAAAATATAAAAAAAAATTGAAATTTTTTCTCTTATTTATAAAAAAAAAATAATCGTAATTTAACCGATAAATACCTAACTATTTTTCATCAAATATTGAATTATATATTCTAGGTGTCATGCATTGGTAGGTGATGGATCGCTTTCTGTTTATGAAAGGATATGCACAACAGTGTATTTCAGATTGTAGCTCGAACTCGGCCTCCGGACCGATCTGAATACTTGGGCAGACCTGCACAAAAAGGTGAGCACTCCGACGATCAAGTCAGTATAGGTCGGATTCCCAGTTTAGTTCGAGGTCAAAAATCATCGTACCTAATCGTGGAGTGAGGTCCTCTACTTATGGGTGGTAGTCCCGCTAATCTCGCGACGGTTACACCTGGTAATCTCGGGACCGACGGTTACACCCGATAATCACGCCGCTGACAGTAGCTCACATCGGCCCCTACCGAGCTTCCCGGTAGGTCGGACCTCGGCCAGGTTCACCTCGGCCCTCATACTTAGCATCTGTCAACGYTTGTGGTGGTGATCTCGGCGGTCCGAACTGGACATGACTCATGAGTCATCTTGGAGTACCAATAGGGGTCCTCCACGTGTCCAGGGTATTCTCATCCCCAAACACTTTCTTTCTCAATTTTTATCATTCAAAGGGAAATTTTTATAAAAAAGAACAAAACAATAAAGGCCAACAACACCAACTTCTCAAGTTTTAGCCTTCTGATTTGTTCCTCAACGTGTCTTCTGACTGAGTCCAACTCGTGCGAGTTGAATTGGTCCCCCTTTTTGTCTCATTGCTTTTCAATTATCCGGTCGCGCCACTTATAAACTCGACTGGTGTAATTCAGAAGACAAGACACCTATCTACGTATTGTTATATTTGAAAAAGAAAAAAAAATTAAAGAACTCGTAAAAATAAATATACGACAACAAAAAAAGTTTCTTGTTTTTTATTTTTGTTTCTAATTTAGTGAGCATAAATAAAAATAGTGTTTTATCATTTTTTAATCCATAGAGACAGAAGATCATGTAATTCTTAAACAAAAATAAGAAATATAAATGTTACTAAATAAACCAACGATCTTTTCTTTGAGTTCAACATGTACGGTCGGGATTCAAACTTTCAACTTTTTAGTTGAAGATACATGTCTTAACAAGTTGAGATATATTCAAGTTGACGCAAAAATATTAGTAGCTATTGTTAGATTAAGTTGATCCATTTTTAAGTTAATAATCAATTTACATAAGTGAATGACTATAATATAAAATAGAAACATATTAGTATTTCAAAAAAAAAAACATATTAGTTATCACTATTTAATTTAACTAATAATTTATAAGCTTTTTTATAAATGATATATTTGTAACTATTTTAAGAAACAGACATATTTATAAATATTTTTAAAAACGAAAGCTTCATAAACATGCCGTAAAACCAATCTTTGAAAATTTATTTCTAGACTATACATCTACTTTTATAAATTAAAATAATTTTCGCATACTAACATAAATAGTTTCAATATAGTATTTTCTTTTAAGAATTACTATTAACTATAGTTGACTTTTTCTAAAATATATTTACCTCAATATTATAATGGTGATACTTATACTGAAATGAATATTCGAATTTACCATTTTTTAATTAGAGATATGTTATTTTCTTGTAAAAAAATATAGTTATACTTTTACTTTATGATATAAYAGTTGACTTACATGATTCATAATTAATTTAGGTAGTAATTTATATCATTATGGTTAGTCTAGATATTTATTGACAATAATTAGTACAATTATGATAACTATTATTATTTTTTCCTTTTTTTTTTTTGCCATTTTTTGTAATGATTTTGTAATTCTTATTTTCTTTAACATATCATTTCAATTATACTACAGTCACATAATTGTAAACAAACTCTCTTTTGCCTTTTATTTTTAAATCATAATTTTAGTTTCTTTTTCATCATGCTTTTTTGGACTTCTTGAGACTCAAATACCATTGATCTTTGATTAAGAATTAGGTTTAGACTTTCATTTAAAAGTAATCTTTAAATTTAATTTCGTTATTCTGTTGGGGCACAAATTTTCTTATAAAATAATTCCATTTCAAATTTTCTTATATATATATTTTCGTTATTCTTTTGTTTCAAATTTGTCTGAATCTTGTTTTTAGTTTTTCTATTCATTTGTTTTTGGTTTCACCTTTTTCAATAAAAATAAATAAATAAATAAAATTGCGTTTAGCAGTTTTTTTTAATCGTTTCTTGTTTCTCCATTTTAAATTTTAAAAACAAAATTACATGAAAAATAATTTTTAAAATTTTTATATTATATTATGGTTTTTATAAGTTAAAAATGATAAAATAATGCTTTTATCTCTAATTTTTAAAGAAAATTTTGAGAAAATAAAAACTTAATTTTGTTGTTTCCAAATTTTTTATACAATTTTAGAGGGAAATAGAAACAGCTCTCGTTAAAATTTAGGTGAGAAACAAACTCTCTTTTTGTGATTCTCTTTTCAAATCATGATTTTATTTTTCGTTTTAATCATGCCAGTTTAAAATCAAATAAAACATATGGTGTTTGATAATTATTTTTATTTTTTATTAAAAAATTAGAAAACATGTTTCTTGTTACAATTTTAAATTTAAAAATAAAATAAAAGTTTTATATGAAAACTAATTTTTAAAATTAAATATTTTTTAAAAAATTTCTATATTTAACTTTTTTTATATATTTACTGTAATTTTATAAGTCAAAAATTATATTTCGAAAGAAATTAGAAACAAAAGAAGAAGAAAAAATTTTGATTTGGTTGTTTTCAAGATTTTTACACTATTTTAGAAATTTTTCTTAAAATTGAAAGTTTACAAGAAAGCGTTAAGTTAAAAATGAGGTGGAAACAAACTCTCTTTTGCCTTCTCTTTTCAAATCATAGTTTTAATTTCCTTTTAATCAATGCTTGTTTAGACTTTTTTAAACTCAAATCAATCAAAGACCATTTTTCTTTAATTATTAATTATTTTAAGACTTTTTTATTTAAAAAAATTCCCAGAAATCATTTCAATCTAATTTCGTTCATCTGTATATATGATATTTTGCAGAAAAGCATCAAATTTTCTTATGAAACAATCCCATCTCAAAGTACAGTAGCTAAAAAAATTAGGTCGAAATCAGATGAACAGTGCCTAATCTAAAGATTATATATAAAAGAAAAACAAATACAGCAAAGTGTCTAATCACAAAATACATCAAATCCAACAGAAAAAAGGGGGAAAAGAAAAAAAAGGAAGCTTTTGCTTTTGATTTTGATTTGATCCATTAAGAAGAAGCACCCACCAAGATTCAAACGTTTGTTTTGTGTTTGGTGTTTTATTTTTCATTTTTTTTGCACCTTTTTTTCCTTAAATGCGGCCTTCAAACTCTACAGTGAGTGTTGAGTGAGGCAATTTGCTTTTGGAGGGGTCGGTTTTCTTTGGTGGGTTCATAACTTTTCTCCAATCGTGCTTCCTGAGCTCACCACTCAAATTCCCTCTTTAATCTTCCAAGTGGAGAAGAAGATAATTGTTATTGTTCCTCCACAGTTTTCATTTCACACCCTAAAAATCCTCTCAAAATATCGCCCCCATTACTTAGTAGCTCTGTTTTTCTGTTTTTCTTTTTTTTCTTTTTCCAATTCAAGCTTCTACTCTTCTTCTTTCTTGTGTTCTTCATCAACCATCTTCCTGTTTTTGGTTCTTGATTTGTCCGAGCCTTCTTCATTGTTGGGTCCGCCATTAAAGATACGTTACCTGTTTGGTTTTATTTTGAATTTGGCGAACTCGGGAGGGCGTTTAGCCATCTGGGTCGTCTTCATTCCGCTTTAATTTTAATGGGTTTCGAGTCCTTTGAAACTCTGATTTAGCCATTGATGGATCTGGAGAGTGCTATTGGGCGCCACCCACTCAAGGTACAACGCGTGGCACTCTAATATCTCCATCTTCCTCTTCTTCTTCTTCTTCTTCTTCTTCTTCTTCTTCTGTTGATTTCGAATTTTAATCACTTCTGTTTGCAGAAAGATTCATGGAGAGCGGTTTTAACTTTGGCTTACCAGAGCTTGGGGGTAGTTTATGGCGATTTGAGCACTTCCCCTTTGTATGTCTACAAAAGCACTTTCGCTGAGGATATTCAACACTCTGAAACCAACGAGGAGATTTATGGGGTTCTTTCTTTTGTCTTCTGGACCCTCACTCTCATTCCTCTGATTAAGTATGTTTTTATTGTGCTTCGAGCTGATGATAATGGCGAAGGGGGAACTTTCGCCTTATACTCATTGCTCTGCCGCCATGCCCGAGTTAGCTCCCTGCCCAATTGCCAGCTCGCAGATGAGGAACTCTCTGAATATACAAAAGATGGGGTCGATTTAACCACCAAGAACACTTGTGGATCGAGATTGAAATCGACATTAGAGAAGCACAGAGTGTTACAGAGGGTTTTGCTGGTTCTAGCTCTGATTGGGGCATGTATGGTGATTGGAGATGGAGTTCTTACACCTGCAATTTCTGGTATTGGGGATTCTTAATTTTGTTCTGTTTTTACAGATTTTTTTGTGGTTTTGGAGTTTGAATTGATGGAACTTGATTGTTTTGGGGGGCTTTCCATGGCAGTTTTCTCTGCGGTTTCTGGGCTGGAGCTTTCCATGGCTAAAGAGCACCATCGTTGTAAGCTTCTCTGCTACCAATTTGCTTGATGAATCTTCATGGAAAAAATTGATCAACCCAGAAGGTTTCTTTTGGTTTTCTGAACAATCTTTTGTAGAAAGAAGATGAATGGTTCTTCTTCTTCTTCTTTTTCAATGGTTCTCTTAATTAGTTTTGGTCTAAATCCTATTTTTGGTCCTTAAACGGTAAAAATTAATCATTTTAATTTCCAAAAAGGTAACATTTGGTTCTTATCATATTATTTTGCCACCTAAAATTTGCTTACCGATACTCATTTTTAGCCTATACGATTTGGAAACATTCTCAAGTTAAACAACGGTAGTATACATACTTGAAGCTGTATTATTAATTTGTTAAAATCAAAACAAAGGTAAAATACCAAGTCAGTTACTTTTTTTCATTGAGAAAAAAGTTAGGTACAAAAGTAGAGCTTTTGAAAGTTTAAAGACCAAAATGAAACAAACCCAAAAGTTCAAGGGCCAAAAGAGATATTTTGAAGGTTCAGAGACCAAAATGGGATTTAAAACCATTAGTTTTATTAGCAACGTGAAGAGAAGTCTGGGCACAATTTCTGGTAGTCAATATTTTGAGGTTGTGCTTCTTTTTACTTTTTTCATTTTTTTATTTTTTTATTCTCCTTTGTCTGCTGACTGCTTGTATAGAGGCTTTAGAAAATTTAAAATGTTTCCTTCTTTAGCTATACAAATCTGAGGAGCTTTTTGTTATAATTGTTTATTATTATAATGCAAACACTTGAAATAGTGGATGAGCATGGGATTCATAGTTCAATTATTACATTACATGAATTATTGTGGGTCTCTACTTATATGATTGATATACAAACACCTCAGTTTCAATCATAGTCAAATCACTATCATGTGAAGTAAAGAAGAAAAGCAAAGAGATAAAAAAGGGGTTAAATTAATACTTTTACTGAAAGTGTTTGAACTTTTTTGATGTTATTTGGCTTGCTGCTTTAGGATTAAGACCATGAGAATAAAATAAAATACAGTGCAATCAGCTATAGGCTTGATTTTGGACTAAAACTCTTGAACAAGTCAGTGCAATCATTCATCTCTTGGTCAAACTATTTGCCTTCTAAGTCACCATTGAAATTTCCATATCACCCGACTTCGACTAGCTCTTTTACTATCGTAGTAATGTTGATCAGGAAGTAACATCGTTCTGGTAGCGGGTTTTTATCGAGCATCCATTATTGTTGATGGGTCCTTTTAACTTGTACTAGTAAACTTTTCTTTTCTGATCGTGAGTTGCTGTTGTCTGCTAACAGTGACATTAGAAAATAATTACTAATTTGGCCTTGACAAGCTATTCGGTTTCATTACTTACTGTGTCCTCGGGATGTTTGTTAAAACAACTTTGTTTGCATTTTGAAAGCTTTTCTGCCATACTCAGATTCTGCATCGACAGTGTCGAAACCGTATCAGAGTTGTTATAATACTAAATGACTGTTATTATTCTGCATTGCCCTTTTCTCTTGCTAAATCTATGCTTGTTTATCTTATTAGGCAGAATAGAGTTGTTTGAACAACATGCTTTTGCTTTTGGCCATCATATGAATAGCATCTTCTTGTTTCTCCATAGTACTAGACGAAACGAACAAATGAATACAGTAGAAATCAGTCCTTTGGTTCGAGTATATAAGTGCATCATGTTAGACACTGTTTGCTATATTTTGCGGTCTCCTCTGGTTAATGAGGGACCTATCAGTATTCACTCATCATGCCAGTAAACTATGAAAGTTATAATAGTTGGTGTTTAGGCGCTGTTTGATAACCTTCTTTTTTCTTGTTTTATGTAGATATTGAAGTCCCAGTTGCGTGTGTCATATTGGTATTCCTGTTTGCGATTCAACATTACGGAACCCATCGAGTTGGATTTTTGTTTGCACCAGTTGTAATTACCTGGCTCCTGTGTATTAGTGCCATAGGCCTGTACAATATATTCTACTGGAATCCCCAAGTTTACCAAGCACTCTCCCCATATTACATGTACAAATTTTTGAAGAAGACCCAAAGGGGAGGTTGGATGGCCCTCGGCGGGATCCTGCTATGTATGACAGGTAATCCATCTTCTTTTTCATCTTCTCCCCTTTTTATTCTTGTCCTTTTAAGTTATCTGAAGTTGCCTGTCTGATATTCAGGTTCGGAAGCAATGTTTGCTGATCTCGGGCACTTCTCGCAGCTATCTATCAAGGTATTTCTTTTTCAATCAGCTGAAACTTTGCATCTTTGTCGTCTATAAAATTCATTCAAGCTATTGACCTCCCCTCTCCCGCTCCCTCCAATATTTACGAGGGTCGAGGCTAGCACTAGCTTGTGCACACCTCGACTAATCTCATGAGATAAGTGTCAACTATTAGCCATATGTATTTGTAGATTTCATATTCTGTTTGAAGCGCAAGAGATACAAAGGAGTTGAAAATTCATCTTCTTACAGAAATTTGTTCTACTGCAGATTGCTTTCTCTTTTGTGGTTTATCCATCTTTGGTCCTGGCATACATGGGACAAGCTGCTTATCTTTCTCAACATCACAGCGTGGAAACCGACTATCGAATCGGATTTTATGTGTCTGTCCCTGGTAGGTGTACAAATTTGTTGGTGCATTGGAGACAAGTTATATATTTAACTGTCAAAGGAATTCAACCGTTATCTTTATGTTTCAGAGAAAATAAGATGGCCCGTTCTTGTGATCGCCATTTTAGCCGCGGTGGTAGGAAGTCAAGCTGTCATTACCGGAACTTTCTCGATAATAAAACAGTGCTCTGCCTTAGGTTGCTTTCCGAGGGTCAAAATTGTACATACCTCCTCAAAGATCCACGGTCAGATTTATATACCGGAGATCAATTGGACGTTGATGCTCTTATGCTTGGCTATTACTGGTGGCTTTCGAGACACGAAACGAATGGGCAATGCATCAGGTATAATTTCCACTTGAATGACTTTCTTCATTTTTCTAGTCATTCAGGTTTAGATTTTTGTTTTTGTTGTAACTGCTAATCTAGTTGACTTGGGGAAAACTGTCTTTCTTTGAAGTTATTTTTATCTCATTGAGTCTACAGGGAATAGAAAATTTACTACTCTAAACCACATATACTCCTCCAAACTCCTACTTTCTCCTCCAAACTCCTACTTTCGACCAAGTTGATTGTGATATATATAAAGTCTACCATCCCCCGACCTTGCTTAGATTTGCGGTTATGGTGTTTCGGTTATTTTACTTGGTAAGACTGATCGTTGTGTCGAATTTATTGCAGGCTTAGCAGTTATAACTGTTATGTTGGTGACCACATGCCTAATGTCTGTAGTCATCATCTTGTGCTGGCACAAAAGTTTTCTCTTTGCCATTGCCTTCATACTTGTTTTCGGCTCCATTGAATCACTCTACTTCTCAGCATCCCTCATCAAGTTTCGAGAAGGGGCTTGGGTTCCCATCGCACTTTCGCTCATCTTCCTAATAGTCATGTACGTA
>NW_019104552.1:284121-315394 GCF_001995035.1 Momordica charantia
GCAAGAAACCAACGTCAAACTAGAAGATCTAGAAGAGAGCGAGAAAATGACAGTGGTGGGGACATCTTCAACACAAGTAGATGGAGTGAGAATGTGCGAGGATGAAGGAGAAACCGCGGAGACATCAGAGCTCAGGGAGATAAAATCTCCGCAAAAGGTGAGGAAAAGAGTGAGGTTCGTCGTACCAGAGAGCCCGCGAATGGAAGTAGAGGCAAGGAGGGAGCTTCAAGAGCTAATGGAGGCAAGAGAGGCAGGAATGGCTTTCATAATGGGGCATTCATATGTGAAGGCAAAGAGGGGATCAGGTTGGGTGAAGAAAGTGGTGATAAATTATGGGTATGATTTTTTGAGGAGGAACTCAAGAGGGCCAAGTTATGCTTGGAGTGTGCCTCATGCTTCTACTTTAGAAGTGGGGATGATCTACCAAGTTTGATTTTCTTTTTTGGTTAACTTCCACTTTGTGCATTCTCTAGTCTCTCATTGTATATAATAAAAGCATTTTTGCCCAAGCTTTGATCTTTCTGTAATTTTACAACTTGCTTCCTCCCAAACTCTACACATCCACCCAATGAAAGGAATTAAAAGGCCTTTTTTTATTTCTCCTTCTTGATTAGAATATTAAATTTTCGTCAACATTTCTTAATATATCTTTGGGTTTGACATTGATACGAAGGATAAATTGACATTTTTATATAAGTGCAAAAAAAATACAAAGTAAAGAAAATAAACAAAATATCACTAATATGAAGATAATAGTGATGCTAATTATTTTTAGTTTATTTAAAAATTTTCAAATGTTTATTTGTAATTTTTTTTTTTTTTGGTATAATGGTAGGGATTAAAAGTCACAATTTTTTAGTTGGACATATGGTTTGAGATGTATGTCAACTACCGCTGAACTATATACTCGCTTTGACGTATTTTATTGAATAGTTAAATTTTAATATTTAAAGAAAGTGGTATATTTAATTCAGGTTAACAAAATACTTTTGGTCCTTACTTTTTTCATTAAAGTTATAATTTAGTCCATTAGTTTAATTCATATACTTTTTAAGTTTACAACAATTTAATATTAAACTTTGATATGTAACGGTTTAGTCTCTACAGTTTATATTTTGTAACAATTTAATCTTTACCATGAAAAATCTTATCTAAGTGAAATATTAATTTTTAGTAGATAATGATTTAGTCTTTATTGTTTATAAATACATTTAGTCTATAACTCTTTGAGTAATTGATAATGTCCTAACAATATTTTTAATAAATCTTTACTAATTTAAACTAYAAGGATTAAAATGGTACAAACTAATGAAAGTACATGGCTCAAATGTTACATACCGAAATTTAGGAACTAAATTGTTATTTCAAAGTATAAAAATCAAATGTATTTTTTAACCATTAATTTAAAAATAGATTAAATAAAGATTTTGAATGACTAGCGATAGATAATGGGGGCAATTGCAGGAATTGCCAAATTTAATAACCCGTTTTAAAAAATGGTCAAACGTATTGCAATAATGGCTAAATGGTTTTCTGAAAAAATGTTCAGACAAATATACCTTTGTAACAAAATTAGGTATATATGCATAGTTGTAGGGATTTAAGATTTTTACGAATAACAAAAACAAAATATTAGGGAATCAACCCTATCTAATAAAAAAAATAAATCAGATTAAAATAATTATCTTAAATCTAATTTAAAATTACTAATAAAGTAAATTTAAAAATAATTGATAAGATTGTGTTGGGTAGATCTTAAAATTTACTCATCTTTAATATAAGATTTAAAAAAGAAGGGTATTAAATATTATTAGGGAGGAATATGGTTTAAAAAAAAATAAAGGTTTTTTAAAAAATCAACATTAATTCGAAGAGAACTAAAAAAAACAAGAGAGTAAATATTATTAAAATTGATAATATTGTGTTGGGGTAGATTTTAAAATTTACTCATCTTTGATATAAGATTTACAAAATCAGAGAGTAAATATTATTAGGGAGGAATATTTTTATTGTTTTTAAAAAAATCAACACTAAAAAAAATACATTACCTTCCTCAATTTGTAGAGGGTAGAGCCGCCCACATCCTTCGACGCCGCTGCTCCAATCAGCATCCTTCAAGCAGTGTTTCTATCCTACTATAGAAGGAGACAAACTCATAAAGAAATATTTGAATATGCTTATAACGTCGATCTCATGAGCTGTATACATTTCTGCATGATAATTACTAGTAAATCTACACATACACACCAAATTGAAGAATCAGTAAAAAATATACTGTGATGATAACGTTTGATATATATACATATATACAACAGATCTACAGTATCAATACATATATATACGTTACCTGAATTTTTCTCGATCAACCTTGATGCACACAACGGAATGAGCGCGTACGACTCTTCGGCTGACCCCATAATTGATTCCAATGCCTTCTCTTTACCTCTCCAAGCTTTGTAATATTAGCACCATGGTTCTTTCAAGTGTAATTAATAATATCTCGAGCAGTTATTTTTCATGTCCATGATTGTTTTCACACACTAACTAACCATCATTCTTTACAACATCAATAGAACAACTATGTTCCTCCACATATTTCCTAATAACCCATATTTTGCCATCTAAGYAATGAGAAGAACGGAGGTACTAATTGCACTTTAAAACCAACTGTTTTTTGTTGGATTTTACTGTTTTGAACTGAAAACTACATTTTAAGGCTACAAAGTAAACTGTCTTCTTCAATTCTTCCTTGTTTAGAAAAGCACAATCTTTTTTCAGTACAAAGTTGGACGGGAAACCATGAATTTGACTCGGATCCATTAATATGAGTTCCTTGCATTTATGGTGGGATGTCTGTACTGATGTCTCACCTCCATTCATGGGGTCAATGGGAGTGTTTACAACAATACTATCTAGTGTGGAGTGCACTTGTGTAGAACTCTCATGGCTAGGGTAAATTTCGATATTTACATTCGTCGGAAATAGTTTCCCACTTCCATATATGGAGTCAATATGGGTATCCACAGTATCAACGACAATGCAGTACTTTGTCTCCAACTCATTCGACAACATAGTTAAAAACCATGAGACATCTTTATYTTTAGCTAGTCTTATAATAAGAGACTTGTGACTATCATTCTTGACCAATGATATGCATAAAACTTTTTCACCTTCTGTTAAATGAATATTCTTCCTAATGTCTTCGATAAGTTACAACAACGTACCATCCTTCCAGATTAACATTTGAGAGATGTTGAAATTGTTGTATCCATTTTTTTCATTCCACGTACCACTATATAAAATTGTGATTACTACATTTACCATTGTTACAAAGAAAGGAGCTAAAAGAAGAAGATACAGTAGAATGGCACAAAGATGAGTAATTTTGTACCTAGTCCCATATATTAATGTTGATACTGAAGCTCTAATTTCCTGTTATCATTTTTATTAAGTAATTTTTTTGTTTGAGATGTATAAGATCAAATGTTTGAATGGTGACCAAATATTTATGATTTAATATTTAAAAAATATATATATATTTGTATTTTATTGGTTTTTGTTTTTGTTTTTCAATAATTAACTTCTCGGTGTATGTGTACATACATATACATATATTAGTTTTAAAATTTAGCTAAAATCTTCTTAAAACTTAGCCATGATTAAAAAACCTATTTACTTCCCSGAAAAAAAAATACAAAACAAGCAACATACATAATCACTAAAAATGTGTTTTAATCTCATTTTAGCCCATGAAATTTCATAGGTTTTTAACTCTTGTTGTTATCGAACGTTTGAAATGTCTGTTTTTAGTTTATAAATTTTTAATAATTAAATATTTTGGTTCATAATGTTATTTGGGACTTGCATGATAACACTAGGTCTGGTCTAAATAATAGTAGATTACTTAGTCGCATGATAAAAAATTTTACAAAAACAGCACAAATATAAGAATTTGTATGTGATCGATATATGTGTATTAGTAATGTATTTTATATAGATATATCCGTTGTATACTTTATCAATGATACAAAAATAATATAATAGTGATATGTCTTTAGAATGATACAGAAATAGTATATTAATGATATATTTTATATTAAGTTTATCAATGATATACTTTATCTCATAAATGATATATTAGTGGTAGTTAATTTACCAACCTGAACAAAACTCAATTGATTAAGATATATATCATTGACCAAAAGGTCATTCTTTGAAGAAGACTCCATCAACTATTTAGAAGAGGTTCAAATCTCCATCCTGAATGTTGTTGAACTAAAAAAAAAGTATTCTAATGATTTATCGATGATACAAAAATAATACACCAATGATATACAAGAGAAATAATTGTCATATTTGGAAATTATTTTTCTGTGTAACAAAGTTGAAAATGTGGCAACTATGTTTTACCCTCTATTATTTTGTTATGTCATCTAACGTCTCATCCAACCTCTGTCTAAACTAGAAGACTAGAGGTTCTGATACATGCCTACCTCAAAATGTTAACACACACATTTGAAACATCAATAAGTAGTTTAAGGGTGTGTTTGGTTCGTTATCTAAAAACATGAATTTGAAAATTATAGATTCAATGAAAACAAAAATTGTATATTATGTATTCACTGTTTTCAAGTATATGTTTGGTAGGGGATCACAGAAATTGAATCTGAATTTAAGAATTTATTGAAACTGTRTTTGATAACGTATTCCTAACAACTCAAATAAAATAATTTTCAAAGTTTATAGATTAAAATAGAAAATTCAAAACTAGGACCGAAACGAAATAAAACTTAGACAACACTTTCTTTTATAAAGAAAAAAAATAGCAAAACATATTTAATTACCGTACTTTTGCTAAAGTAATGATTACTCCCTAAACATTATACTTTCAAATTGGTAACAATCCACAGACTTTACAATGTAACAATTCAATTTATATAGTTTAAAATTTATAATAACCTATTCCTATGTTGTAAAAAATCTCATTAAAATTAATTGTTGATTTTTATCGTATATCGATTTAGTTTTTATAATTTATAAACACATTTGGTTTTTCGTTAGTTTATCGATTTACCTATATAAAAAACTTAACAAAAAAGTTATAATAGAGATTAAATTATTTTTTTAATAAAATATGTAAGGTGATGAGTCAAATTTGTGATTTTTTAATCGAAAGTATATGTTTTAATAAGTTGAGATTGACGCAGGAAGTAAACTCTTACCCATAGGTACTTACCAATTTGAATATACAAACTCATGACCAAAAGTTTTTTTAAGCAATAAAATTTAAAAAAAAAACAAAAAAAAGATTTAATTTTGTACTGTTTTAAATTAACATATAAAAGCCACTCACCATCACCTTTCGCGGGTCTTGATAGTTCTTTCTTTTACAGAGCTCTCGCCCCTGTTTCTCTCTTCTTCTTCTTCTTCTTCCTCGGCGCATTTCGCCGCCATTTCCCTTCATCTCAACAACTTCCACTTTTATCAAAATCATCGCCGATCCATTCTACAGTCTCCCTCCCAACAAGAATACTCTTGTCACGTCGCCATGTTACCCGCCGTTCCGACGACGTGTTACCTCTCTGTTTAACCAAACATCGAAAATGGCGAGGCGTTTGGTCCTTTTGGCGGCCATTTTGGCGGTCCTTTTTGGGTGGTTTTCTTCAGTTTCTGGCTTGCCCACAGGTACGGCGCCTGTAATCTTCTCTCCTCATTCTTCATCTCTGTTCAGGCGTTTTCGTTTCGTTGCAGAAATTATAGCAGGGGTTTTGTCCAAGGCGGTTTCTGCCCTTGTAAATTGGATATGGGCGATCAATTCGGTCTCTAAAATTGGTTCGATTCGTTTCCTCAGCCCTAATTTTGAGCGTTTTTTTTTGTGTGTTTAATGGATTTTTGGGCATTATTTATTTGATTGGTTTTTCAGCCGTTTCTACCCGTTCGATGATTAAGTTTGAGACGGGGTATGTTGTTGAGACTGTGTTTGATGGTAGTAAGCTGGGAATTGAGCCTTACTCTGTGGGGGTGTCTCCGAGTGGGGATCTTCTGATTTTGGATGCAGAAAATAGTAATGTTCACAAGATAACTATGCCATTTTCTCAATGTAAGTCCTCTTGCTGTACTAATTTGTCAGTTCAATTGTGTAGCTTAGATTATATATCTAGCTCTGGTACTTTTATAATGAATATTGGAGCGAGAATTCGAATTTTTGACCAGCAAGGATGGTTGTTACCAATGTCTTTGCTGTTAAGTTAGACACGGGTTAGCTCTATCTTTGGCACTTTTGTCATTTAGCATTCTCGTCATTCTTTTTCTCGTTTTAGTTCTTATACGTTTAAAACAATCCTAAATAGTAACAAAACATTGACATGACATAACATTGAATATATGCAATCATTTCATGTATTGAACTAAATTGAAATTGGTACCATGACCAAAATATAAAAAAGTGGCAAATACAGAAATTACAATTGGAAATTTAGTATTCTTATAGCTATGGTTGTCAGTCAGCTCGGTTTGTTCTTTGTCTAGCTTTGTGGTAGCTGCTAGTCCTTTACTTCAAACTCTGGACATCTTCTTATTATTATTTTTTAATTATTTTTTCAACATATTCTTTGCTTTCTTAAGGTATTAGTTGATTCCAATTGTAGATGAGAATACTTTCCTTTATTCATAAGCTTTTGTTTAGCAGAAGACTCACTCACCTTTTGATGTGAAACTACCCTTTTTTGAGTTTTGCATCATAATTAGTGATCTATTAGTTTGATGTTATACCAATATTAAGCTTCATTAGCCCTTAGCCTTTCAGCTTTAGCAACCATGATTCCAGTCTTTGACGTACCGAAATTAATTAATTAAGGTTTACTTTTTACGAATCCAATGGGTTTGAGCTTCACGAAGAAGAAAGGCATGTATATTTGGCTATATGGTTGTTGTGTTTCAATATACTTTTCAAGGATATTATTTTGGAAATGGGAAATAAGTAACTAGAGACATAAACGTTATCAGAGGGTCCTTAATATTTTAGGTAGGTGGTTGACTAATTGACGAGTCATTTAGAAATTTAGCTACCAGTCTATGGTAATGGAATGTACCTGCTTTTTTTTCTAATATTGATAAAAATATAAATAGCATATTTTTCAAATTCACCTATGACCAATCAATGATTTGTAATATCCTGCAAATGCTTCTACTCTTTCTCTTACCTAGTGATAAGCCATTCAGCTATAGTTCTAGATTTAAATTCGATATTCTAAGTATCTAAATATTAAATGAACAAATATATGCCATCTCACTCAGGTTCGCTGGGGAAGATTGTTCGATAACTCAGCCAGTGTATAATTTCTCTTATTAATTTGATGAACTGTTGGTCGCTCTAGTTTTTTCTTTTGCTGAAAACAGGAACTATATGCAGTTTGCAGGTCCAAGCTGTTCGCAGGATCATCTGAAGGATACTCTGGACACGTGGATGGTAAGCTAAGTGATGCAAGAATGAGTCATCCAAGAGGGCTAACAGTGGATCAAAGAGGAAATATTTACATTGCAGATACAAAGAACAGGGCTATAAGGAAAATCAGTGATGCCGGTACTTTCCTAAATCAGTTCGAGAGCGTTGCGTGCCTCGATTATGAATCTTGCCTCTTATCCACTCCTTGTTCATTTAGTTTACCGAAGAATTTCCATTCAGTCATCTTAGTTTTGGGATCTGTTAATTGTATATAAGTCGTTTATAGTTCTTTTGCAGGAGTTACTACGATTGCTGGTGGCAAATGGAGGAAAAGTGGCCATGTTGATGGTCCTAGTGAAGACGCAAAGTTCTCCAATGATTTTGATGTAGTTTATGTAGGAAGAAGCTGCTCGCTTCTGGTAATTGACAGAGGAAACCAGGCAATTCGGGAGATTCAACTTCGCACTGATGATTGTACCGACGAATATGATGGTAGCTTCCTCTTAGGTACATTGTAGCCAAAGAAAATCATCATTGGATGCCATTTTTTCTCTCATATTCAGCAATCTAAACTATGTTCTGTTGTTGTAGGGATGGCTATGCTAACTGCAGCCGTGCTTTCGGGTTACACTTTGGCATGTCTGCAATGTAGAGTGTCGGCAATGTTTTCTTCAAAAAATGTAATGTCATCTCAAATCTTACAAAACAAACTGTAGTTTATTACAGTGTTATAGATAATGTAGCAATAGAGTGCAATATCCATCTAACATTGACATTTTCCAATATTTTAACTGATATTTCATAGCCTTACTGACAAATGTTTGCAATACAGTAAAATATTATCTATCAACATTGATATTTTTTTTCAATATTTTTACTCATATTTCTATGAATTTGAGATTTGACATTTTTGACCGTCCTAATGAGTTTGACGCGAGGTATGAACCAAAAGTTTACAATTTGGTTCAATTTGAGTTTCAATGAGTCTAAGACAAAAAGATTTGTTTCTGATGAGTTTCAATATGTCTACCAATGTTTCTGCTTTGTCCCTAGGAGGGAGTGGCCAGGCTATTCTTTGACATAGAACAAAACTTGCAGTCACAGTTTTCTACCTTTCCTGAACTTCTGTTTCTCTTTTCTCGAAATGCCTTCCTATATTTTGCAGGATTCAAGAGCTAACTCGAGGAACTTTACATC
Source organism: Momordica charantia (assembly GCF_001995035.1). The sequence continues at coordinate 292,763 of NW_019104552.1, forward strand.
GATTCCTCCATATCAGAGACTCAAGAAATCGGTCAGGCATCCCTTCATTCCTAGTGAAGAGGAAGAAGATAATCAACCAGGAGAGAATATAATTTGTTCCCTCTGCAAGCTTTTCCTCAACACTGGCTCATCAGCAGCAGAAATATTTGTGGCATTGCTTCTTGGAGCTAGAAGAAAGCCATCCCACCCCCACATCGAGCAGTCACGGCTCGGCGTGCAGGAAAGATTTGCAGTTCCACACGACCGCAAACCGCTGCATACAATGGCCAGCAGACCTTACTCTTACACGGCAACGGGACTCGAGAACGTCCACCGTTACAGGCACATTTGGGCCGACGATGGTGGCGATCAATGGGAAGAGCAGGCATATCCATCCAGTCCAAAGATGTGGTGCAAAAGAAGCTGTGAGAGAAATGAGATTGTGTTCGGTGAAGTACAAGAAGAAGTGCAACTCTATGAACAAAAGGAAGAGAAGTGTTCTGTTGGTGGTGAGAGGAGAATGAGAGATTAGCAAATTGATTGATTTCTTAACCTCACTTGTATGATATCATAAATTCGTTTATTCAAAATGATATAATAAAAATTATATTGAATTTTACATTTAATTAATATGGATATTGTCAACCCAAGTTATTAAGGAATATATTCTAACCAAAAGACATACATATTGTTATACTAAAAAAAACGCATATATTTTTTTTTAAGTATGACAACAGATATCATTTAATATCTTGGTTCAACTATAGTTTCGATCCCTAACTCTATCTATAAAGAAATATATATTTTTTAAATCTCGATTCTTTTGGCATTTGAATTCTAATATCTGAACTTTAACATAGAAACATCGTCTAAAGCAAGAAAAAAAGTAAATTAAATTAAAAAAAAGTTATGAGACAAAATTATTTATATTGTTAAAAAAAATTAAAAAAATTGATGTTTGTAAACTTTACTTCCGATGTTGTTTAACTTTTGGAATGATTTTTTTAGTACAACACATATGGGCGGAGGATCGAATTCACAACCTCTTGGTTGGAGGTAATTATCATTGAGCCAARCTCGTTTTGGCACTTTTAGAATGTTGTTTGTTCCGTCTTTACTTTTTAAAAAATCTTAAAATAAATGTGAGTTTTAAGATGTTTTTCGAAAAAATTGTTTTTATGTGAAATATTTATTTTGTAATCATTTTGAAACAAAATTAATTAAATGTTTTATTTAAAAGCGCTTTAAGTCTGTTTTTAATATGTTTTTATAACTCTTAAAACTATTTTTATTATGGAAATTTCTAAAATGTACTTTTAATTGGTGAAAATAATGACCTATTAAAGTTCTATGTAAAAATTTTTAAAATGTACTTTTAGACGTTCACGAATGAGAAAGGTATAACACAGTAACTCGAATATATATTTAGTCTAATATATAAATCATATATAAACAACTTTAAAATTTCAACCACCTATTAAGAACTATTTAAAGTTATAAATATGACTCTAAAATGTTCAACTTTTTATTTGGCCCTACAAAAGAATACGTTTATTCAATTTTGATCCTAAACTTTCAAAATATATATATGTTTAGTCCCTAATATTTAACCCGTTATTTGCAAGCTCGGATTTAGGAGGATTTTCAAGTCAGAATGATTTTAAAATCATTTCTCATGTTGGTTGGATTAAAAAAAATAGAATTTGAAATCCAATCTAATTTGAAATCCCGTTTTGTTCCAAAAAAAAAAATCATCCAAAATAGGTCGGATTTGTTAGGATTTTAATTGAAAGTTGACTATATTACAATTTTATCCTTGCAATAAGTTTAATTGAAGAAATCAAACTAAACCAAAATGAGATAGATAAAATGAGAGAAAGCAAATCAAGATGAGATGAGATAAAAAGAGAAAAAAATGGAAAAGGATGTAAAAAAGAAGAGAGAAAAGAGAGAAAGATGTAGAAGGAGAAATGGAGAAGAAGATGAGATAAAAAGAGAAGAAATAAAATGGAGAATAAGGTATAAAGAGAAGATAGAAAAGAGGAGATGAAGAAATAAAAGGGAGATGAAGGAAGAGGAGGAATAAAAAAGATGGAGGCAATGAGATGAGTCCGGATGACGAAAATTCATACTAGTGTTTTGATATAGAGGAAGGTTGTTGGGATTTTGTTTTATAATTATAAGGGCGTAATGGTAAAATAAATATTTTATTTTCGTTTCCTTCTATAATTTAGAACCCTGAATTTGAAATCATTTCTTTTAAATTCTTAACGTGAAACAAAACATAAAAGAAGTAATTGTTTTTTTTTATTGATAAAAAAAATAATCATTTCAGTCTTTATGTCTATTTTGATTTTAACAAATTAATAACATAGTTTCGGATATCTATACAAATTTCAAACCACACAGATTTACTAACAAAATTTTATTATTTTAGGTAGAGAAACAATCTAATAATTATTTTTTTGAAGTTGAACGACTAAAACAAACCTTATGAAAGTTTTGGGGATCAAAATTACTATTTTGGTAAAGTTAAAGGAGCAAAATGGGAGTTGAAAAAAAAAAAAAACAATTGAGTCAATTGATTATAGAAGATTTGTACCAGAGAAGCCAACACTTCAATTTAAAAATCTNAATATGTAGATTTAAAAAAATGAAAAAGAAGAGAATATATAGRTTGGTAAGACTTTTATGGTCTAATTGTTACCTTCAATTTCAAGACTCATTTTTATTTTTAATTTATACATTACCATTAGGTATTTTTTAAAAGTAAATTATTGTATTGATTTTTTTTTCTTATTTAAAATCATTATTTTCATATTCCATYGTTCTTATTTTGCATAATTTTAATTTCAATTTTACATCATCTAAATGAGTCGAAATTTTGGAAACTCATGATCTAAGGTAATTTTTTTTATTAACTTTACATCTTATATACTATGAATTTTACTATTTGAGATTATTTTAAATTTAATAGTTAGTAAAGGTTTGGACTAAAATATAAAATTGTCATGTTTAAACTACTTTTAAAAGTTTAGACTATAATATAAAATTGTCGTGTTTCAACTTCTTTTATACAATAGAATTATTATCATTCATATTTTATGTGTTTAACTTTTTATTTTAATTTTATTAATATTCTTGTGGATTTAATTTGAAATATAAATAGTAATACTATAAAAAAAATCAATCAAGTCATCATCTTGAAAAAATTACCTAAATAAATTTAGAAAATCATAGAATGTGATATCTAATAGTGGAGTGAAGCGTTCTATTTGTAGGAGGTGCATCTGACAAGTTATCTGACCAATGGTTTCTTTTGTTGTGTTGAAGGTCTATCAACCGTTGAGTGGTAAGTATGAAGGTTGTCTCCCCTTATTTGTTCTTCAAGAGAGATTTGATCCTTCCGACCTTATTTTCCACATGACAATGTTATTTTTGACCCGTAATAAAGGAAGGGAGAGATGAAGGATTCCAAATAAAACTTAACGTGACAAGACCATATTTGTTTACCAAGAATCAGAATGATAATATTATTCATTTGATGATGTTTACCAGAAATCTTTTAGAATCGAAATCAAAATTCTTTGATATTGTTTACTAAAACTTTCTGAAATTGAAATCGGAATCAGATATATAAAAATTACTAATATACCATTTTTTTTCTTTCTTGCTAATTACAAATACATTACTGTGCTAATCTTTTTCTTAATTAAAATAATAATAAATTCTAATTTATTTTATTTTTAGTATAACAATTTATTGAATATTAATAAATAATAAATAATTAAAATAAAATTACATCAATTAAGATACGTTTTTATTAGAACAACTATCATTTAATATAAAATATTATTAAATTTTATTATTCAATATTTAATACCAATCAATTATATTAAAAAAATTATTGGTAATTAATTAATAATAACAAAGTAAAATTAAAAAAATTAAATTAGATATAAATTTATAATATTCTATAATAAAATAACTCATAGAAGTTGTATCAATTTTTATTGGAAGAAAAATTAGTAGTAATATAAATGATAAAAATAATTAATAAAAAGGTTATAAGCCCATAAAGAAAAGATAATAATAGCAAAGTAGCTATAATAAACGTGTGTGATCCCATGAAATAAGGAACGTGAATGATATTGATCTGGTACTAGAGAGGGATGAGATTGTTCATTTTAATAATGAAATTATCAAGTTTAGAGTGTGTCCTGCCATTTGATTCCATTCTTACAATTTGATAAATACGGAATGGAAAAATTCATTTCCATTTCATTGAATTAAATATGGTCCGGATGATTTCTGATAAATAGATAAATATCTTCGTATTTACCACTATTGAAAAAGAGTTTGCCAGTTAAGCATTGGTGATATTACTTGATTATTTGAACCAAAATCTTGCGAGAGACGACGTCGTTAGGGGGAGAGAGACGACGTCGTTTTTGTATCCCAAAAATTTCAAATGTCTGATGGGCGAAATTAGTATCGCGTATAAATAAGCTGGAGTTCTCTCCAGCGGTTGGCGGCAACGAGGAACTGAAGCAGAATCGTGAAGGTCAAGCGGATGAAAAATGGGAGTGCAGGGTCTTTGGGAGCTACTGGCCCCCGTCGGCCGCCGTGTCTCCGTCGAAACCCTAGCCGGCAAGAAGCTCGCCATCGGTATATTCAAATCTCTCCTTTCCAATCACACCTCTGCAATTTTCAAAATGTTTTGTTTGTTTCTTTCCTTTGAAGATGCGAGCATCTGGATGGTGCAATTCATAAAGGCAATGCGCGACGAGAGAGGGGAAATGGTCCGAAACGCCCATTTGCTCGGTTTCTTTCGCCGAATTTGTAAACTTCTATTCTTGCGGACTAAGCCTGTTTTCGTCTTTGATGGTGCAACCCCCGCTCTCAAGCGCCGTACTTTGATTGCGCGCCGTAGGCAGCGTGAGAACGCCCAGGCTAAAGTTCGTAAGACTGCCGAGAAATTGCTTCTCAATCATGTGAGTTTGGTTTCCGGTCTTTTTCAACTTATAGCTTGTAGTTCCGCTTTTTTTTTTTTTGTTGATTTCCACGCTCAATTATATATACAGTAATAGGATGTTAAATCACCGCAAGTCCTAAAGCTTAAGTTGATATGTTGTGGTATATTTAATCATTTATTCATGTTCTTGACCTTGGTGAGTCTTAAATTTTGGAGTTGTATGCTGGAACTTGTCCATTCGTCTACAGAAATTATCGTGCTCGTGTTTTGAAATTTTATTTAGCAGAATTCAGAAGTGTGTTTTTCGAGGGGCCAAGTGTGATTAAACAGAAATATCTCAAGCTGATTTCCATCGTTGATATTCTGATTTTATGGGAAGAACTTGTCTTTTACACCAAAATAAAATGGAATTTCACTTTACATTACTTGTTATATTAATGAATATTGTACTGGACGGTAGTGGTGCTAAATTTTAGTAGTGTTTTGGATGTATGCAGTTTTACCATTCAGTAATACATAGGAAGCAAATCACTACCATGTTCCCAGATAGGTGTGTTCAGTTGAAAGGTGAAATCTTCATCTCAACGAAGATGAAGATATAAGTCATAGTTTATCTAATATTTCATAACCGTTGTTTTTCTCCCAACTAAATAGTGGTATTTCCGCTAGGTCCTTTTTATTTTTTATTTTTTTAAATTAAGTTGCAACTTGCAGTTGAGAGTTAAATTTTTGAACTTTTTTAATTTCTACCTTTTGTTCAATAGCTAAAGGCAATGAGGTTGAAAGAACTAGCTGAGGATCTTCAGAACCAGAAACAGCAGAGGAGGCAGGATGTACCAAAAAAGAAGAACTTGCCAAACCATAAAAGAACTGCAGATGGTACTTCTGGAAGGAACAAAAGCATCACAACCACAAGTAGTGGCGATCATGAAAAACTAGATGGAATGTGAGATATGTCTCTGTGTATATTACTAAAATATGAAAATACTCAGAAGAATGTGGTTTGATAGGTTTTTTGGTTGATCAATTAGGTTGGCAGCATCGATCATGGCTGAAGAGAATGGATTTTTCACAAGCAGCTCTTCCTCTTTTTCTGGTGCTGCTCTTGCTAAAGACAACAGTGGTGAAGAGTCAATACTGGTAAGTTTCCGGCATGTGGATGTAACATGATGATTATTATGTCTAGCTCACGTGCTGATCTTATCAAAACAATACTTCAAATTCATTTGGGTATTTATCAATGTAATGGTTTCGTGTTCAAAATTTTATTTGTAAAGCTTTTGCATTGTTGTTTGGGGCATTGCATTATGTTGGTTCATTTATTCTCTTTATGCCGATGCTTTTCTCTGRAATTTCAGTTTTCCTTATTTATTTATTTTTATTGAAGAATATGTATTCTTTTAATCAAAGGAGCTAGCATTTTTATGTAAAATACAGGGACACCTGCGAGAAGTTGAAGAAAATAACTTAGTATAAATTGAACTAACAAATCTACTTTTATTTATTCAAATTTCATCTTTCTGTAATGCTTCTGTTGTGTGTTGCCCGGATACGTTTTCAGTTTCCTCAGTTGCAACAACAGGAAAAAAAGAGAGTATATATATATATATATGAAGAAGTGATGTATTGTTGGTGATGTATTTCAGATGTTGACATTTACCAAACTCAAGTGTCTGTACTTTATAACTCAAGTGACCCTTTCTTTAGTGGGGTTCTTCCTTGCGGGCTGTTTTTTTTGGTATGCCCTTGTTCATGTGCTTTTGTTTTCATTTGTCCCAATGAAAAGCTTGGTTTCTCATAAAAAAAAAAAACTACATAACTCCCTTTTTAAAACCGGGAGAGGTTATAAAACTCAAAGCGTGTCCCTGCTCTTGTTTGGGGAATATTTTTTTCTACACTTCAAGAGTATCTCTACTACATTGATTTATCTGCTCTGTCTTCTTGATGTTAGAGGAATTTCTTGATCTCAAAGCATGTCCCTGCATCACTTATAGTAAATTCTTTTGTAACTACAACCTTTCCATGTTTATGAACAATTGGGAAGCGGTTGTTTAGTTTGTTTGGTGGGGTTCCCTCTACCCCAGCCTCTAGTTTGTTTCTCTTTTTTTTATCAATACAGATATGTTTCTTATCTAAAAAAAAAAAGACTTTAATTTGTCTTTTTTTTTTCCAACATTTTCAGCCATTGATGAATGAAGTTGATCCAGATGTATTTTCTACTCTGCCTTCATCAATACAATATGAACTACTTCAGGTTAGGGTCTAATATTTCTTCTCAATAAATTGGAGGGAGAAAAATAAGAGACCTGATGAACAGGATGTTGGATCCAGAAACAGAAATACAAGAATGACTCAAAGGGCAAGAAGATTTTGTCAGATGAAATTCATGCAGTGGGGAGTGATACAGAAAGGATGGAAGTGGCCTCAAGAGGTGCCCATCAGCAAAATTTAGATGAGATGTAGGGTGCACGTACACTTGGGTTACAACTCTATTGTCATTGGGTTGTGTTAGTTGCATGTTTTTCTGTTGTGATCATTCTAGGTTGGCGGCCTCCATTGCAGCAGAGGAAGCAGGAAGTTTGAATGAAAATGCATCCGTATCTGCTGCTGCAAATCTGGATGAAGATACAGATGATGAAGATGAAGAGATGATTTTGGTATGCTATAGCTGACAGATTTCTGTAGTTCATATGATTTTATGTCAAACAAAATATTCTTCACCATCATACCATGGTGGCTTTCTTAAATTCTCTTCTCATGTTTACCAACTTAAAAGCTTCAGGAAATAAACTTGGATACGCTGACTTCAAGACAAGAAAAAGTTCCGAATATACCTGAGATCATCCTTTCAATTTCACACGTGAACAGAGACTGCCATAGTTTTATAAATAGTTTCAAAATTATCATTTTCATTTTAAATAGTTTCAAAACTACAAACTTTTTACAATTATTCTTAGAACTACAATACTTTAATCTTTCCTCCATTTCTTTGTGCAGACAATTACGAATTAGATAGTATATCATTTTGAGATTGTGAATCTTAGGCTTACTGAAATGCTGGGGGTCCTCAACTTATAAGTTATCTATCGTGACTGTCATATTGTTTGTGTTTACTTTGGACAGCCTGAAATGGACGGGGTAGTCGACCCTTCTGTGTTGGCTGCTTTGCCACCATCAGTTCAACTTGATCTTCTTGTTCAGGTAASTTCCGGATATGTATCAAGTATCATTATGATTGTCGTAGTCATCTAACTATATGCTGGCACATGTTAATGCAAATATATTCTTGGTGCAGATGAGAGAGAGATTAATGGCAGAGAACAGACAGAAATATCAAAGGGTCAAGAAGGTTGGTTCTGAAATGGTCCAATATGCATCTGTCATATATTTTAGAACATTAACTGCAAGACTTGATTCTATCTATCTATCTATATATATATACACATATAAAGAAACTTCTCATTACAAAAAAGAGAAGTACAAGGGGGAAGATGAGATATCGCTTTTACCGTAGTAATTGTTATTTTTAGGTAGATTTAATATCCTTTTCGACTCCCTTAATTGTTGATGAGATCTATTGTAGTTTGATGCTAGTTTATTCAATATCTTTGAAAAGTCACTGTTGCAATTTGTGTRTATATATATATATATTTTTTTTTGTTTTGGTTTTGGGTATACTTCTATTACCCCTCTAATTACTGCTAATGTCATCTTACTAGTTGATTTCATTTATTGTAGGACCCTGCAAAGTTTTCCGAGCTACAGATACAGGCATATCTTAAAACTGTTGCTTTTCGCCGGGATATTGATCAAGTGCAGAAGGCTGCTTCTGGGAGAGGCGTTGGTGGTGTACAGACATCGAGAATTGCCTCTGAAGCAAACAGGGAATTTATATTTTCATCATCCTTTACGGGTGATAAACAGTGAGTTGCTCAAATTCTGTATTTTATGAGATCAATCTACATGATAAAGTCGTCTGGACGTGCATTGGGGTGTGATTTAAGTTGTTCTTTTTCCATTGAATACTTGCTTGTTTTGGGCTTGTAGAATATAGTAGATTCATGAGGTGTTTGATTTTCTCAGGGTACTTGCATCTAGAATTGAGAAGAGCGGAGACGAAGACCTACAGGCACCAAGAGGGCAGCAACCTTTAAGTTCCCTGAATAATACAGAAGTTCCTAGTACATCCAATGCTTTGGCTCGATCAACCCCTGATAAGACGGGGGTTTTTGAGGAAAATATTGAGACGTTTTTGGATGAGAGAGGACGTGTTCGAGTTAGCAGGGTGAGGGCGATGGGGATGCGCATGACACGTGATTTAGAAAGGAACTTGGATTTGATGAAAGAGATAGAGAAGAATGCCAGTGCAAATGAGGTTGTGAATCATGAACCTGTGCAAAATAGTGAAATTTGTAATCCAAAAAGTCATTCTTCTCAAAGCCAAGATTTAGATACTCCATATGAAGGTGTTAGTGAATCTGTTCAGTTGAGTTTGAGAAGCCGAGGGTCGATGCTAGATGAAGACACTGCTATAGAAATATTGCTTGAAGATGAGGGTGATAAGTCTTTTGATGGTGATGATGATCTATTTACTCATTTAGCCGCTGAAAATCCTATACAAGTGGCTTCTTTTGACAAGTCATCCCAAAAACTCTCTTTTGATGGTACTACAGATTCTGGTTGGGAGGAAGCAGTCGAAGGGAAAACTTATAGTCCAAAAAATGTTGAAGTGGATGATCACCCGTTTGTGGAAGGAAGAGTTAGTGATGAGAGTGAAGTTGAATGGGAGGAAGGAGTTTGTGATCATGTCAACCCAGTTCCTTTTGGAGCTGCTGAATCAGGAAAGTCGGTTTCCAAAGGTTCTTTGGAGGAAGAGGCAGATTTGCAGGAGGCAATAAGAAGAAGTCTGAAAGATGTAGGAGATAGAAAACCTGGCTCTGTACTATCTGAACATCAAAAACCAGAAAGTGCTGGGAAAATGCTTGAACAATGTACGAGTGTCCAAAATGAGAATGTGATTGGACTAAAAAATGTGGATGGTGCTGATGGAATGAGTTGTTCAAAAGCCAATGATTCTACTGGGAGGAAGGTAATCTAATCTCTAGTTTGTAATCTAAAATTCTTTTATGTGAAGTGCAGGGTCCTTACTCTGAACTGTATATCCAGGAGACAACTGAGAGTTCATCTCAAGAAAAGCAATGTTCAGAATGTATTGTGTTATTAGATACCACAACCCACACAGTTACAGAAAAGCTGGATGCTTCTTATAAGGATGTTTCTCATAAAGATTCAAATGAAAACGATGATACTCTTAAGCCCTTATCAAGGGATGCATCTGGTGCAGTTCTGGTTGGGGATAGGATAAATAATAAATTAACTGAACCTCCTTGCCATATGGTTGGGATGGAAGACAGTTACACTCCTGAAGTTGATTCCTCCCCCAAAGTTGTTGCCAGCGAAAATCATCAGAATTTTCCTGTTGACGAGCTTAGTAGTGATATTTTGCTGGAGGAGAATGATGCGCAAAAACCTGCAGTTGAAGTAATAAGCAATGCAGAGATTGAGTTTACAGAGGATGAATTAACAAATAGAATTWCAATTCTGGAGCAGGAACGTTTGAATCTTGGAGATGAGCAGAAAAGGCTTGAGCGTAATGCTGAATCTGTCRGCAGTGAAATGTTTGCAGAATGTCAGGTCTGTGTGGTTTTTTCTCATCATATTAGTGAGGAAAGAAGTCAATTTTTGTAAGTTTTAAACTGTTTATTTTATTATATCTTTCATTTTATAATACACTTAAAAGAAATCTATTCCCAGAAGTACCAACAATTTATTTTTTGAGAGGGTATGAGAAGGGTTGAGTAATTTGCATGATTTGGTCAATTTTTAGTGGTGAGAATGCTTTTGTGATTAGAGGGACTCATAGGGATTTAACCCATTAACTCTTGGTAGTCCAAGAGATTTTCACTGCCATGCCCAATTTATTCAGTTTGGCGTGCCTTAACTTTCTCTTAACACTACCGAACACAACATTCTTTAATTATTACAAATAAAGTCTGTTTTATGTGCTATTTGAGTTCTCTCTTTTTGAGAATGGAGAAAATTGAATATTTTGATTCATCTGATTCTCTACAGGAATTATTGCAAATGTTTGGCTTACCATATATTATTGCTCCTATGGAAGCGGAAGCTCAATGTGCTTATATGGAACTTGCAAATCTCGTTGATGGAGTGGTGACTGATGACTCTGACGTTTTCTTGTTTGGGGCAAGAAGTGTTTACAAGAATATATTTGATGACCGCAAATATGTTGAGACATATTTTATGAAGGTCTGAATCTGGTAGAGCTGCATGCATACTCGCTCTCTCTATTGTTGTTATCAATTTTACCATGCTAACCCACATTTGATTAAAACTTTTGGTGGTGCTATTTTATTTTTAACCATTATTTTGATGCTTGACTATTTAATGGGTGGCATAGACATAGATCAACTTGTTTTGGGTCACAAAGCATGGTCATGATGGAATGTGTTTCTATGCTTATCTTATCCACTGATCAATGATTATGAAAGTTCTCTGCATCATTAGGTTTATAATCTGGGAGTGATACAATCAGTTTATTCCTCCACTAAAGATTTTCTCTATGGCTTTAATCAGTTTATTCCTATATTCAGATTGCTCTTCATGGGGTTCCCTTTCTAATGCTTTTTTTTATTTATAATTATAATATTTTGTTATCAATTCAAATTTGGGGTGCTTATTGGTGAGGTTTTGATGGGTTAAAATTGTGGTTCTTCATCAATTGACGAAGATTGGAATTGGGGGGACTTCCTTTGTTATATTATATGGTTTAGCTTGTGATTTAGGAGAATTTATTTTCTTGATATTACTTTGTAACTTTTCAGTATTCAATGAAACCTGTGTTCATTTTTTTTTTTAAATAATTTATCTTTGGAACTGACAATGGATATTTTTTTTTTCTCCCCTTTGCTTTTTCCCATTCATTAAGTAGAATTGTTATTGAAAAGTATCAAAGATTTCCATGTAGTTTGTTGCTTAACAATCTGCCTATTGTGCGTCTACTTTCAGGATGTTGAAAATGAGCTTGGTCTGAACCGAGACAAGATAATTCGCATGGCACTACTACTTGGAAGTGATTATACAGAAGGCATTAGGTAACTTAAACATGAATGTTCCTGCCTTATTGATAAGAACTTATCATTTGCTTGGAAACAAATTCTCCATCAAGACAAATTTCAATTGCATGATATAGTGGGATTGGCATAGTAAATGCCATTGAGGTTATGAACGCATTTCCAGAGGAAGATGGACTCCAAAAATTCAAAGAATGGATTGAATCGCCAGATCCAAGCATCTTAGGCACGCTTAGTGCACAAACAGGGTTGAGTTCTCGAAAAAGAGGGTCAAAAGCGAGTGAGAAGGACACAACCTGCTCAAATAGCAGTGTTGGGGACGGTTCTGCATCTGGAGAGGACATTTCTGAAGATCTGAAGGAAAACATAGATGTTAAACAGAGTTTCATGAAGAAGCATGTGAGATATTTCTCTCCTACTCTATACATTCTGTTTTTAATATTTTCTTAGCTAAATATGTGTTTTGGTACCTAAATTTGGGGTGTGTTTTCAATTTATTCCTAATTGTTTAAAAAGTTTTAATTTAGTTTCTCATAGTTAACCTTTTCAATTATGTATTTTGGATGTTAAAATGGGCTTACGATAATCTTACCTGACATGATATGTTTGGGATGACTTTAAAAAATGTGTATTTTAAATAAACTTTTTTTTTTCTTGAGCACTTTTGGAAGAATTACTAATTTAGAGGGTGTTTAGTACATTGACTTTATAATTGAAAGTGATTTTAAAAAAATCTAAAATGTTTGGTAATAAATAAAAAATATTTTTGAAAAATTGTATTGCTTTAAAATTCCTTTTTGAAGAAATACTTGTGTGATGATTATCAAAAAGGTTCTTTGAAGTAGGTTTTTATTTATTTTTATTTATGGTATCACTTGATGTAAATCCTCTCCTCTTTATTACTATAGTTCTCCGTCTTTATTGACTAATTGCTGAGGCTTTTTGTATCTCTCTTGGATTGGGGTGTCTTTACCCTGTTGTAGTTTATTTCTTATATATATAAAACTAAAGTCACTCATGTAGTTTATGTAGGTTAAGCACTTGATAGATATTACTTAAAAAAGTACTCAACTTAAAAGATATATAAAATTCACCCTTATTGTCAGTAGAGATTTTGAGAAGGAATTAAGCCACTTTTTAAGTGAGGAATTTTGCTAATTCCGCCACCAAATTTCCAAGAATTTGCCCAAAAAAGAATTGGCTTTTCTTTCTTTAGGTCTAATTTCTCTTCTAAATTTCAGCCGACTTACTAAGTATCATTTCATGAAAGTTTATCATCATTCAATTTTAACATTTATTAGCGAKAACAGTACAATTGAAAAATATTATAATATGAGAGGCTAAATTGAAACTTTTTAAACTATAGAGACTTAAATCAAAGAAACGCCTAAACATTAACCAGATTTAGCCTATTTTCTTTATTAGGGGATAATGGAGGTTATTTTATACGCAAGTTTTTCTCACCTAGTTGCCATTATCTGATTCTGTATTTAGAGAAATGTTAGCAAGAACTGGCACATCCCTTCTGAATTTCCTAGTGAAAYGGTCATTTCTGCTTACACCTGCCCACAAGTGGACAAGTCAGCAGAATCTTTCTCCTGGGGAAAGCCAGACMATTTTGTCCTCCGCAGGTGAGACCATATGCTTCTAATGTGGGTAAATCTTATATTTTTGACATAATTACGATGGTTTGTTTATTTTCAATTTTAGCAGCAATCTTCATATAGAGAGGCATCTCCGTATTAAAGATTCATTCATAGTCATGTCATCATTACTTTTCCCTAGATGAATTGGAAACTATGTAGAATACCCGCACGCCGCACCCACACTGTTTTTTTATTTTTATTATTATTATTATTATACATATTTGTTAAACGAGAACCATTCCATCATTTAATTGATATGATAAAATTACACAAATATGGGGAGAAATCAATTTCAAGCCTGGGAAGGTACAAAAAGCATTTCCGATTGGCCTAAACAGAAGATGAACTGTAGCTATGGAAGTAAGGTGAATTTCTACACCATGAGAGAGCTGAAAAGGAGAAATTGTCCAAAGAAACTACTAAATGATTTCTCTTTGGCCTTGAAAATACGGTTGTTTCTTTTGGTCTTCTTTTCTCTATTGAATGGATGACTGTACATCACGCAGTTGATTGCTTATTTGAGAACATGGAGGTTCTTTTTCGTCATCTTTAGTATTTTTCAGTAGAGCCGAGCATGGATATGTCTCCTGCTATCTTTAGTTCTAACCTAGAGCCTTTTCTATTTGTAATGTTTATCTCTTGGAAGCAACCATCATGGGTGGCTCATTGGTCCAAAGGGACTAGGGTTAATTAGGAGGAAATGGATTCGAATCCCATGATGGCCACCTACTTTAGAAATAGTAATTTCTATGTGTTTCCCGGCATTAAATGGTTGTAGGGTGACTGGTGAGGCAGTTGCCTCGAAAAAAAAAATATTTATCTCTTGAAAGCATCACAAAAAATCCCATTAATGTTTCTGGGTCCATTGACGTCTCGAAGTTGAGCTTTATGATATATTATATATAATGTTTTCTGCAATTTATTACATTCATGGATTGAGCCTACATTTTATATTTAAGACAATGGAATATCCCCTGGACATGTCATATATATTTACAAGTAAACCTTTGGTAGGGATATGGATTTTGAGAAATAGTAGAATCTTTAGGGTGAAGGGATCGATGGAAAATTGGAGCTTATTATATTAATGGGGTTGGTTTCTAAGTTTTTTTAATTATCAGTTAGTGTAATCCTTTTGGATTGGAGTCCCTTCCTTTAGGTGGATCCCCTGCCATTGGGCTGGTTCTTTGTTTACCCTTGTACATCCGTTCTATTTCGTTTTCTGAATGAAAAGTTCCAAAGTAAACCCGCTATGTATGCTGCAGATTATGCTGGGAAAAGTTTGGGTGGGATAACTCAAAGGCCGATGAATTGCTTTTGCCAGTCTTGAAAGAGTACAGCAAACATGAGGTTAATTACTTACTTTCTGTCTCTCATGTTTGTAAAGATGAAAGGATGTTTTATTTTGTGTGCTTTTGCCCCTATGTTTTTTCCCCATAGTCCACAAAATGATGAGAAAAAGTTGTCTTTGCTCTCATCTTTTTATTTATTGTTTTCTTGTAGACTCAACTTCGATTAGAGACATTTTACACTTTCGACGAACGATTTGCTAAAATCCGCAGTAAGAGAATAAAGAAAGCTGTTAGAGGTATTACTGGGAGCAAGTCTGCTGTATTGATGGATGACGCTGTGCGGGCTGTTTCTGCAAATAAACAGAGAGAACTTTCTGTTGAACCTCAGGAGAAATCTGAGAAATGTTCATCAGAAATACAAGGTTCTTGTTCGAATGTAGATGACGTAGAAAAGAGGCTCGGAAAACCATCAAGGAAAAGGCAGCTACATGGAGAGCAATCTCAACCTGCAAAGGGTCAAAAACTAACAATGAAGGAGAAAGGAAATCGGAATAGAAATGAGGGATCACATAAGAATGGGAGAGGTAGAGGTGAAAGGAAAGGGAGAGGGAGAGGACGATTGCAACCGAAAGGAAAGATGAAGGGAAGTCCTACTACTGAATTGGTTGAAACCAGCTCCAGTGATGATGAAAATGAATTTGATGACCAGAAATGTGATTTTGTGAACTTGGAGGAGCCTCAAGAAAGGAGAAGAGTAAGTTTGACTTTGAAAGTGGCTGATTCCTTTTTATTCTTATGTTAATATTTACAGTTCTTATGTCTTTAACCTCTATCCAGTTACTTGGTCAATGGGCATCACTTCTGAGTTTTCATATAGTCTTTAACTAAAATGCATATAGTCTTTAACTAAAAACCACAGACACTTATTGTACACATATTAGACACTTGTTAGCTCAATAGACGTGAGTCATAAACTAGTTTTACAAATTAAATATGGATTGACACTTTTAGGCACGTATATAGAACACTTGAACGTATTATAGACAAAGACATAAATAGTAGTTAAAGCAAAACACATCAAACTCATTTTTTCAGCATAAAAATGCTTAAACTTATTGATTTTAAATTTTTTGTACGTACAAAAATGGTATRTATTTTAATAATAGTGCCATTGCTATATTCGTGTCATATATATTTTTAGAAAATCAGGTGTCATCGTTTTCGTGTCATATCGTATCCATGTCTTGTATTTGTATTTATGCTTTGGGTCTTTAATTAGATGAAATGTATRTTGCTTATAAATTTGAGGTAATTGTTCGTTTCTTTCTTGTTTGAGACATCTGAGATTAATAAATGTGATGTTTGGGTAGCGATCTCTTWTTTTTAGATGACTTAATTTTCCCTAACTAGAATGTTTACCGATACAGTCATCTCGGATCCGAAAATCTGTAAGTTATACGATGGGTGATGCAGATCAACCATCAGACTATAATGGTGATAGATTCTCCAATGATGAAGCCAAAGAGCATGATGTGATCCATGACCAATCCGAAAAAACAGAACGTGATCTCGGAACTCCTAAGAGACCTCCACAAGAGGATTATTTTGAAACTGGAGGTGGTTTCTGTCCAGTAGAAGATGAAATGAGCCAGGATATAGATCCTTCCTTGGAGGCTAACAACAGTGAAGACTACCTCAGAATGGGGGGTGGATTTTGCTTAGACGACGACAATGAATGCATTGACCCGGACGCGTACCCCGGCCGAGCAACTGTCTCAGAAGATCTCCAAGATCGCTCTGAACATGATCCTGATCAATCAACCTTCCATCCCGAAAAATGTACAAGTTCAGTCCAGAACAAGGAGGGTACTGATGCACGTGTAGACTCTCTGCTCGATACGGGCAACCCAAATCGTGTATGTAATCCAAACTCTTCCCAGGGAGGTGAGGGTGTGCAAGAAGAAGAGAAGGATCATTCTGTAAGTGCATTTGGAGGAGCTCTAAGTGCCATGCCCAATCTGAGAAGGAAGAGGAGGAAGTACTGAGACAAAGGTAAGAATTCAGATTCTCCATTGACCTCCTTTTATCCATTCTCTTCTTTTGGACATGTCCCAAACTTCCGAGAGAGGAATTTCTTGTCCGAGCTATCTTAAAGTAAAGTTCTCCTTGAATTTGTGTTTCATTRAATATTGGTCTGCTCTATTTTTCTTAGTTGGAACCTCTTTGAAAGGAGGATCTTGAATCAAAGTCAATTAAAAATTTTTATTGAACGAAAAGAAGACTGCACCAAAGGTCTGCTACTTAGTTRAAAGCTTGAAACAAGTCTGCAGTAGTTGGAAATTTTAATTTATGCGTTCAAACGGTTAGTTTTYCGTTGTTGTAGCTAACGGAAAGCAATCAGGATTACTTTTGGTGATTTTTTTGAAATTTAGAGGGCAAAATGGTTGAATTTTAAAATTTAGACTTTAGTGATAGGTCAAATTTTAGGGACATAATTATGTAGTTTTTTCAACAAATTTTAAACCCTAATTAACTTGGAAATAGGGATATCTCTTCTAATTTTGGTGTTGTATTCTATCCATTTTACTAACTTAATTTGTTTAATCAATACTCCGACTTTTTACAGCATTTTTCTCACTATTCAATTAGAAATTTTAAATGAATTAAGAATGTTGAAATGGTTAATGGCTGTTCGAGCTTGCTTTAGTTTTATGATATAATATTAAATAACTAAAATTTTGAATTTATGTTCTACTTTATATAACATCAATAATTAGTTGAATTTAAGCGTTTTTGTTACTAAATTTGAGAATTTTTTATATGTTGAATTTTGTGGCTGAATTCTAGTATTTTAATTTTTCACCACATCTTTTTTTTTTCAATACTAAGAGATGAGAATTTGAACCTTCAATTTCAAAGAAGGTAATTACATGTCTTTACTACTAAATTTACTGAGGATAACATTTTTTTATTGCTTTATTAATTGAATTTTATATCATTTATTAAGTTCAAGATTATATTATACCTTACCCATTAAATTGGGTGAAAAGGATACTTTTCTAATGAAATATTTTTTTTTGTTAAATAATCTTTAAAAGATAATATATTATTATTATTATTATTTTGTCGTTTTAGGCATTTTAGTTCTTTGAAGAGCCACTCAATATTGTTATAGAACCACATGACTTATTATGCCCAAAAGTTGTGGGGCTGGTGGTATGATTAGAAATCACGTTATATATTATAAATTCATTTAATATATATTTTTAAAAATATAATAATTTTTCATTTTTTTTAATATGTAGCATAAATTTGACTTTTCTTATATTTTTTATTACATTTAAGTTTAAGTTTGATTTAGAATGTGTTATTTTTTAAAATATAAAATTTTATGCTATATTTGAAAATATACATTTATTTTATGTTATTTATGTAAATATAATTGAGTAAACTATGTAATGATTCAAACATTTGAAACTAATTTCTGCTTTGTTTTTCTAATTTGTACAACGTTTTATTACCTTTTCTCTTTTTCAATAATATAATCATTGTATTTTTATGAATATTATAACTAAAACTTTAACATAAAAGATGCCTTCTTGAGTGACTTGTTGAACCTTTGTTGTTTCCATTGTCACTTATATGTTTCTTTTTCTATTTTTTTTTTTTGTTGTTTTTAATCAAGGAAGGGTCAGATTCCAAAAATTTGACCTCTCGTTTGTCAGCTATAAAGAGACAAACCTGCATGCCCAATTTGACCATCCCAATCTCGAATCACCCAACCGATTCCTCCTGTTCCGAGACCATCATTCCAGGCTGCGTTAGAGTTTGGAAACAATGGCTATTTGTGAAGGTTTTAAAGGTTTGAAGGAAGGAGGTTTTTACCCGAGTATAGCTGAATCAGACTCCCTCGAGGTGGTTCGTTTGCTGAATGGAGATGCTGAAGACCTCACTGAGATTCGATGGTTGATCAACGAGGCGAAAACTCGTGCTTCAGACGCCGGTGTAATTTCGATTCACCATATTGCGAGAGTTGGGAACGATTTGACTCATGAAATTGCGCGTTGGGCAATGGTTTCAGAGAGATCGCTAGTAAATATTTCATTTTAGTAAAAAAAAATTATATTTCTCCTTATTGAAAATAAGATACAGAAACATGAATCGAGAACGTTACGATACAAGATTGAAAAGTGATCCAAATCAATGCAAGTTAAAAGTAAGAGCGAACTAGAATAGTATTTGAACTAATATTATAATCATAGTTCAAAATGTCGAGAGACATGTCGACATGTCCGTGACATGTCGACGTGTCGAGCATGTCGACATCGAAATAGGGGGAAAAATCGATTTTCCCCTTATGTCGTCGACATGTCGAAATGTCGACAAAATATCGACATGTCGACTCAAATGTCGACATGTCTTTTTTTTTTCTTTTTCTTCTTTAAGGTTATTTTATTTTCATCATGTTCTTACTATACACTGCAGTCTATAATTTCTCACAACCTCGATGATTGTAATCTTAGTCTATTCAATGAAACATTCGAATTTTAATACTGTATGAAGTATAACTAATCAGATTTGAAATTTGCTTTATTGATAATTTCTAATCCAATCTAATCTTTACTTACACGATTGAACAGTATATGTGAAATATTGACATAAATAAAGATTGAAATAATCTTAGAACTTTTTAAAAATAAAATATTATTATATACAAATAGTGGCGAAACATGAATTAGAATAGGTAACTTAATTAATACCAAAAAGATGATCTCAGACGATCTAGTGCACTATCTTGATAACTTCGATATAAATTACAATAGTTTTCCCCAGCCTTCTTAGATTGAAAGTTTTGAAGGTAGTTGCTAAAATGAGTAGAATATGAAGCACATATAGATCTCATTGGTAGATAATTTTGATGAATGACACAATCACGAGGTTGAGGTGTTTGAAAATTGTGTAAATTTGATTGGAAAGTTTGATTGATGATTGATTTGAAAATGTGTTTGAAAAATGTGTAAATTCAAATTTGAAAAGAGAAGTAGGTAAGAAGTAAACTACGAGTTAATTAGAATTTAAAAATGTGTTTGGAAACCAAGTTGACAATTATCTCATTCCCAAATGAATCCTCTCCTCGATCGGGTAGGCCGGAGAATTAATTTTATTGCAAACTTCCGATTTCAATTTCGATTTCGATTCCGATTCGATTCGAACTTTGTTTTTTTTCTGTGCGATTTCTGAATCTGTTGTGCTTGTGAAGGGTGGGAGGTCAGTTGTTGTCGTATAAAGGTCTCGAGTACAGTTCGCCGACGCTTGCTTCCGCCATTAGCAACCTCATTCCCGCTCTCACCTTCATCTTAGCTGTTCTGTTTCGGTATAATTTTCTTCCCCTTTCTTATATCTCTCTCTCTCTCTCTTTCGAAATTCAGTGAAATTTTGAAAACTTGTTTTGTTTTCTTTGTTCGGTTTTCTATTTGTTTTAAAACATAAATAAAAATATTTCAACGATCCTTGCCTACGCAATTCTATTTTGAAATAGAAACAAAAATGGAAATATTATGAAACGGCCCTTCAAAACAAATATTTGGTTTTTTTTAATACAACATGTAAGAGTAGAGATCGAACTCAGAACCTATGATTGAAGATATAGTCCAATTACTATTGAACTATGCTCACTTTGATAATTTTTACACCCGTTATCAAATGGGCCTTAAAAAACACATTTGGTATCTCATCATTTTATAGAGATATATAAATAAGAAACAATGTTGCATATTAAATTTTAGAACTAAATTGTTACAAATTCAAAAAGCATAGAAACTAAATCAGTACAAATTTAGATTTAGGAACTAAATCTTTAGTACATTTTTGAAAGTAATTAAAGTATCGGGATTAAAAGTTATTTTTAACTCTTTTTTCTTATTTTATTCGTTTGAAAAAGATTTTCAAAATAAATTTTATTTTTTATTTATATTTTATTTTAAGAGTTTCAATTTCATTAAGAATGATATAATAAATTTAAAAGAATTTTTTGTTATTCAATTTTTCAAATATATGTTTTAATCTCTCAATTTGACTGTCTTTTCAATCTAATCCTTATTCTTTAAAAAGTCTTGATTTAATCCATTACATTTTAATGTTTTTCTATTATACTCTGTTAATAGATGTTAAATGTGACTTAGGGTAAGTTTACGTGGCATGATAATTAAGTAAAGTAATCGAAAATTTTGCCAACTTAGAAATTTGGAGAAATTAATTTTTTTTTTCTCTCAGATGACCTAATTTCTCCTTTAAATTTATGTCAATTCACAAAGTAACATGTCATGTAAGGTTACCACCCGAAACACTTAACATCTATTAATGAAACCGATTTGAGCGGATAAAACATCTATTATTATTCTAAAAGTGGATGATTGAGTCCTCCACCCACAATGGTTGAACTCAAAATGGAAAAAAAAGAAAAGAAAGGTATAATTGAAAATATTAAAATATAAGGGACTAAAATAAAAACTAAACATCCAAATATTTAGAATTAAAACATATTTAAACTTAATTTTAAATCAAATAGCGAAAATTCTACAAGTATTCAGTGATATTATTGAATTTTGTTCTTAACATTAATGGTGATATTATTATTATTATTATTAATTTTTTTTTTGAAAAGAATGATGATGAAGAAATTTTTAAAAACTTATTAATAATTTAAATTAATAATGATACCAGAAAATAATTGTAAGTCATTACTTAACCAATATTCTTTCAACTAGATAAAAAGTTCAATAAAAAAAATTTCCAAAATATATTGAAAAATATGAAACAATTTTCATGTTTTAATAGGTGGGTAAAAGATACAGGAATAAGACATGTCCGCTTTTTTTGTATCGAAATCTTAAATTGCTTTAAAAGTAAATTTCAAAGTTTATTAGATTTGATAGGGCAAATGATTGGGTTGAGTTTGATATATGATGTAAAAATATTAAGGGAAAAGCATATTTTTTGTCCTACATTTTAAAAATCGTGTAACTTTTTACTATAAAGTAGGGACCAAACAATCAATAACGAATTGATCAAAGAAGAAAAAAAGTATTTTAACTTAAAAAGAAGTGCTTAAAAGACCATATAAAGTTCACTCTTATTATAAAATAACTAAAGTTGCTTTTGAATTATTAATATTTGTTAAAAAGTAATTTAAGAATCATCATATTACTAAGATGAACGAATTATTAATATTTATTTTAAAAAGTAATTTTAGAATCATCATATCACTAAGAGAACATTACACTTGAGAGAAAAAAAGGTTAAGAAAATCGGGGACAACAGTGATAATTAAGAGAGAAAAAAAAGTTAATGTTGGAAAAAAAAGAAGGAAACAAAATTAATTACTTTAAAATTATTTTTTTAGCGATCAACTCTCGGGTGTTTTTATTTTATTTTAATATTTTAAAGTTGATTTGTTTTTTTTTGAATTTTTTTAATTCGTAATTATAAATTGAAAAAAACAACTACATTTACAAAAAAGGAATTTAACGTAAAGTCGGGCCCATAAAAATGAAGCCCAGCCCATTAATTTTACCAAAGAAATTGATGAG
>NW_019104552.1:315414-344005 GCF_001995035.1 Momordica charantia
ATGGTTCTAAAAGACTTTCAAATTTGTGCCTCCGTATTTTGTTTAAATTAACCTTTTAGATACCACTTTTTTGATATTTGCAACAATGCCACTGTCTTATTGAGATTATTTTTGTAACAATAGACCTGTGTATTTTTTTTATTCATGTTAAATTACTTTTGAATTTTTTATTTTAACCTAATTTTACCTAATTTTATTTTTAAATTTAATTACAAAATTTCCAAACATATCCTCCAATTTTTAATAACTCAATTTAATTAATTAATTATATATATATTATCAATAAAACATAATTAAGCATTATTACAATTCAATTTACTAATTCATAAAATTTCTATCAATCTTCATCATCTTGTTTCG
Organism: Momordica charantia; assembly: GCF_001995035.1. Next base: position 315,775 of record NW_019104552.1, read on the forward strand.
ACACATTTCTATTGACATGGAAATTTTTATCGGCAAGTTAGTCATACTTTTACATTTGATGGTTAAAAGTAATCAATTATAATTTAATTAAGCTACAACTAAGGTTTTATTTACTAATTCATACAATTTCCATAAATTTTCACAATTACAATAATGTCAACATTTCTGTAAGATTGGAATGTCGACATTTTCATTGACATTGACATTTCAAATCTTGTTTTAACCGTCCAAAATACTAGCTAGACTAAACACGCTCTTAAATGTATTAGATTTTTATTTTATTTTATTTTATTTTTGGATTGGTAAAAAGAATCATATCATTTCAATAATTTTTTTTATCCAGGTCTCCTTTTAAGGGGTGAAAATAAACCATCTTTGTCTGCAAATGAGTTTTTTCAATCACATTTTGATAGTAATATACATTTTCTGCCTTTACCTCGTCTCCTTCCCTAAAATACCTTCTTACATTTTATATGATTGTTTGATTTATATTTTTTCAGCATTATTATTATTATTTTTTATTTTTTTACAAATAAACTGTAAAAAGTTCAACGTTATCAAATTGTAGACCTTTTTTTTAAAAATTATTTATAGGAAACAATACATTTTACGTATGGAATATTACAAAAGGCCAATGGAGAAAAAACCCAAGTTTAAGGAAGGTTAAAAAAAAACTTTCCAATTAGCTAAAAGAGAATTAAGATTATAATTTGTGAGCGCTGGCAGCCTTGTTGGCAAGGACTTTTGATCTTTTGGTCATACTAATTTAGAGATTTCAAGTTCAAACCTTCCAGTGAGCTTAATATTCAAAATCCTTAATGACTCTTAGATTTGGATCTTGGAGCAGGCRCAGGTGCCCTGGATATAGGGAGCAAAACTCGGACTCCCCGTTACCGTTATTAGAGCTGTTTTGTGAATAACATGGAAAGATAGGAATTAGCAAATCTTCAAACGGAAAAGAGCTACCTTTTGACCGATTTTTTGAATCTATTATTTTTTTTGGTCATTTCGTGTGGTAAATGCTCCCCTTCCCCACAACTATAGCTCTTTTCAATCCTATTGGCCTATTTTGTAATTTCATACATCAATGAAATTGTTTCTTCTAAGACAAGATTATAATTTGGGTAGGAATGTAAGATTTACGCTAAGAAAGAATTATAATTATAATCAAATGTAAGAAATATATACTAAATATGGTGTCATTCCTTTTTGGTAAGGATGGAGAAACTAGCAATAAAAAGCTCAAGCAGCATAGCCAAAATCATTGGCTCGGTAGTATCCATATCAGGTGCACTAGTAGTGGTTCTTTATAAAGGTCCAGTCGTTCTATCAAACCCCTTTTCTGGGCCAACAAAATTGAATCTTCCTCCTCATCCTTTGGCCTCTTCTGAACCAAACTGGATCATGGGGTGGCCTCTGCTTTTTTGCTCAGTACCTTCTCAACTCTTTATGGTACATTATTCTGGTAATTTTCCTCTAACCTCCCTTTATTCTTGTGTAATAAAGAACATGTATCATTGAATAATGAATGGCTTGTTAATTTGCTGAGCTTAATAGAGAGGTTAGCGCAGAGACTATTAATTCCAAGAGCTAAAAATATCAAAGATTTTGCAAGTATTCTCATGTATATTTTGTATATGCAGCATCTCTCATATACTGCTTACAAATTATGTATATGCAATGCAACATTTTACGGTCTGTTTGGTAATGTTTCCCTTTCTTGTTTCTAATTTTCATAAAAAATTTAAGCATTTTGCAACTAATTATGTTTCATGTTTCTCATTTTTTAGGAACATTCTTAAAATTATATAGAAATTTTGGAAACAACCAAAAGAAGTTTATTCTTTCTTGTTTCCATTTCTAATTTGTTGCAAAACACAAATAGAAAGATTCTTTTATCATATTTGAATTCATGGATCTTGAGGTCATGTAGTTCATTGTTTTTTATTAAAAATAAAGAAACAAAAACAAAAAACAAAAAACAAGAACGTTACTAAACGAACCTTTAGTTTCTGTAAACCTCTCGTTGTGGTATTGAAAGAGCAAGTCCATAGGCAATACAACAAAGAAACACCAGTTGACTCAAGAGTGCTGGAAAACTCTCCTGCAGGCTGCAGCGTAACTAGCTATGAGTGAGAAATTCCATTTTTACTCCTCCTAGAGTAAGTATTAACAACCGGGGCCTCACAGTTTCCCGCACGGTCGATGACCTTCAGAAAATCTGTTGGATTATCACTATTAGTTGTAAAAGGCGTTGAAGTTGGTTTACAAGTGTGAGGAAAAACCAATTTTACCTCTTGAGTTAACTTTTGAAATGAGAAAGTAAATTTGAGTCTAATGTTTTATAATGGATAATTATACTTAAACGAGTGTTATTTACAGACCCAAGCGGTGAAGATGTATCCAGATGAACTAGTTGTGGTGTGGTTGTTCTATGTTTTCGAGGCCATAATTGCTGCACCAATATGCCTATTGGCAGAGGGAAACTTGAATGCTTGGAAGCTAAAAAGCGGTCTGGAATTTGTTGCTGTTTTGAACATGGTAAGTAATCAAGAAGGGAAAAGGACTTGGAAGATTTTCTGGTGAGCTCAAAAGAAGAGATTATTGTGGTTTGCTTTAAATGTGGAGTTTTTGTTTTTGTACTTGATAGGGATGTGTGGGCCAACTCTTAGTCTCTGCAATTCATACATGGGGTGTACATGTCAAAGGGCCTGTTTATGTATCAAGTTTTAGGCCACTCTCAATTGCCATTGCAGCTGCTACTGGTGTCATTTTCCTTGGGGATGATCTCTATCTTGGAAGGTGCCTCTCTCTCTCTTTTTGTGGTTCTCTCTGGTTTCTCCACTATTATTTTGTGGCTCATGGCAAATATAACATATAGTGAATGTTAGTTAAATATGGTAGAGATGGAAAAAGTAATTACAAATATGGGTAAAATGGAACGTCAGTAGGGAGAAATGATTAGAGTAGGCTAGAATAGTGCAGCTGGTAGTTTTATCCTATTAGATATATGAGGGAGAAATTACAAGACATATTTCAAACGATTATCGGAAGTTTATAGATTTTCGAACCTACATCTTATTAGGATAGCTACACTGTGGAGGTCGTATTCAATAATTTGTCGTTAGTTAGCCATTACTTTTACTATTTCAATAAATATTTCTTTTACTATTTCAATAAATATTTAGGTTGATTTTGAAATATGTAAATTAGCACTTGTTTTAGGGTCATGAACGCCTTCATAATTATACAATGGTATGTATTGTCCATTTTGAACTTAAACCATAATGATTTTTCTTTTGCTTTCASCTAAAATATTTCATGGATCTTTCCTTCTTTTAGACGATGTGGGCCTATGGTTGTATCCCCACCGAATCTTCCATTGGAACAAAAACTAAGTATTCCTTCAAATAGTCATTCATTTGACTATATCAATAGCTTTTTGCAGGCTGATAGTTTTGATAGAGCTGAACCCATAGATCATAGCTATGTACCACTTGTTAGGATAACAAACCTTATATTAATATGATAATTGTTTATTTTAGGCCCAAGTTTATATAGTTGTTTTGGTTTCATCCAAAAAGCCTCGTATTAATGTAGATGTTGTCCTTACTAATACAATATGAATATCCATGCACTATCCTAATAGATGTGGAACTATATTCACGTATTCACATTTTTAATAGATTGCTCCAAAAAGAGAACAATAACTTGAATATCATTGTCAAGTAAATCAATGATAAATAGAATATACATCAAGACTTTTTTGATGGAAAAGATTCCTCAACTTAAGGATAAAGAGAAAGATCTATGCTAGTTATTTAATTAGTTTTGTTATCGTGGGGCTTGTGCTTAGGGAGGAATAATAGAATTTTTAGAGATGAAAAGATATCTTGGGAGGTGTGATCCGTGGCTAGGTTTAATGCCAGTTTCAGTTTCCACTTTTATAAATTTTCCGTTAGCTCTTAGTTTTATTTGGAGCTTTCTGTTGTAGAGTTTGTTGGGAGGTTTCCTGGTTCATAGGCTGGTATTTTTCATAGCCCTTGACTTGTTCTTTGTTCTCTTATTTTCTTTCCTTATTTTTCTCAATGAAAGGTTCGTTTTTCCTAAGAGAGTGAAAAAAAAAGAAGAAAAATATTTGTTATTGTAACATATGGAAATGGCCATTTCATCCATACCTTGAAATAGTTAAAAAAAAAGAAGACTATCAACTCAAACTTTCTTCGCTCCACTTTTGGAAGTTATGCTTCCAACATTGAGTTTCTCTAGTAAAATAAAAGTGAAGGGATTGAATTTCCATTCCATTCTTGTTTGTGGCAGTATTATTGGAGCAATAATAATAGCAAGTGGGTTTTACTCTATAATGTGGGGAAAAGTAAAAGAAGGAGACTTGATGGAACAGTGTGGGTTTTCAAGCTTGGAGTCTTCATCCAAAGATAAGACTCCATTGTTGCAAAGCTCTAAAGTCCAAAGTGACTAAGTATTTTGTGAATATATTAGACATGATTTATCTGTCCAATAAGAATGTAAGTATATGTTTGTYTATWTAAGTGTTCATGGTGGATGGAGTTGAAGATCAATTTTTGATTGAGTCACCCATTCAATTGGAGAAAATTTAATCAAAGATTCTACATGTATAGTAAGATGGATTGATTTGTTTGAATAGATAATGTTTTGTATTCTTTTTTTGTTTCTATCTTCTATATTTTGTGTTTAAATTACAAATTAGATAGTGCAGTAAAATCATGTGATTTCCCCAGCTGATGACTTAATTAAGAACATATAGAATACTATAAAACACTTTTGAAAATTATATTTTTCTGGGTTAAATTACAAGTTTGATACCCAAAATATTTAGAGTTATTTTAAAAAAATAGGTTATCTAGTCCGGGTATACTTTAGAAAATGTTTAATAGGTTATTGACCTTTTAAATTTATGTCTAATAAGTCTTCGAAGTCAACCACAATAATTTAATGTTTATGTGACACATTGATTGTATTATTTAAGAATTATGTGATGGTTTGACGGTTGCATAAACGTTAAACACTGATGTTAACCATAACAATTTATTAAACCTAGAATTAAAAGTTTATGGGTGTATTATAATATTTTAAAAATATAGTAACTAAATAGATATTTTTTTAGTTTTAAGGACCTATTAAGAACATTTTGAAGCATTAGACATAATTCTAAAGGTTTGGGAACATGCTTGTATTTTAACTTTTATCTATGATAATATTTAAATGAGAAAACTTTAATTCATACCCTTGAACTTGAACTTGAATGGGTGAGTTAATTAAATCCTTCACTTTCAATTTCATCTATTTGAACATTGAATAAGTGGTTGTTGGTTGATTTTGCAAGACTACGTGTTTATGCGTACATTTGGTTCAATCTATTGACCAAATAACACAATACAGGGACTCGGCATGATCTGCAAAACAAAGAAAACTGAAAAACGATGTGGTGCTAGCCACACACAATCCGATACTTAAGTTAGAATCGGAGGTTAAAAGATGTGTAGTTAAGAGTAAGGTTCTTTTTGTGTACCTCGAGGCCTTTCCCTCTATTTATAGGGGTTGAATCCTTGTACTCACAGCAAACCTAGCTTCCTAGGCTCATCTTGGGTGGGATGTTGAATGAAGAAGGTCATCGACCCGTTGCAGAACTCTATCATATAATGATGGGTTCAGGGCCCATTTTTGCAGGATGTCGGATGGCTGCCATTTGAGACCTGGTCAGGGTCAACACTGACAAGATATTGGCACTGACACCTGGTCAGCCGTGGTCTCGGTTGCTCAAGTGTTGGACCTTGGTGGGTTGAGCCCTGCGCTTCCGTTGGGGTTCTGGACTTGGGCTTTTTCTTCCTTTATTCAAACTTGGACTTGTTCTGAATTTACTCCGTAGCTTGTCAGGTTCGACTTTATCTATCCCATAACAGTTGCCTCCACTCTCCAAGTAGGAGTTTTGTTGAAAATGTTCCGCCTACTTTGAGAGTATCCATATTTTGTCACTCTTATCAAAATGGACTCTGGTCTGAGCTACCCAGAGTTGTAAAYAGAAATCCATGGTAATTGGTCCATCGACCTTCGTTATTCTGCACCACATCTCTTTTAGATATAACCTTTGATTTTCTCCTCTAGATTTTTCATTAGCTAAAGTATATTGTTGGTCATAAGTTTGAACCCACTCCCATAAAGCTCGTCCACACAATGTTGCTCCTTAATGCGCGCTCCCTGTAAATACCACCTTATTACGTTGGTTCTAGATAACCCATATAACATAATTAGAAAGCAATTGAAATTTCGTTCCTCCAGCTATTCTTAAACCACTATATCAAATCACTAAGGGTAGCAATCGTTTTTGGCCGTTGAGTGTGATAAAAAGCGGTGTTTTTTTCCGTAGGTTGTTACTATGATTACACAATCACAATGCATGTAGAGAATCTTCTCCAAAATGTCCACACTGTTCGCATCTTTCAGCCTCTCCAATTCCTTTTCTTCCCAAATTTACTCCAGAAGGAATATAATCCTTAAAACTTTCCAACCAAAGATCTTAATTTTAGGAGGGATTTGAGGGCGCTAGTAAGAAGACCACCACTTCTCCATCTCCTCACTACAAGACTGATCTGGCCAATCATTTTGAGAGAAACAAACCTAATAATCACTCTTTATAGAATAGTTTCCATCTTTGCTAATGCCACATGGGACATCTTTAACCTTTGTCTTCGTTAGGAGAATAGATAAAAAGCAGTGCTTGAAGCAAGATGTATGTTCATTAGATGCAGGTGCTTTGCATATTTCAAGGATGCTAGAGTTAATCTTGTTTCGAGACAAGCAATGTTTTAAGTTTGGGAATGCGATACCTCTCCATAATCGAGTGTTTTGTGGCATAATTTGGGTAATATTGGTGTGCAAATGTAAGAGTCCTGGATAAAAATAGCAAGAAAAGAAAAGAATTCAGTGAATTAGGGGCCTAAGATGTTAGAATTCTCAATATCCTTGATTTGAATGAAGTTGAACTTATTTTCTGATATTTTGGATAGGAATTGCAGAATTTAGGATGATTAAGCTGACAGTTGTAAAGATTGTTGAATTGTTATTGGAGCCTGAGAGGAAGAGTCGCTGTGTTGGAGCCTGTGGGAACCTGTCGGATTCTCTAGCATATGTGATTGCATAGTAACTTACTGCCTCAGGGATGAGGCTCACCCTTTCGTACCTATAAACTAGTTGTATTTCGTGTTTAAGCTACATCGGGAGTTGAGTTCAAGTATGTTTGGGTATCTCAAGAGAGAGCTATGTATGTTTAGGCATTTAGCATTATAGGTTGCTAAAGCATTAGTTAGTCGTGAGTGAAAGAATTCGAGTGATCCCCCCTTGATTTTACCTTATATCGCATCACATAATGCATTTCTATTTGTTTTATGTTTTGGATGCTTCAGCACAAAATTGCATAATATTTATGTTCTTGATGATTTACTGTTTTTACCATTTGATTTTACAATATTCAAGCCACTTTCATCAATTTGTTTTAAATTTTGTTTTGGTATTTTATTTTAGTAATTCAAGTATAGCTTTAGTTCCTACGGAAACGACATTGTTTTATACTACAACTGATTATTTTGGTGTACACTTGCACTGGTTTTCACGTAAGTTGTGGATACGCAACAAGTGTTCAGTAGACTGTTAGGATAAAGCCCCAGTTGTCAGACAGATTAGTGAGCTGATGAAGTCGCGTAGGTGAAAGAGTGCATTGAGGAGAAAGACTATAATTGGTGCTGAAGTCGAGGGTAAGGTCTCTAGGGTGGCAACGGACTTGGGTGGGAGTGCCAAGTCATCAGAAGGAAAATCTTTCTTTAGGAGTCGTTGGGTGCGAGTGAGGAAGGAAACGTCGGGAACCACTTAGTTAGAGTGGGAGCACGTGGCTATGTCTTTTACGTCTAGGAGACAAGACCACTAAGATTTCTTAGTCCCAGAGCAATCACAGATGGGGTCTTGGTTGGTGCCAAGAAGATCGATGTTAGAAACTGGTGCAGTGGGAGTCGAGCCTTGGTTGGTGCCAAGAGGACGTTGATCAGTTGGTGCAGTCAGAACTGAGTCAAGAGGGACACTGCAACAGCCAAGTTGGCTGAATGGAAAACGTCAAGATGCTAAGGAAATTAAACAGAAAAAAAAAATGAGGTGCGCGGTCAAATTTCATGTGTGACGCTAAAACATTCGTTTTCTTTAGGTTATAATCAATTTGTGTTGTTGCACATTTGAGGGGCGGCCATAACATGTAGGTGCATATTTTTCTTCTCGTGTGTATTTGGTGAACATTCTATTTTTTCTTCTCGTGTGTATTTAGTGAACATTCATGTTTCTCTTAGAAGTTAGGTGACTTTTATCGATACCTCTATAAGAGATTATTATATTGTCTATTGTATTATTTCAAAATCACAGTAGAAGTCGTTGTTCATCAACACATCCCTTRTGAGAATGACCAATCAAACCACAGAAGTAACAAAAGACGAGCAATTTTTCATACCGTAGTGGAATCCACAACTCATCCTCACTGCCATTCATCTTCATTAAAACACCCCAACGTAGAGGTTTAGAAATGTGAAGCTTAACTCTAACTCTAGCAAACTTTCCCCAATATTCACCGCTTTGACTGTGCTCCACCTCCAGTACTTCTCCCACCTTGTTCACAATAGCAATAAGTGTATTCTTATTCATACACCCCAATGGCAGCCAGAAAGCTGCATGACTAAACTCCATCTCCCTGGCTGTAACGTATTCATTGGTTTTTCTAAGACCACGGGCCACCATTAACAGTTCTTTCTCAGCTCTATTGGGTTCATAAATCGCATGAACAAATTATCACCGATATAGTCTGTAACGGTATTCTTATGCATGTTCCACACATCTTTCATAACTGAACGAAAAGCCTCAATGTTAATGAGCTTACTTGTTTTAACCTTCGCCAGGATGCAGTTCCGAAGGTCGTTCATCTTCTCTGTAGCAGTGTTATTGTCGAGAAAAGCCACATCTACTTCATCCGATGTCGGAGATATCTCTTTCTATTTCAAGATAATGTCTTCCATCAGTATTTGCCACTCACCACTCCACTACCCCCTGCTACCCTTACCGAGAAGGGAAAATAATTCTCTCACACAACCAGATAAATCTTTCTATGGCCTACCATTTAGTAAAACTTTGAAAAACATAAAGAAAAAAAAATAATTGTATTTTTTTTCCTACTCATAAATTTTTTTAATTGTTGGTCAATGAAAATAGATGCTTATAAATAAACATTTAAATATGGTAAAAAATATATTATAATCTTGGAAAATATTTAGAATGAGGAGAAATCAGGACAAGTCATTATTATTTTAAAAACTCTATATTTTTACTTAATTGTAAAATATTTAATGATAGGGAGGGCTAATGGCGCGAGCAAGGCACGTGTTTTTCTATAGTCTCAAGGAAGGAAACAAACAAATAGCCATGACCAATGAATAAAGAAAAAGTTGTAAGAGTCTCCGATAAAATCATATCCCAAACCAAACCTCAATGATTTTGCACCTTCTCTCCTCTCCTTCAGTTCGAACAGAGAGAAGAGAAGAAGAATCAGAGCGAACTCCATTTTCTCGCTCTACAACTCTAGAGAGAGAGGGAGATGGATCGGAGCTTTGTGTACAAGGAGTTCGCTCCGTTGGCCGGAATGATCGCCGCCGAGTGCGCCACCGTCGGCTCCAACACCGTCTACAAAGCCATAACCACTCAACAAATCAGCTTCTACGTCTTCACCTTCTACACTTGCCTCGCCGCCGCTCTCATTCTCCTTCCCTTCRCCTTCATCTTCCGCAGGTCTGCTATTCCTATTCCTCTTTCTCCATCTCCACATTCGTCCCTAAACCCTAGATTTTGATTTCTTCCGATTCAACTTTTCAGATCTGGAGTTTTTCCTTCCAACAATAAGTTTCCGTTCTTCGCCCGACTGATTCTCCTGTCCGCGATGGGGTATGGCGGATTCAGTTTCGAATTCGATTGATTTTTTGAAATTGCTTTGTGAAACAATCGGATTGCGATTGAATTGAGTTTTTGTGCGATTCTAAATTTGTTGTGAAGGGTTGGATGCCAGTTGTTTTCGTATAAAGGTCTGGAGTACAGTTCGCCGACGCTTGCTTCCGCCATTAGCAACCTCATTCCGGCTCTCACCTTCATCTTGGCTGTTCTGTTTGGGTAATTTTCTTCCCCCTTTCTTTTCTTCTGCACAATTTTTCTCTTTCTTGTTCTTCAATTCAATTTCTATGGCTTCATATTCATTGTTCTCGTCTTTCGGGAAATTGGGTTTCTCACCTCATTTTTCCAGATTTTTTATTCCTCCCCTAAAAACTGTACTGACCTTCCCATTTTAATTTTTTAACCATTTTCTTTTTGCCATGTAAAATTAACCATTTCGAATTCGCTTTTTGAAGGACTAAAATTTTCCAAATCTACCCCTTAAATCTCACAAATTTTTTTTAATTTAAATCTAATATTAAAAAAATCTAAATTTAACTTTTTAAGAATCAATTACGAATTAGAAATAAAATCTCAACTTGTTCACATGAATATGGAAAATCCAATTTGCATAATTCTGGGCTCCTATAAATGCTTTGGAATTCAATTAATAAAATGTCAAGATTTCATGAACCTAATATTCGGTATTTAATTAAAAAGGAGGGCATAAATGTCCAAGATAATTATATAAAAAAATCGAAATAGCAGGAATCCTAGCCCGGGATAGCAAAATCCCACATCGGGATTATACCGGGATATTATAGAAAGGTTTCCCGGTTCAGGATTAATCCTGATGCGGGATTGTGCTATCCCTAATTTGAATTCATAATTTTTTTTGGTCAGAAAAATAACTTTTTAGTTTTTGGTCAATTTCCAAAACGCAAAAACTCTTTAGGTCATTTTGGTCCATTTACCAAATTGTCAATACAAATGAGTGGGCTAAGTTTGATATGACTGAAAAATATTTTGAAATAGTTTAACGTGTTTTTTAGAAGATAAAAAAGAGAAAAGTATCATTTTGGTTCTTGAATTTTCAGCTATGGACTCTTTGTTTTCTCTACRTTGTAAAATCGTGCATTTTTGCTTCTGAACTTGAACGAATAGGTCTAAATTATTCAGCTACTAGGCTTTAAGGTAGAAATCAATTGATCGTTTATTTTTTAAAATAGTTCTTAACCTTGATTAGCATAATGAAAATAATGTTGGACACATTTTGAGCATGATCAATTGAAATAGTTCAACAAGTTGTGGAAAGAGGTTATTTTAGCATCTGTGGATTGATAGGTTATTGTGCAACCATTACCACTATAATGTTTCATTCATTTCATAACAGTTCACGATATGAGAATGAACATCGTTGCATTAGACATCGTGGTTCCAATCAAAATCAAGATTGCGGTATTTATTATGCTATTGCATTATTGGATGGTCATTGCATAATGCAATTAGAAGGTGAACACCATGATTTGAAATCCTATCATGGTTTTACCCGAAGAAAAGATGTCGGTGTAATACAATCCGATGGAAAAACATTTCGATGTTGTTTAGAGAGACTATTTGAACCTATTTCTAAAAACTCATGGATAAAAAATGCACGGTTCTAAATGTATGGATGAAATGAACCTTGGCTGAAATCATACTCTTTCTAAGCAGTGCTCTACAAATTCATAAAATAGCAATAAATACTCTACTGTTAAAAGAAAGCAATAAATATTTTTTAAACATATTTATAATTATTTTTGTAAAAAAATGTTAAATAATAAATCAGTTTTACACACTTTTTAGAAGTTTTTTTTTTAACAAATATGGGATATGGAGATGCAACTGCTAGGGTAAGTTCTTGATACTTTAAAAGTTGCGATATAACTAAAATTGTTTTTGAATTTAAGAGAGAAGAGCTGGAAAAAAGTTTTAGAGAAAAATAGAGGTGGAGAAGGACAAAAATTGTAGGGAGGAAAAAAATTAATTTTTCTCAGAATTTTAAGGTCATAATACACTTTGACATACCTTCTAGTTTAGATATGGTTTTTTGAAAATACTTTGTAATAAAATTGTTTTAACTAAAACACTTGAATGTTTGGTCATAAAGTTTGTTTGGTTGCAATAAATCTTAAAAAAAAGAAAAATACATTTTTGTCTTGAGGTTTGGAGTCGGTGTCTATTTAACCCTTGAAGTTTCAAAATGCACACCTTTGGTCCCTAAAGTTAAAAAATGGTTCTAAATGGTCCTTTGACCGTTAGTTGACCATTTGTAATTTTATCTCTCTTCCTCCTCTCTTTCTCTCCTATTTTCAGTCAATGTTATTGTAGTCACCGTCGACCCACCACCTGCCATCGTCGTCGCAACGCTTTCTTCGTCTACTGCACATTATGTGTTGTTCGCATCGACAAGAGGTGAGAAGGAGAAAAGGAGACCTTCCCCCGATTGCAAAGGGGAAGGGAGGTCTCCCTCTCACCTTTGTTCCAAGAATGAATGAGAGAGAGAGCCTCATCCTCTCAACTGCAAAGGACAAAGTATGGTGATGTCGCAACGACGGTGATGGTACAACGATGGAGAAAGTGCGTTGACGATAAATAATTGGTCGATGGTGGCAGGGGGCCGAAGATGAAAGAGATAGAAAAGGGAGAGGAGGAGAGAAAATTACAACCAGTCAACTAACAGTTAAAAGACCATTTAGAACTATATTTCTCAAACATCAAGGACCAAGTATGTCTATTTTAAAACTTGAGGGACTAAATAGTCTACCTGTTTAAAAGGACCAAAAGTATATTTTTCCTATCTAAAAATCATTTTTTAAATGTCAAATTATTGTATAATAGTTCTTTATCAATTATTATTATTATATATTTTTTTAGTACACATGTTGGAGAGRGGATTTGAGGTATATGCCAATTACCGTTGAGTATACTCACTTTGGCCTCTATCAATTAATTTAAAATCATATTGTTAGGATCAACTTTTCGGATGTTTTTTTTTTCTTTAAGTATTTTAAAGTCAATTTGATTTTTCTAGAAGTGATTTTTATTTGCGGCGGAATTTTGTAAATTAAAAGAAAATACCTTTAACCATCCAAGATCACTCTAGAAAAAAGGCCAAATATCAATAGTTGATAATCATGATTTATTCTACTATATCAATTTATTATCCCCCTATTAAATATATGCTAGGATTAAATGAATTGAACTTTAATATCCAATTCTTTTTTTTTTTTTTTTTATAAATTTAAACATCCAATTCTCATGTTTGACTGTAAATAAATTGAAATTTTATAATTAGTGATTGTTTTAAAGCCTTACTAAGACAGTGCTTCACAAGGTCCTTGACAAATGGAAAATCACAATTTCACATGATATCCCTTTCCTCATTTTATTTAATGGTTTGATTTAGATATGAATTAATGTTTTTTAAAAAATAAACAGTAAAAAGTTCATTTTTTTTTTATCCAATTTTATACTTATTATACTTATACTTATTATTATTATTTTTTTATTACGGGAAGTTGGATCTTTGCTCCCCTATACCCAGGGACACCTGCACCCGTCCCAAGGCCCAGACATCAAAGGTTTTTGGTTAAGCTCACTAGGAGGTTCGAACTTGAGACTTCTAAGCCAGTATGACCAAGAGACTTCGAGTTCTTGTCAACCAAGTTGCCATTTGAAATTTTTTTAAATTTCCTTTTAAAGAAAACCATAGTAATTCAAGTATGAATTATTACAAAAAGGGCAAGGGAGAGACAAACCTCAAGTTAAAGAAGGTTGCAGAAAAACGTTCCAATTTTTCTGTTTTTTTTTATACAACAATTTGGGGATATGAGGGATCAAACCTCCAACCTCGAGGGAAGGAGTACATGTCAATATAGGTTGGCTGCAAAAACTTTCCAATTAGCTAAAGGAGAATTAAGATTATAATTTGTAAAGGAAGGTAACATTTACACTAAGAGAAGGTAATTGCTATAATCAAATGTAAGAAATATGTACTAAATATGGTGTCATTCTTTTTTGGTTAGGATGGAGAAACTAGCAATAAAAAGCTCAAGCAGCATAGCCAAAATCATCGGCTCGGTAGTATCCATATCAGGTGCACTAGTAGTGGTTCTTTATAAAGGTCCAGTCATTCTATCAAACCCCTTTTCTGGGCCAACAAGATTGAATCTTCCTCCTCATCCTTTGGCCTCTTCTGAACCAAACTGGATCATGGGTGGCCTCTGCTTTTTCGCTCAGTACCTTCTCAACTCTTTCTGGTACATTATTCTGGTAATTTTTCTCCAACCTCCCTTTATTCTTGTGCAATAAAGAACATGTATCATTGAATCATGAATGGCTTGTTAAGTTGCTGAGCTTAATAGAGAGGTTAGTGCAGAGACTATTAATTTCATAGCGTGTAAAAATATCAAATATTTTGTCAGTATTATCATGTTCATATATTGTATATGCTACATCTCATATCCTGCTTACAAATTCTGTATATGCAATGCAATTTGTTAGTTTCCCGCACGATGTGCTTCAGAAAAATTGTTGGATTATCGCATATTAGTTTTAAGAGGCGCTGGAGTTGGTTTACAAGTGTGAGGAAAACCAACTTCACCTCTCCAGTTAGCTTTTGAAATGAGAAAGTCAAGTTGACTCAAATGTTTTGTAATGGGTAATTATGCTTAAACGAGTGTTATTTACAGACCCAAATGGTGAAGATGTATCCAGATGAACTAGTTGTGGTGTGCTTGTACTATGTTTTCGAGGCCATAATTGCTGCACCAATATGCCTATTGGCAGAAGGAAACTTGAATGCTTGGAAGCTAAAAAGTGGCCTGGAATTGGTTGCTGTTTTGAACTCAGTAAGTAAGAAGGGGAGAGAACTTGAATAATTTTATTGTGGTTTGTTTTAAATGTGGAGTTGTTGCTGTATTTGATAGGGATGTGTGGGCCAATCCTTTGTCTCTGCGATCCACACTTGGGGCGTAAATGTTAAAGGGCCTGTTTATGTATCAAGTTTTAGGCCACTCTCAATTGCCATTGCAGCTGCTACTGGTGTCATTTTCCTTGGGGATGATCTCCATCTTGGAAGGTGCCTCACTCTCTCTCTCTTCTTTTTGTGGTTTATGCATTATCATCTCTCCGTCTCTCTGGTTTCTGCTCTGTTATTTTGTGACTCATGACAAATATAACACAGTGAATGTTAGTTGAATATGGTAGAGATGGGAAAGGTAATTACCAAACGGGAAAAATGGAACGTCAGTTAAGGAGAAATGATTAGAGGAGCTAGCACAATGTAACTGGTAGTTTTACCCTATTGCATATATAAGGGGGAGAAATTACGAGATGTATTTCAAGCGATTATTAGCCGTTTATATAGATTTTCAAACTTTCATCCAATGATTATTAGGGTAGCTGCATTATGGCAGTTATATTCAATAACTTATCATTAGTTAGTCATCACTTTAACTATTTTAATAAATATTTAGGTTGGTAATCAGGTATGTAAATTTTAGTGTCACGAACCCCTTCATACTTCCACAATAGTTATGATATTGTCCACTTAGAGCTTAAATCAATATGGTTTTTCGTTTGGTTTCATCTAAAAGACTTCATAGATCTTTTCCTCTTTTAGCCGATGTGAGCCTATCTTCATTTCCCCACCAATCTTCCTTTGGAATGAAAACGTGAGTATCCCCAAATAGTCATTCATTTGTCCACATCAAGAGCTTTGCAACTACCCTTATCAGAGCATCTTGGCAATTTTGATAGAGTTCAACCATAGATCATAGCTATATGATACCACTTGTTAGGATATAACGAACCCTCTATTGTTTTACAATGATATAATATTGTCTACTTTAGGCCCAAGCTTGTATCTTTTTTTTTTAATGGGTGGTAAGACGTGCAAACAAAGTTCCACATTGGTTAGGGAAGAGATTGATCCATGATATATGAACGAACAATCATCTCAATTGGTATGAGGTCTTCTGGATGAAACCAAAAGCAAAACGATTATATCCAAAGTGGACAATATTCATATCATTGTAGAGATACTTAGGGTATTTGGAGGTATCATTGTCTTTTAACATTCTTTTAGTAATCCAAAAAATATGGTATTAATGAAGATGTCCCTTATATAGTATGGATATCCCTTTTCCTAATCGATGTGGAAACTATATTCACATTTCCAATAGATTGCTCCAAAAAGATAAAAGTAAAACTCTGGTATGCATAGAGATATTGTCCCTTATTTTGTGATTATCAAACTTTCTTCACTGCACTTTTTCGCAAGTTATGGGTAGAACATTGAAAATTTCTCTAGTTAAATAAAGTGAAGGGATTCAATTTCCATTCCATTTTTGCTTGTGGCAGTATTATTGGAGCAATAATAATAGCAAGTGGGTTTTACTCTATAATGTGGGGAAAAGTAAAAGAAGGAGACTTGATGGAACAGTGTGGGTTTTCAAGCTTGGAGTCTTCATCCAAAGATAAGACTCCATTGTTGCAAAGCTCTAAAGTTCAAAGTGACTAAGTATTTTGTGAATATATTAGACATGATTTATCTGTCCAATAAGAATGTAAGTATATGTTTGTCTATATAAGTGTTCATGGTGGATGGAGTTAGAAGATCAATTTTTGATTGAGTCACCCATTCAATTGGAGAAAATTTAATCAAAGATTCTACATGTATAGTAAGATGAATTAATTTTGTTTGAATTGATAGTGTTTTGTGTTCTTTTGTTCTTTCTATCTTTTATATTTTTAGTTTAAATTTCAAATTAAATAGTGTAGTGAAATCATGTGATTTCCCCCAGCTTATGACTTATGTAAGAAAGAATAATATGGAAGACTTCTGAAAACTATATTTATCAAGTTTGATCCCAAGATATTTAATCTATATACTTTATTTTAGAAAATATTTAATAGGTTTGTGAATTATTAATTTTATGTTTAATAGGTTTCCATGGTCAACCACACTAATTTAATGCTCTTTGATTGTATTATTTAAAAGTTATATGATGGGTTGATGGTTAACTATAAGAACTTGTTAAACAAAAAATTGAAATTTATGATCTTTTTAAAGTAGAGTATCTAAATAGATATTTTTGTAAGTTTCAAGTACATATCAAGAGGCCAAAGCGAGCATAGATCAGTGGTAATTGACATATATCTTCAATCAAAAAGATTATGAGTTCGATCTCCAATCYTACATGTTGTACTAAAAAAAGACTCATCAAGAAGTTTTTTGAAGTACTAGTAAGCAACACACACTATGCATATGGGGTTGTGTAGTTCTAAGTTAAAGTAAAATAAATAGTGTTTTTTTTTTTTAAAGTTTACAATATTATCATTTAAAAGAAAGAAAGTGGTTTATTTCTTTTAACTCTAAAGGGAATTAAATAATAACCTATACTTCTATATATATATAATAGTATGAACTCTAGGTATAATATTGTGGCAATAAAGAAGAAAATTAAAGATCAGTATGGAAAGCAAGCACAAAATTGAAGAGTAAGATGAAAGATGAAAAAGCATCAATTTTATTTATTTATTTATTTTTATTTTTTTGAGAAAACATCAATGTGCAAGTTTTGATGGATGAAGAGGGAGTTGAGGAGTAAAATAGACGCAAAGTTTCACACCTGATTTTTCTTTTTAAAAAATTAGATTTTATGAAGATTTTTAGTGCAATTCCTAGATTTTGTAGGTGTTGGATTTTTCTATATTTGTATTAATTTACTAATTTAAGCCAAAAAAAATATTATTCTTTCAATAATCTTCTTTTGAAAAAAGAAAATCTAAACTTGGGGAGTTTTTCTTTTTAGGATTTTCTCTTCTTTAATGAAGGAACATTCTTAATTTACTGTTAATTTTATTGATTATGGATTATTGTATTATACTTTAACATTTTTAATTTGTGTGACGCTAAGTTTGTCCATTCTATAATGAAAAGAAAGGCAAGAGAGGAAGACAAACTCTAAAATGTTCAACCTGATCAAATTGAGAGAGATAAAAATTAATATTTTTTGCCATAATTTTGTAAAAATAATTATAAGCATTTCACATACATCAATAAAAAGTATCAGTTTAAAAAAAAAAATCAAATAAAAGTCAAACTCATAAGCATCTCCATTATCTAGCCATGAGAATGATCGAATTTTGTTTTATCTCGATTCCATCAAACACCGTACTGTATTCTACATTTTCTTCCAATATGAACAATGATAAATTTGGGGAAAGCGAATTGATGCCTTCAATTTTCCATTAATTCTGTCTCGATRCAATTCAGCTTTAATTTGGTTTCTCTTCACAATCAATTCCCATCTCGATCACCCATATGTGCATTGTCGTTGTCGTTGCTAAAACAAAAGAATAATCTCCATACATTCACACCACTTGGAAAATTGGTTACTTTGTTTCATCCACCACTTTTTGATTTTTTTTTGTTGGCATGAGAAAAAGATGGCGTATACATATTTAGAAGATGCAAGGATTGAGAGAGGGTACGTGGCGTTTTCTCTTCTTCCCATTAAATAATGAACAATGAAGAGTCAAATAGACTTTTATTTCCTCCAACGAATGTTTCACTTTAAATTAATGAATTAATGCTTACATATTTAAAACTAAATCAATTCTTAAATTTGGAGGGGAGAGAGAACGGATTATAGAGAGAGGGAGAGAACTTATTATAGAGAGGGAGGGAGAGAGTAATTGGTTGGAAGGGAGGAGAGAGAGAGATTTCAATGACTAAATTGTCGTAAAAATAATAATGAAAATAAAAAAATATTTGATAAAGTATAAAATTGGAATTTGTAAAGATGAAGATAAATTATTTTGAAAGAAAATGAAAATAAAAAAAAATATATACTTTTGTCATGAAATAACACTAATTAGGATGGTACTCATCACACTATATCCTTTTAAGCATCCACCTCAATATTAAATAACATTTAAAATCTAGAATTGTAAATTGGGATGTTACAATTTAAATTTTTAAAATGTGCTTAATTATAATTTCCAAAATAAAAAAAATCTCAAAACCCCAAAAATCTTCAAAACCATCCATTTTTCAAACCCCTTTCTTTTTCCTCCAGCCGTCCATTTTTCATCCGTTTTTCTTCCTCCGACCGTCCGTTCTTCTTCTCCGATCGTCCGTCTCTATTTGTCTTCCTCTCCGGTCGGCTCCGTTTTTCTCCGTCGCCTGTCTCCGTTTATCCCATTCGAAATGGGATTTTCATCCTTCCTTCTTCTCTGGTCGTTTATGCCTGCCTTCGTCTCCAGCCGACGTCTGTCTGCCTTCATCTTCGGCCGCCTCCGTTTTTCTCTGTCGCAAGAGCAATTCGTCTCCGTTTATCCCGATCGAAAGGTTTGCATTCCAACGGTTGTTTTCGATTTCTGATTTTGTGTGAACTATTGTATAYATGAGGATATATATTATAGTGAGTTTAATTATGATATATCTTATAACTCAACTTGTATATATGAGGATATGCGGATATATACTATAGTGATTTTGAATGTATATATGCGGATATATAAGTGGATATATACTGTCATTTTGAATATATTTTTTGAATATGTGAATATATGTTTATTGAGACTTGAAAAGATGTTTATGTGATTTTGAATTGTCCTCGAAGATTGAGCACCAATGGAGTGAATTAAGGGAAAAGCAATCTTTTTGAAGGAGTAAATTAAGGCTTTGAAGGAGTGAATTAAGAGATTTGTGTTGAAAATTAGTATGGGGTCCACAATAATTAAAGGATTATGATAATAATTTATGGAATTAAATATTTTATATTTAAAAAAACAAATAACTATAATAAATGTAAAAGCAATGGTAAAATCAGAATTAAAATAAAATCCTACAGAAATCTAAAAGTGTAAAATTATGTAAATAAGTTTCTAAAATAGCCACCAAACACATTATCTAAAAAACAAAGAGGAATGAGTGACGTGAGAGAGAGGAGGGGATGAGAGAGAGAAAATTATGTTTTGAATGACAAAACTACCCCTAACATAAAAATGAAAATACTTAAATTAAATGGACAAAATAGCCCATTTTATATATAGTATAGATTAGACACCCTTTTAAAAGGTTGAGGTAAAGTTGTATTTTGACCTTTTTCTATGATAATATTTAAATGAGAAAATTTCAATTTATACCCTTAGGACTTGAATGGGCGAGTTAATTTAAACCCTCACTCTCAATTTCATCTATTTGAACATTGAATAAGTGGTTCTTTGGTTGATTTTGCAAGTGTTTGAATAGAAGCAAGTAATAAAGTGATGAGTAAAGTATCATTTCTACGAGAATTGTTCCAATTAAATTTAATCTTAATCTGTTTGATGTTGATAGAGGAAGATGTGAATAAACAAAAAAGAATTAATTTAAAACATGAAGGAAAGCCTGGCGCTCCGATGACTTTACCTTACTAATCTCTCTCTTTTCGTTTTCATTTTAGTAAGATTTTCAGCAAGTAACCCAGTCGATAGAAGATTTTAATGCTTACTTGGATCAATAAGCAAATCCATTTTCTGGAATTGCTAGTTGGCCTCCACTACCTCTTGAATAAATAGGTGGTCTTTCTTCTTTAGAGAAAGCTATTCCTYGAGATACTACTCGTCTCGATAGTTCACTCTTGCTTCTTGTAGTTCTACCTTTCCTTTTGAAGTTTCTTTAGTCTAATTAACTTGGTTTCTATGTTGATAACGAATTCATTTTAATTTATTACTAATCTTTTTCAAGGGTTAGAAAATTGTTTGACAAAAAATTCCTACATTTCTGTGAAATTTCAAACCTATAAAAAAATGTTAAGCGCGAGATTCATGAATGCGAATTAGTATTAATGTCTTACCAATGTTACCTATTATTAAACATTCAAGGTCACTTTAATCTCCCGATCTCAAGTTAAATTTAAAATCATGTAATTGATGATCAACAAATTATAAACATTAAGCTCATAACGTTAACTCAACAACGRAAATAACTTCATTAATTAATAAAATACATAAACCCAAGAGTTTATAGTTTTGGCTATATGTCCTACAAACGGAATCTAACACAAAATTAAAATTAAGTTAGAATCTACAAAGAATTAATCAGAGGTATAAAGAAAATGAGAGGAAAGAAGAAAAACAGATTCTCTCCCTTATGAAAAGCATTTAGCCGCAGCCTCCTCCGATCTTCTCCTCTCCAAAAGCTGACCTAAAACTTTGAATTATAAGTGTCGATATCGTCACAGTGCCTCGGCAGGCTTGATTATTCTAATTGTATTTGATATATTTTCTTTTTAGTACAACATATGAGGTCGGGGATCGAACTCACAACCTTTTGTTTGAGATATATGTCAATTATCGCTGAGTTATGCTCCTCTTAATTAATTGGATTTGGGTATTTTGATTCTTCTAGTTGTATCTTTTGTTTCATTTCTTCTGGAACAATCATAAACAATTTTTTTATTATGATCTACTGCCAGAAATTAAATTTGTAATCTTAGTCTTCCATGCGTGTTCCTGAATAATCTCATTTTTCAATTATTGGGTTTGTACATTTATTTGACATAATTTTGAGTGTTTTGTTAGTTGAAATTTGTAGGATTAGTTCACTAATTGAAATACTTACCAAGTTCAGAGTTTAAATTGATAAAATCAAAATTTTAAGTTTAAAAATTAAACATACCCTAAATAAATTAAATTATAGAGAAGATATCTAATTACATAATAATTTTAGTTTGTTTTCTATTTTTAAAACTTGAGCTTCTAATAACTACTTACCCCTATGTTTTATTGATTTAATTTTTCATCTGTTTTAAAGCACTTTTACAATTGTCCTTTAAAAATACTTTTAAAACCTTAATATATTGAAAAACCATATTTTTTTTATTATACAAAATTCACAAAAAATTTTAAAACATTTTTGGAAATATACTACAAAACACAAACAATGTTAATAGGCATGTTTTCAGAAAAAAAAAAAAAAGTTATGAAACAACTTTTAATAATTTATTATTTTAAATAGAGTTCCTGGTTTGTAAAATATTTCTATTTAGCTCCTTGTATTTTAACATTTTTCTATTTAGTATCTACTGTTGGTAAACATTAAAATTGATAAACTTACATCACATAATACATAATGAATTGGTGGTGGAAATTTGGAGGAGAAAAAGAAAGAAAACTCAATTTTTTACCTATTTCTTTGAAATTTTGGATATTCCTCTCTTCGATGACTCCTTTTCTACTCTAAATTTTATCAAGTTTACTAAGTATTATGCTATATAAGTTTACTGTCAGCCGATTTAAATATTTATCAACGTGGAGACTAAATTTGAAAAATGTTAAAACATAAGAAACTAGATTTAAACMTTTTTTTTAAAAAAAACATAGATACTAAATTATAAAAAAACATCAAAATATAATGAACTAAAACATCATACGCATTCGATAGATACTCGTTCTTCCTTTGCAAACATTCAAGCAACGAGGTATAGCACATACAACTATACGAAATTGGCGGTGGATATGGAGGTTGATGGGCTATTAGTTAGAAGTCCTCGACGAGTTTCAAACCTTACTATATGAGAGAAAAAAWTTATTGAATGAGGCCACCAGAATGTGATTGTTCTCCAATAACTGTCGGATGCAACTTCAAAAATCTCCTTGTCCCTGGTATTAACGGCTAGCTATAAAATTTGAGGTAACTTTTGTGTCTCTCCCATAAGTCTAATGGTATAAAGTTGGTGTAAAGTTTCCAGCACTGCATTTCACTTCGTCATATAAAATGTTGAAAGAATCATTAAAAAAACATACTATTCTCAATGAATTATAAAACATATCTATTCAAAATTATGAAATGGATGGGATGTCAAAGAAAAAAAAATGCAATGTGATTTTTGTTAAAAGTTATGTGAACTTTGGAAGTGTAACACAAATTGCTTACACGGTCGAGTTTTAATAAAAGTTGTAAGTAAATACCAATATCGTCCACTGAATTGATTTTTTAGTCAAGTACCGCGAGTACTAAGCTCAATTAAACACAAAGACTAAAGACTAAAGAACAAAGTGATTACTATAATCTATGGAAAACTTTTATGGAGAAAATGGTCTTAGGGAGTTGACTTCACCAACTAAATTTACAAGCACATAAATCAAACATGTCAAGATTGAATATACAATTAATCTATAAGTCAAGAAATGATACATCATAATTGTCTCTCCCAATCACAATTTATTTTCCCACTTATTAAGAAACCAATATCAATGCTTAATTCTTTTAACAACCTCTAAAACAATTCTAAAATGCACAAATGGATTAAGAACAAATCAATCAAGGCTATAATTAATTAATCTAACTTATAAATCCATCGGTTACATCAATCTCCAGTACAATAAATTTAGCTACTCATGTTCATGAATACACATCAAAATTCCAATGAGAAGTTCATCATCAAACTAGAAAAGCTAAGGAAAATGAGAGAAATTAAATTTGTTGTGTCGATTGATCTTCCCCGTCTAAATCTCCACGAGAGCCTYCAAAACAATCTTCTCGCCCTCCAAGCTCCAGTTCTCGAACAGATCCTCGCAAATCCCGAAATCTACAATTGAAAATTCTCCAAAAATGCATCTGGTGGYGGCTAAATGATGACATATTTATAGTATCGTGAGACACTAGGGATAGAGTTTAAATGCTGTACCCAAAATAAACGAGGAAATCTAGTCGGAGCGTTGAGACGCTCAGGGTAGCATTGAGACGCTCCGAATTTCCTCTGTGTTCATAGCGTTACGACTCTCTATGGCAAGGTCTCAACGCTGCCCTCTTGAGTGATATGGTTTTTTGGCTGCATCTTAATGACGTTGAAACATTCTGGTGTCATCTAACGTTGTTCCCTCGAGATCTTGGCTCCAACTGACGCTGATCAATTATTCTCTTTTCTTCCTCAGCTATGATCTTTCTCTTACTTTGATCGAAATACGTCCCGGTCCCGTTCTCTCTCAACTACTCATTCCTGCATCATATGACTTAAGGTACGTAAATTTACCATGAACATATAAAAATTTACGATTAATTCCAATAAAAACCTTATGAAATATGGCTCACATGGTGCACTATCAAGAAGATTTGTTCAATTGTCAATTTTGGCAATTAACAGACTTACTTTTGTGCCAGATTTAATGAGTGAGTTTGGGAGATTTCTATCTTGACTTTTGTTAAATTTAGCAGAGGATCAATATAGTGGAAATTGAATATAATAAAAGGTAAAAATTACACCACTTGTTTAGGTTTAGGATTTTAATTGGATGAAATTGAAAATTGASAGTGAAAGTCAATTACTTGTGCATGGTAAAAAAATGATTTTTTTTCCAACAAAAATCCAGTCATTGTTATTAACTCGTTAATGAATCATTAATTAGGTAGAGACTGAAACAAAGTCATAAATGTCATATTAAGTTGCAGATTAGGGTTTAATTAAGTGAACTAGTAAACACACATTACTATTCCTCGCAAATCATATATGATATCCTTAAGTAAGATTACTAAATACCTTAATTTTTGAGATGTTTAGGTTGGTGTGAAAAAAAAAAAATCATATATGTTGAGTTTTAGAATGAAATAATTTAGGTTTAATTATAACAATCGTATAGTCCAAAATGTTTGATTGTAATAATTTTTAGGATGATTTACGCATTTTGCTGCATGTCAATAATAATCATGGTATTAAATGTCTCTATTAATATGTCAACATATCTATCAACAATTTCATGCATCCTATGGATTCGACATCAACATATGAGAGATAAATCGACATTTCCATCATATTAAAAAAAATCGACAAAATATGAAAATGATTAACATAATGTCACTAATACATACATAATATTGATTATTTTTAACTTATTTAGAAGTAGAAAAATGTTTATTGGTTAATTTAAATAATTTTTACTATTTTTTAATTTCTCTAACTGTTATCGAAATATCTATGGACATCGATTTCCATCGACATCGATATTTAAAATCTTGGTTAGTTTATAAAGAAGTGGTTGACGAGTAAAACAAGAAGATGATGCATATATGATTGCGTTGCAACAATCCCTAACATTGATATAGTGATTTTGTAACTCAATTTCTCTAATTTTTTTTTTTTGGATAAATTAAATTTGGTACTCGATTTAGTTGTTATGATTTTAAAAGATTTTGGTTTGTACAGTTTCAAAAATTTTAATTTGGTCAAACTCGACAGATCGTTCCTAGCACATGCACATTTTTACATGACCAATGAGATTATTGTTTTCTAATATATTTAATTAACTCTGCCACGTTTCCTAAAAAAATAGAAGAAAATAGATGATTTTTTTGGAGTGGGCGAAAGACACTCAGAATTATTTGTAAGGTTTTGTTAAACCAAATCATAGAAACCAACTTTAGAAACCAAATTGAAGTTAAAGTTCAAATCCTAAATCAGATTTAATAACTATTTCGTTTTTTATTTTTGATTTTTAGTTTTTAGTTTTTTAGACCAGTTTGTTTAATAATGAATTCAATTTTCTGTTCTTTGTTTTCAAAATCCATTTTGAAATTCTACGTAAATTTCAAAAANTTTTTATTTCTAAATTTCTCTCTACAAAATTTATTTTTCTCTCTCCAAATTTTCATATTTTGAATATTTATTATTATTTGTCTCTCTTCAAATTTTTCTGTATTTTTGTTTTTTTTAACATACTAGTTTCATTTCTCTCTCTAAAAATTTAATATTTTTCCTAAATTTTTTCTCTCTAAAATTTCATCTTTTATAACTTTTATTTGAATTCATAATCTATTTTTTCTTCTGAAAATTATATTTTATTTTCTCCTTCAATTTTCTTTCACTGTAACTTTTATTTATCATTGTAACTTTTATTTATCTTTGTATTTATTTATTTTCTCTAAAAATTATATTTTGAATCTTGTTTTATGTCTAAATTTTTTCCACTATAATTTTTCTCTTTCTTTATAATTTCTTTTTTTTTCTTTAACATATCTTTTCCTCCCGATTTTACTTTTTTTCTCTAAAATTTTTCTCCTTTTGCCTTTAACTTTTCTTTCACTATTTTTTTTCTAAATATTTTTATTTATCTCTCTCAAATTTATCTTCCAAAAGTTTATTTACATTTATCTAAACTTGTATTTTCATGTCTTTACATTAGGGGATGACAAAAATTTCCGCAGGGTCGGGTCCCAAAAAATAGGAAATGCATATCCCGACCCCGTCCCCGTCCCCGATTCTATTTTTTAAATAATTAATATATATTTATTACATTTTTTTTATACTTAAATTCTAAAAATAATTAAAAACGATAATAAAACCAATAATTTTTCTCGAGAACATCTCTTGGACCCAAGAACGAGGTGGAGACGGAGACTGAAAATTTTCACGACCAAGAGAATGGGGAGAGCATCCTCACTCGCACCCACACCATTGTCATCTCTACTCTACATAAAATTCTCTATTTTCAATTTTCTAACTTTTTAAAAACAAAAAACTAAAAATGGTTACCAAACATGTTTTGGTTTTTTGTTTTTGGTTTTTTGTTTTTAAAACAAAAAACAAAAAATGGTTATCAAATATATATTGTTTTTGTTTTGTTAGAACACAAAACCAAAAACCCAAAACTAAAAACAAGAAAAACCAAAAACAAAAAAGGTTATCAAACGGACCCCAAATTAAAAACTTTAAAATTATAAGAACCAACCCTGTCCAACTTATAGAAAAGGAAGTGATAGAAATTCAAACATGCACAATGTATTTACCAATTGAACTATATTGTATTAAAATATAAATGTAATCATTAACCACTGTTATTAAAAAAAATAAGAAAAAAAAACTAACAAACTGAAATGAAATGAGTATACCTAGGTCCCGTTTACTTACTCGCAATAGTAATCAAAGAATTATAATAAAAACTTTCATTTCCTGTGTTTACCAAATTGTAGTAATGAAATCAAATGGTGGGACCCACGTCACACTTTATAATCTCATTCAGATAGTACCCCTACAACTCCATCAATCCTAATCTTATTCTCATTCTTTATTCAGTAGGACCTACCTATTTATTATAATTACTTTACAACTTTTACCTTTTTTTCTCATCTATTACTTAGATCCATACAATTTTAAATTAATTTTTTTTATACTTTTATAATTTCTTCTTCATTTATACTTCAACTTTTATTAGTTGTGTAATTTTATTTTAATTATTCATTATTTATTTGATGTAATTTTATTTTAATTATTCATTATTTATTAATATATATATATATATATTTACTTCCATTATTTATTAATATTAAATAAATTCTTATAATAAAAAATATTTACTATAAGTAATAAATTAAATTAAAACTTATTATTATTGTAATTAAAAAGGTTAACACACTAATGTATTTGTAATTAGCTAAAAAGGAGAAAAAAGTATACTAGTAATTATTATATATATGATTCTAATTATTTCAATTCTAGACAGTTTTGGTAAACAACATCAAAAGAATAACATTGATTCATTCCATTACCGTTAAACGGGGCCTTACTGTTTATCAATATCCATTTTGTTTTTTTTTGGTGTAATAAATGTTTGCCAGTTTTTATACCATATTTGTAAAATAATAACAGCATCACTAAATTCAATCTTGAGCATAGCTCAACAATTATGCTCCTTAGCTAAAGTCAAAATTCAATCTTCTATTCTCACATTTGTTAAATAATAGTATATTACCATGTGCTATGTGTTTATGCAGGAATTTGCACAACGGTTCTTCACGAATCGAGCTCGAACCCGGTCTCCAGTTCCGACCTGAACACTAGAGTGGACCTGCACAAGAGGGAAAGCACTCCGACGCTCAAGTCACTATATATCGGACTCCTTATTTAGTTCGAGGTGAGATTCGATACATGAGCGTGAAATGAACTCCTCTATTTATAGGTGACGGATCCGACAGCACACACGACCGGCGGTTACATGTCTTTTATCATATCGGTCCTGTCGGGTTCCGAGCAGGTCGGTCCCCGGTCAGATCGAACTTTGGTGCCCACACTTAGTCTTTTATAGCGGGCAAACCTGGTCTCCTCGGTAGGGCTGAGGTGGACCTAAGTAATCCTTTTTTGTCTAATTTCTTCAAACACTAATAGGGGTCCTCCACGTGTCTTGGGTATGTTTACCCCCAAACATTGGCCCCCTC
>NW_019104552.1:348986-359516 GCF_001995035.1 Momordica charantia
CGTGTTTGAGATTTGTTTTCAATCAAATATCTTTACAAATCTATCGTTTTTTTCTTTTTTTTCTTTTTTATAAATTCTGGCCTTTTCTGTCGCACTATGAATTAAAAAAGAAAAGAAATCCAAAAGTGAATCTTTTGGTACGATTCACTCCAAAATCAGATCAAATTTAATAATGATCAATTGTAAATAATGAAATTAAAAATGTAGATTAATATCAAATGTTTGAAATCTTGAATAAAAGCTTTTTAATATTTTTTGTTTTTTAGACTACATGATAGGTTTTTTATTTGGTCTCCGATTCTTCTTCACAGAATATTAATCTTTAATCAGAATTTTTTCTTTTTAGGAAATCTTTAATCAGAGTTCAATTTTTTTTATCAAATATTTTACGGATCCCTGTATTTTTGCTAAAAGTAACGATTTAGTCCATAAACTTTAGTTGGTAACAATTTAGTTCTTGTACTTTTGAATTGGTATCAATTTAGTCCATGAACTAATTTACTATGTAACAATTTAATCTATGTAGTTTAAAATTTGTAACAATTTAGTCTCTACCATGAAAATTTTTGTCAAAATTAAGTATCGATTTTTATCTTTCAACAATTTAGTCTTTGTAATTTATAAACATATTTTTATCCTTCATTGGTTTATCAATCTAAATGTATAAGAAATTTAACAAAATTTTTCACGATAGAGACTAAATCATTACAAATTTAAAACTATTGGGACTAAATTGTTACATACTAAAGTTTGAGAATCAAATTGTTACAAATTTGAAAGTATATAGGGACTAAATCGTTACAAGCTAAAGTTTAGGAACTGAAGCGTTACTTCACTGAAAGTATAGTGACTAAAAGTGTTTTTTAACCTAACTTTAAATATGTTATATAGGTTAAGTGTTAATTTTCAACTCTACTTATTGTGCTAAAAAAAATTAAGTGATTAAGATACATATACTTTCAAATCTATGTAATTTTCTAAAAATAAATAATAATTTATGTGGTTAATTTAATGTTATATTAATCATGTGACACATGCATGACATATGAATTAAAATAATAAATATGGCTGAAATTTTATATAGGTTGCTTTAACTTGCAACTTCCACCCCATTATTGTTTATATATATATATTGCTTTTTTCTAGTTCACCCTCCATTATAATGTTTTGCACCAAAGGACATGGAAGATAGTAAATCAATGAGTATGAAAAAGACAATATATTGTTTGTTTAACTTTTCTATAATCTTTTTAAAAGGTCTAGTTTCATCATTGGATTGGATGGCCTATCTATTATATAATTAAAAATTGAATAATGAAAATAGTACCATGTTTGAAAAATATATATTTTAAAATGAATTAGTATTTTTCTTTATATTAATTTTTATCTTGTTCATATCTAATTAAAAAAAATCTAACTAACCTCACTCCAATTAAAAATTCTTTAGATATGTATGCTATTTCACTCTAATTTAAAAAAAGAAAGGAGAGAAATGCCAAGAGTTGATTGACAAATGATTAGGCCGAGAATAATTTCTTGGGATGGTCGCTTCATGTATTGATTAACATAATGTTCCAAACTTTTGTACTTGAAGCATTTTTTTAGTACAACAACACACCGCGAGAGTGAAAATTCAAATCCACATCCTTTGAATCACAAATATTTACCTTAATCAAGTAATCGAAAATCCTTTTATTTACTCTGCTGGTTGATTCCTTGCAAGGTTTTCTCCTTTAATAATTGTTTGGATAATAACTCCTTTATATGAATTCAATCTTGATCTTTAAATTTTTCTAATTATATTGAATTGAAACTCTAAGCCACTTGTTAGACTCATATATAGATATTGAGGGGAAGATTGAACTTTCAGAATAGTAATAGGTATCTTTTTCTATGAGATATGTGATCAGTTTGACAAAACTAAATTAGACTTTTATATAAAATTCAAGAACCAAAATAAAATATTTATATGTAGCATAGTTTGGAAAGTTCAAAGATCAAAAGAAGGTGTTAACTTAAATATCACTCGAGTAATTATGACACTAATAATCTTTCTTCGAGGTTGAAGTTCTAATCGCAACCCAATATATATAATAAAGGTTGATGATATTCTTCAAGAAAAAAAGGGAAAAATTAATTCATATCCCTAACTTTGTTGGTTGAATCAATTAAAAATTTAAATTATGAATTGTATCGATTAAAACCCTAAAATTTCATAAGCAAAACAATTTACACATTTTATTATAGGTTCCGTTTAAAAAACATTAATGTATAATTCTCACATGTATGTAGACTTCTTCAAATGCAAGATTAATGACTAGTATTTCCTTTGAATCCTGCATTTAAATA
This sequence comes from Momordica charantia, assembly GCF_001995035.1. Next base: position 351,336 of record NW_019104552.1, read on the forward strand.
AATCTACACACATGTGAGAATTTGACATTAACGATGTCTAAATGAAACTCTAACGAAGAGGTATAAATTGATCCACTTACGAAAGTTTAGGGTTTTAATTAATTCAAACCCTAGCTTAGGAGTATAAATCTATTTTTTTTTCCTAAAATAATAAAATAAGATAAGTTGGTTAGATGATGTTTATTTAACTTATTGAGTAATAATTTTCTAACTACTCTCTATGGTTAGGATGGAAAAGGTAGCTTTCAAAAAATCAAGCAGCATAGCCAAAATGGTGGGCTCTGCAGTGTCCATTTCAGGTGCATTAGTAGTGGTTCTATACAAAGGCCCAATTGTTATATCAAATCCATATTCTGAAGGCCCAAAAGATCACACTTTGGGCTCTTCACAATCACAGCCCAATTGGATATTGGGTGGCCTTTGCTTTGTTTTTCAATACGTTTGCAACTCCCTTTGGTACATTCTTCAGGTAATTATTTCCCAACTAAACTTCTCAAATTATCCCTAAATTACAAAAACGACTCTTGCATTTACCATCTGGTATACAATTGCTCAATTGCCCCGACACTTCTTTAATCATAATTTTCTTTTAAGTTGAGTTGTTTTCGTCGAAGTGAGCATAGCTCAGCGGTAATTGACATATATCTTTAGTAACGATTTCGTTTCTAGTTTATAATTTTGAAAAATGGTTAAGTTTGTTTATATTTAATTTTCTATGAAAAAGATTTTAAAAATACTTAGTTTTAGAAATAAAAAAAAATTTAGGGGATAAGGGTTTTTATTTTCTTCTTTTTGTTTTTCTATTTTATGATTTTTTTATTTTTTGTTCTAAACCCATCCTTCTATTTTCTATTTTAAATGGGTTTTATTCCAGGAAAATAAAAGCAAAAATTTTGGGTTTTGAAATTTTATTATTTTAAAAATGTTTTCCAAAATTTAAAAATAAAAACTTGAGAAAATAATCAAGCTACCCTAGTTTCTTTTTTGAAAAAAGATGCTAATTGTATAAAAATTATCCCTAATCCTTTTAGTTAATTCTCAATTTGGTCATTAATCTTTTGAAAAATTCTCAACACACTTTACCGTTAATGCATTAAAAATTTCAATTAAGCCCTTCATTAAATAAATAAATTCCCGTTGATGTTGATGCGTATTGGTGGAAGATATATATATTTTGCAGCTTACCCCATATTCTAATTGTTATTTACAATTACAGACCCAAATCATAAAAATATACCCAGATGAGCTAAGTGTGCTGGCAGTGTACTATGTTATCCAGGCTCTTTTAACTGCTCCAGTGTGTTTGTTAGCAGAAACAGACATCAATGCTTGGAAACTCACAACTCCACTCCATTTTCTTCTGCTTTTGAACTCGGTAACATCCATAAACGCAAAGTATTCTGTTAAGCTTTCGGGTTAAGTGATCGGGAGTATTATAATGTTGAGAAATGATCATATTTACCTTAATTCATCGGCTTTAGTTTTTATGTTTTGTAGTGCTTTTACATAATTCGTCGTAACCTATCAACTTAAGCTTTTGGGTTCAATGAAAGATGAAATAAAATTGATAAACGATTAAATTTACCGTAACCTATCAGCTCAGAAGTTTTTTGGTTTTGTGATAATCTAACATAATGACCATAACTCATCAAGTTAGTTTTTGAGTCTAGTGAGGGGAGAATGCTCTAATATTGATAAATGATTAAATTTATCGTAATCTATAACCTAAGTTTTTAGATTATATTAGGTGGTGATTTAACATAATTCTCCATAATCTATCCCCTAAACTTTTGGGTTTAGTGAAGGGGAGTGTTATAGTATTAATAAATAATTAAATTTATCGTAACTCGTCCGTGATGGATTTGTAGGGTTTGGTGGGTCAGTGTTTTGTTGCATCGATCCATACTTGGGGACTAGGCTTGAAGGGGCCTGTTTATGTCTCGAGTTTCAGGCCATTGTCGATTGCCATTGCTGCTGCTATGGGTGCCATTCTCCTTGGTGATGATCTCCATCTTGGAAGGTGATAGATCTCTCTTAATATATTATTCCTATTTTTCTATTAATTATGCCTCTAAACTTTGAATTATGATTATGTGTAGTTTTAGTCATTAACCTCATTAATAATGACATTCCCAAATTAGCTACTAGATAAGTATTGGTTGATTTAACATGAATGGGAGAAGAGATTTGATATATAAGCTACTAAGAGGATGTCTATTATTGTTATGTGCCACCTCATTTTGCATATTTATAAATATACACATCTTCTTCTTTTTTTTTTAATTTAATTTAATTTAATTTTATTTGTTCAACACGTTGAGCCAAATTTAATCAATATTTGTCTAATAGATCATACAAATCACGAGTAAATTAGTGTTAACGGTAGAGATATATAAGATCACAATTCAAAGTTTTAGGAATGTAAATTAAACGGTATGAATTTTAGGGAACTAAATAGACACAATCATGAATAAGTTCTTTGTGTTTGATTTCATGATTATATCAAGGTCATATTATAAAGTTATTGTTTTTAGTTAGTCCTTAGACTTCAAGAAGTTTCAGTGTTTAGATTTTATTTTGGCACTTGAATTTTCATGTTTATTTGATTATTAAACTTTCAAATATTTTATTTTATTCCTAGAATTTGACAGAATTTTTTTAGTATAATAAATGTGGGGATAGGAGATGAGGGATTGAACTTCCGACCTCTAAAGAGATAGCAAGATGCCTTAACCGCTAAGTTTTGTTCATGTTGACTTTTAATTTGACATGATTATATTATTTTGCATGAAAACTACTATAGGCCACATTTTTTCTGTCTACCTTGAAATAGTTAATAGAATGTCTATATATGGACAAATATTTGAAGCTATATCTAATTTAAAATAAAATACAACACTAACTATGTCTATAACAAAATAAGTTTTCTCTAGAAGATTGTAAATAAATATCTAAAGAATAAGATCTTGAAATATCTTAGCTTTTCCTTAGACTCCAAGGGATTCTAGAGAATTCCTTTGGATAAGGATAGATTAATTAGAAGTATCTAGAATGAGTTACAAGAAGGGCCTAGAAAAATCTTTCTATTGGGATCATTTTCCTCTTATAAATAGGAGGGATGTCCCCATAAATCAAGTGAATAAAGTGAAGAGAGTGAATCAATAGAAGTGAGTGAATAAAGAGACGAAAGTTAGAAAGTGTAAGAGAGTATTCCATCAAAGAGTGTCCATATTCATACTTTACTAATAAAAGTTTATTTCTTCAAGTGATTGTCTCTTTCCTGTTGTGCTAATTTATTCAACAAATGGTATCAAAGCCAAGCTAACAGAGGTAGCTTTGGTGGAGCTTCTGAAGATTGTAAACAGTCTGGGACTGTGAAGCTTGTTGTATGGGAAACAGCCGTTGAGTGCATCCATCACTACAAGATGATGGGAGGAGACCTTCAAGTTGTTGGAGGAGTCAAGAAGTTCAACACGTAAAATTACAAAACATGGTCCACTTGCATGGAATCGTATCTCCAAGGGCAAGACTTATGGGAAGTTGTTGGAGGCAGTGAAGTCACGCCACCAGAGGATGCTACAGCCTTGAAGAAATGGAAGGTCAAGGCAGGTAAGACCATGTTTGCTATCAAAACTACTATTGATGAAAAAATGTTAGAGAACATTAGGAATGCAGAGACCCCAAAAGTGGCATGGGACACATTTGCTTCACTCTTTTCAAAGAAAAATGTTGCAAGGTAGCAACTTCTGGAGAACGAGCTTCTTTCAATTGCTAAGAGGGATATGACAATCAATCAGTACTTCAACAAGGTAAAAACTCTTTATCATGAAATCTCTGAATTAGATCCTACTGCTACTATTTCGGAGTCAAGAATGAGGAGAATTATTATTTATGGCCTTAAACCGGGATATAGAAGCTTCATTATTGTTGTTCAAGGTTGGTCAGTCCAACCTTCTCTTATTGACCTAGAAAATATGCTTGCCGATAAAGAAGCATTGGCCAAGCAAATTTCAGGGGTCACACTAAAGAGCAATCATGAAGAAGCGCTCTTTAGTGATCAAAGAAAAGGCCATCCAAAGTATCAAACTAAAGTAGGATCAAAAGGAGATGAAGGAGCTCAGGAACGCTTTCAGGTAGGGGGAGCTAATAAAAATAATAAAAAATATGAGCATAGAAGAAAAGGCGAATGCTATAATTGTGGAAAAATAGGCCATTATGCTCCAGATTGTCGTCTACGGAAGTAGCCGGCAGAAAGCAATGCAGTGACCTCCCAAATGGAGAGCATTAGTGAAGAGGAGTGGGATGCAGAGGCATTATTTGCATTGACAGAATCTAACTCATAGTCGATGTCCATTACGGTGGAGAAAGAAGACTCGACTCTCCATACAAAACAGGTAAGCTGTGAGAAAGATCGAGTTGTTGATTCAAGCTGTTTTAACCATATGACAGGTGATAAAAAGAAGCTGCAGAATATGATAGAGTACAAAGGGAGTGGAGTTGCTGTAACTAGAAGCAACTCGAAATTGTCTATAACTGACGTTGGTAGGACAATATTGCCTTGCTCCAATTCCAATCAAGTGGAGTTAGAGAACGAATTTTGAATACCAGTAATGGAGGAGAGACTAGTGTCAATATCTCAACTAACATCAGCAGGTAACTTTGTCTTGTTTGGTCCTGTCGGTGTTAAGGTGTGTATCAAGATCAAAGTCAGTGGTACGCCATTGATGGAATGGAGAAAAATAGACTTCATTTATGACATGTCAGTAAAGGCCGCTTACATGAATCAGACACGAAAAAGTGAGGCGACAAATTCGTTGCATGCGAGACTCGGTCATGTCAGCTACAACAAATTGAAAATGATGACGAACAAGTATATTCTTAAGGGGCCGCCTCAACTTGATGTTGGAGAAGATATGGCATGTGCTAGATACCAGCATGAGAAGACATATCAACTACCATTTAAGGAGTCCGAATTAAAGGCAAGGCGAAAATTGGAGTTAGTGCACTCTGACGTTGGAGATGAAAACATCTTCGAAGAACGATCAATACAAGAGATGAGTAAAGTACGACAAGCTTCAATAAAAGTTGAAGAAGATCTTCCATAAGAAAACAATGAAGAGGAAGAAGAACAGTTAAGGACATAGAGTCCTTGGTAAAGTGGAATATATGATCCAGAGCCACAATTGTTGAGGTCAACGAGACAAAGAAAACCAAATCTCAGGTATGTTAATGTAGCATTAACAACATATGAAGACTCGGAAACATATGAAGAAGCATCTCAAAGCATCCAATGAAGAAAGGTCATGGAGGAAGAAGTGGATCTATCAAGAAGAAATCGAACACGAGATTTGGTGCCAGAGGACTAGGACCATCAAAGCATGCAGAGTTCCAGCAACAACTCACATGATCGAAAGAGATAGAATAGTTAGTGTTGAGGGGGAGTGTTAAAATAAAATAAAATACTACACTAACTATGTCTATAAGCTTCTTGAAGGATCTACACAAAATAAGTTTTCTCTAGAAGATGGTAAATAAGTATCTAAAAAAAAGGATCTAGAAATGTCTTAGTTTTTTCTTAGGTTCTAAGGAATTCTAGAGAATTCCTTTAGATAAGGATAGATTAATTTGAAGTATCTAGAACATGTGAGTTACAAAAGGGTCTAGAAAAATCTATCTATTGGGATCTTTTTCCTCTAGTGAATAGGAGGGATGTCCCCATAAATCAAGTGAATCAATAGAAGTGAATGAAGAAAGAGAGGAAAGTTAGAAAGTACGAGAGAGTCTCCCATCAAAGAGTGTCCGTATTCATACTTTTCTAATAAAAGTTTCTTTCTTCGAGTGATTGTCTTTTTCCTTTTGTGCTAATTTATTCAACATTTAATAGTTTCATGTTTGGATTTCAAAATGTATTTAGATTTATGTTAAATAATTAATGAGAATTAATACCACACAGAGAGTAAAATAGGAAAAAAAGAGAGTAAAATAGTTGTTTCAACAAATTTAGATACCAAAACACAATAATTATAATCAAAGTTTAGGTAGAACCCGGCCAATTTTGGAGCAGTCTTTAGTTTTTTAGTTTCAATTACATCTCTAAACTTTTAGATAATGTTAATATCAATTATGTGTGGCTGATACTATTAGTCGAATGTTGCTGTGATATGCCCACTAACTATTCAACGGTTGGTAACGTTTATATTTCTTATTTTTTGATTTTGTTTCCTGTTTCATCTTTGCTTTTGATAACTCTTTTTTGTTTTCAAAATTTCCACCGTTAAAATTGTTTGGAATGCGAAGCATCTGGTAATCCTTTCTTGTTTCTCCTTCTCTAAAATTTTAAACTAAAACATTAAAATTTTTAAATTAAATATTTAATTTTTTATGTTATATGTTTTTAAAATATTTATTATTATAACGATGTTATTTATGTGTTGAAAAAAACTAGAAACAGAAACAAGAAACTTGATTTTGTTGTATCCAAAATTTTTCACAATTTGAGAAACGTTTCTTAAAAATGGGAAAGGAGAGATGGTAACAGTTTACCATACACTTATGTTTGATTCTCAAAATCTGAAAACGAGAAACAAGAAAACAAATGATCGAAAACGTTACCAACAGGCTCTTAATACCCGTAATCTTAAATTAATATGTTGCTTTTGGTTACAATGTTCCTTAACATATTTGCAGTATAATTGGAGCAATCATAATATCAGTTGGGTTCTATGGTATTTTGTGGGGGAAAGCAAAAGAAGAAGAATTGAAGGAATTAGAACATGTTGGTACGTTGGAATCTTCATCCAAAGCTCCATTGCTGCAATGTTATAAAGTTGAAGATGCATAAACTGATGGATTCAATTCCAGTATTCATTTTTGTACTATGATTTTGAGTCAATGGTTATAAAACAAAAAATGTATTTGGGAATTTTGTCATCCAACTGGTAAATGTAAATAGTATAAAGGTTTAAATACTATTTTTATTCATTGTACTTTTAGTTTTGGTTGATTTTGGTGTACTTTAAAATTAAAACATCTATATTGGTTATTTATTTTCAACTTTGATTCATTTCAGCTCCTATACTTTGAAAATGTCTGTGGTCGATCTATTTTTAAAAATATGACAATTTTAACCTCTATTTGAAAAATATTAACATAAATTTTATATAAAATGAAAACCATTTAATATAATTTAATGGCTACATTTCAAGAAATTTTATAAGTGATCTGTCGTGCAAAAATTGTAATTAAAAGAAATAAGATAAAAATAAAAATAAAGTGATCGAAATGGTCACTTCTTAAGGGTAAATTACACTTTTAGTTTCTGATATTCGAATTAGAATTCTATTCGGTACATAAGTTAAAAAAACTTACGCTTTGGTCTCCAACTTTTAAAAAATCTATATCGTATATAAAGGGGTTATAGGAGAAACTTTTTTTTCATCATTTTGCCTTTTTAATTTAAACATTTTCATAGTTATTTTGGGACAATTTTGTCCTAAAAATATTACATTTTCTCTCTCATTCTGTCATTCTCTTTCTCCCATGGCCCTTCCTCCAATTTCTCTTTTTTTTTTCTTTTTTCTTCTCTTAATTCTACTCTATTTTTATTATTTAATAATATCAAAGGTTGGGAGGTAAAGAGGTAGAATAGGTAGAATTTTGTCTCTCTTTCTATGAATTAATTAAAAAAATTATAACTTATTTTTAATTATAATTAATAAGAAATTACAAAAGTTTTGTAACTATTTATCTTCTCCAACTATATAAAGAGTTTTTTCTTACTCTTTTTGTATTTTTCTCACCAAAACTTGAGCAATGTCTTGTATTTTCTTACATTTTAGTTAGATTATTTAATGTTTAACTTTTAGTTTTTTATTCAATGTAATGTTAATGATTGCAATTTCATAGAAAACTTGATTACCTATTATATATAAGTAATTTATTCAAAATGCTTACAAGATGATATACTTGCGTTTTTTTTTTCCTTCTGTGTCATTCTCTTTTTCAATAACGCAAATAAGAATATGCATCGTTATGTTTAGGAACAAAAAAGGATGAAAAAAATCCATGAATATGTGTTTTATTTTTTATAGATTTTTTTTTAAGTAATTCATAAATATGTGTTAAATTATTTATTTTTGCTTGTTCTTACTTATGGAAAAATTTCAATTAATCAACATTTTT
>NW_019104552.1:405566-428931 GCF_001995035.1 Momordica charantia
ATAGACCTCCAGCGATTTGATGAGAGGTGGTGGCGTCGGGAAGCCGGCGGCTTCGTGGCGCTGGAGGTGGCAGGCGGCGGCTTTGGGATGGTGGGACATGCATTTTCGTCGCCAAAGATAGCTTTTGACGATAAAATTCTCTGTGTCGCCAAAAATGTCGTCGCTGAAGGCTTAATTTCTTGGGATAAGAAAATTAACTAGACATTGAAAAAAGTACAAGTATATAAATGTTTTTAAAATAGATCCGCAATGAAAGACATCAATAATAAACATGAACCAACTATTGGATGTGTCCGGATTCTTTAATTATGCCCCTCAAGATAGTGGTTCTTTTACGCTTACTAATTTTGATTTGATCTCGTTTTTTAAGCTGGATGCTTGTTTGAGCTTATTGAACTCTGAAACCATTCAATATTCATGGGTTCTATCTCGAGTTCAATTTTTAATGAGAGAAGTAGTCCATGTATCTTATGAACCTGGTTAGGTCTTTTGATTTTTCGACGTGGAAACATTACCACTTATGACAGTTCAAAACCATTACTAACAAGTTTTGACAACGGTTCATATATCCATCAATATCATCGATACATTAGTTTTTTGATAGTTTTTAGCTAATTATGATGGTTTTTGAACCATTAACTACGAGATTATTTTGATATTCAAACACATGACAGTGATCACGTATCTCCATTCATGGCGGGTTTTCACCGTCATCTAAAACAAATATTTCTTGCAGTGAGCCAAATTTTGATTAAATAATGTGTGTTGATGTGAAGGATGGAAAGGTTAGATTGGAGAAGTTCAAGCTGCATGGCCAAAATGATTGGTACAATAGTGTCAATGATTGGAGCTTTTGTGGCTGTTCTCTATAAAGGCCCAATGGTTCTATCCCATCCATCTTCTTCCTCTCAAAATCTTCATCTTCTCCACCTTCACTCTTTCAACTCAGACTGGATTTTTGGTGGCTTCTTGTTTTCTCTTCAGTTCATCTGCTATGCCATTTGGTACATTCTTATGGTAATCTTTTTCTTTTCTTTTCGCTCCAAATTATAATTTTATTTCGCGTTTTTTGTTTCTTATTTTTGTTTTATATGAGATACATGTATATATTTTGTGTTAGGCTTTTTTTTAAGAATATCTTATACGAATATGGTTCTATGATTTGAGCTTATTTTTAAAATTAGTAAGTTTAGGATTTTAATTTGGTTCTTGTAGTTTTGATTTAGTTTCAATTTGGTCCATGTGATTTGGTTAAACTTCATTTGTCATCCCTGTTGTTATCTCTACTTGAATACATCAAATATTTTCTCTCTATATGAATAAATAATGAGTTGCGGATTATGTTTAATTTAATTTTACGACAGAGTCAAAAATAGAGAAAAAAGAACGAGTCCAGAATGATATGTAAGATTTAACAAAACTATAAAGGCCAAGTGAAAATCGAGACCAAATTGAAACTTTTAAGTTATGGGGAGATAGAAATTGAACTGATAAATTGAAAATGAATTATTGCAGACAAAGGCTGTAAAAATGGTTGGGGCTGATTCAATAGTGATGTTCTTGTACTACTTATGCGCCACCGTTTTGTCAACACCCATCGGTTTGTTGGCAGAGAGAGATTTGAGAGCTTGGACACTGCCCACTCGAATGGGACTCTTTGCTGTTATTTATGCGGTAAGTATAAAGAATTACAATTTTAATTATGATTATGAACACCTACTTGTGATTATTTCTCCATTATCTAGTTCTTAAAAACGTTTTCATAATTTAATCTTGAAAACTAAAAAAAAGTACAATTTCATTGGATAATTATTTCGTTTTTTATTTTTTATTTATTAAATTGTGCTTGTTTTCCTGTGGTTTCTTTGATATGTTTCAACTTTTTATAAAAATACTTTTTGAATTCTTTGTCAGATTTAAAAAATAAAAACAGACTTTTGAGAGCTAATAGACAGTTTGGTATGCAATATATATTATGTTTCATTCACATTGATTCAATGAATATATGTTATAGATATGTTTTTGATTTTGTGATCTAAATAGTGAAAATATTAAAAATAATATCTGTATGTTTTCAAATTTTCAATTTCATCGTAATGCTTTTTAACATTTTTGTTATCGTTTGAAGAGAAAGATAAATGAAGGAAAAAAAGATTGATTATGAAAATCTCATTGGACAAGGATCTCAATTTTAGTTTTATTTGTTTAAGAATTATGTCTTCTTTTATTACCAACATATTTTAAGTCTTAATTAAATTTTAGAAACAATAACAAGGTTTTTAAAACTATATATATTTTTTAGGCTTTAAAATTTTACTTATATTTTGAAAACGTAGGTAACAAAGCAATAAATATACATCTATTAGAAATAGTGCTTATAAACTAAAATTTCAAAAATAATAGAAAGATAAAATATATATATATATATATATATATATATATCAAACACAAAAAAAAAAAAAGAAATTTTAATAAATTTTTTTGTAAAGTGCAAATCTCAACATGACTCACAATTATATCTTCTATCATATTTTTTGAACTTAAAAATAAAATCGTTATCAAATAGGTCGGGATTTAAGGATTTGTATTGTAGGGATTGATGGGTCAAGCATTTGGATCAATCGTCCACGCATGGGGTATGAGGATGAGAGGGTCTGTCTATGTCACAAGCTTTAGGCCATTGTCCATTATTATTGCAGCTGCCATGGCTTTTTTTCTTCTTGGTGATGCCCTCTATTTTGGAAGGTGATACAAATTATTCTCTCTCTTTGATTTTTTTTTTCTTAATAGTCTAAAATATGAAAAAAGAAATTTAAAAATTTGTGAAAAGAAAATAGACCTTCAGCGACGTGTGAAAATTGTTGCTAAAAGTAAAAAAACGTCTCTATAAATTTTAGGGATGTTTACCATTTTGTCATTAAGAACATCGCTAATTCTTTGTCTACTTAACTTTTAGCGACCTCCTGGTCGCATCGCTGATAAAAACTATTAGTGGCATGATTCAAGGTCGCAGAAATCAGCTTTCAACAACACACCGTCTTCGTCGTTGTAAGTATTTTTAGCGACGACACCTTTTGTCACTAAAAGTATTTTCAACGTTGAATGTCTAGCTGATTGCATGCTAAAAGACCTTCAGAGCACACATTACTTTTTCTTTTTGTTCACTTCACTTTTGTTTGACATACCTTTTTGGTCATTAATACCAATAAATATAATGTGTCGTCAAAATTATTTATTCTGTTTAAAAATACGTATAAGTCCTCCAAATAAGTAAACCCGTTATAACATTAGAAAATATGTTATCTCATTACAAAGAACAAAGAAGTTATCTTAATATTTGCTTGATTTACATATGTGGAACAAAATAAAACAACAGGGTGAATCGCTCTTCCTCCCCATGATTGTTGCACAACCACCATTGATGTAGAAAATCTATCTTGTAAAAAGGAATATGAAAACATGACTTAATCAACAACAAGAATTAACAACAAAACTTGTTTACATGACGTTAAGACACGAAACGGACATAGAGACATCAATCAAATCAAACCTTGAACCTATGACTATCAATAACTGTATAATATTTAATTTACTACACTTTAACTATATCAAAACCAATATAAAGTACATCAAATACATAGCAATATTTTGTGACATATGAAAAACTCCAATAATGCTCCTAACTTGTGAACATAAACAACGAAATCCTTATGGACATTATATAAGCAATGACTACCATAACTGCAAGATAGCCACGATACTTTAACTATATCAAAACCAATACAAATAAGTACATCAAATATCGAGCCATGCTTTATGACATATAAAAAACTCAAATAATACTCATAACTTGTAAACATATAAATAATCAACCCACACTTGTGAAATTAACTTGTGATTACACACATGCCCAACTCCTTTACTCAGTACTTGTACATATACTTGTCGGGATGGAGGAGGTTCAGCACCTTCTTCTAATTATGAAGCATTTTTTTAGTGCAATCATTTCATTCTATAATATATCATGCATAATATTAATACGTTGTAAAATAATACAAAAATGAAATAATCGGTTTTACTTACATGTTTTCTATTTGCCCCTGGGTTTACTATCCTTTTTGTGCACTTCTGTGTGTAATTTCAAATAGTATGTTCAATCTTGTCTACCCGACCCTCTTTGATTTTTCTACATAATTATGAATCAAAGTTAGAGGGTAAATTTAAAAAGATAAAAAAGACTGAGAGAGAGAAAAGTTGTGAACAAGAGGCATGTTCGAGAAAGAAAAAAAATATAAGTGAGAAAACATTTAACGAGAAAAGATTTAGACAAAAAAGTGTTAAGAAATATATTTGATAGAGAACAAATAAATTACAGAGAGAAAAAAAATTAGTCAGAGAAAAGTTTGAGATATGTTTTAGGGATAAAATAAATGAGAAAAATGAAGCAAAATTACAGAGGGAGACAGTTTAGAGAAAAAAAAAAGTTTAGGGAGAAAAAAGTTAGAATGGAAAAAGAAATATTAGTTAGAGAGATATGTTAGAATAGAATAAAAAGAAATATTAAATTTTAGAGTGATGTTTATATTCGTGCTTTGGCGAGATAAAGAGTTATCGTAGAGCAAGAGCTATTTCATAATTGAGTTTTTTTTTCTTTTTTTTCAATAGCTCTGTTGTTTATGTTTGTTATTGTTTTGTTGTCTTTCTTGTTCGTCTTTTTTATTTGGTTGTACTTTGATCTAAAGTTGTAAGATCTATTTTTTTTTTTCAACACACTGACCTTTGCAAAAAATAATAATAATATTATAGAGATGAAAATTGAAGATTGAGAAAGATAAGTTTTTTTATCAAAATCTTTAAAGAAGAAAAGTTTTTATACAGATAAATAAATTTGTTATAGAGAAATATGTTGAATGAGAGATAAAAAAAAATCAGCAATAGAAGAAAAACTTAGTTTTTTTTTCTTTTGTAACTTCAATAAGAGTTTCAGAATCGTTCTAAAAACAGAAAATTGAAAATTAAAATGGTTTTTCAGACAAGCCTATTTTTGTCAAAAACCAAGACCAACAACAGGAACCATTAAAATAACAAATTTTTAATAGCTTATTATCATCTTTGTTAATTAAAAAAAAAATTAAGCTCCTCTAATAGACAAAATTTACTAAAAAGAAAAGGCCATATTGCTAAATGTTGGATTTTTGTATTTGATTATTCTAAATATATTACTTTGTAAAATTTCATCTCCTGGTTGCAGTGTGATTGGAGCAATCATAATATCAATTGGATTTTATGCTTTACTTTGGGGAAAAGCAAAGGAATCTGAAATCAAAGAGGAATGTAGCTTTGGCAACTTAGAATCCACTTTTTACAATGAGGAAACTGCACCATTGCTCCAAATAAATAATTCCTAGTCCATTAAATAATGTTTTGTAATTTTCTTAAACCAACGAGTCCTTAGACTTTAATAGTAAAAGATTTAACAATTTAGTCTATTAACTTTAATATGTAACAATTTAGTTTCCGTATAATTTAAAAACTTTCAACAGTTTAGTCTCTATTGTGCAAGATATCAACAAAATTATGGGTCAATTTTTATTATATTACTATTTAGTCTTTGTAATTTATAAATACATATGATCCCTAATTTGTTTATCGAACTACATATGTAAGGAAACCCAGTAAATCTTCAGAAAGTTTTCATGATAGGAACTAAATCGTTGCAAAATTTAAAATTTAACGAGTAATTTGTTACGATATAAATTTTAGAGGCAAAATTGTTACAATAATTTAAAAGTAGAGAGACTAAACCATTACAAACTAAAGTTTTAGGGACTAAATGATTACATCAATGAAATTAATAGAAAGACGAAAGTGTTTTTTAGCCAATGTTTTCATTTTTTATTTTTCACACTTTATTACAAATGTCTAAATTTTTTGATATTTTGTATAGCACAAAAAAACCATATGTTTCTTGACTCCATCAAACTTATTACTAAACTTTGCAGTTGTTTACAATTGTGATTACATCAACTAAAATTGACCATTGTGAAAGTTGCAATGGTTGAAACCAACAGAAAGTTGGATAAAAGTCAGCTTAGTAATTGATAGTTAGCTGATTTAGGTACCTGTTATACATACCTGTTTTTGTGCTGTTTGTAAAGTAATCTTTAATCTTCTTTGTATTACCGTAAGTATAGTGAATGAGAATCTATTCTTCATTGTGGATGTAGACATCTTCCCTGAACCACTCTAAACTTGGTGTTCTTCTCCTCTACTTTACTTTTGCCTCTTCACGCTAGCTACTTCATTAGGTGGTTTGAAGTTCCTCGTTGATCCCTAACAAAACTTATATTAGAGCAAGGTTAGGAGGAATCTTGATCATCATATTAGAAGCATAAGACATTGATGACAGTAGCAATATTTGAAATAGAAAAGTTTGATGGAATGGGAAATTTTGATTTATGGAAGACTAAAATAAAGGTACTTATTGGTCAGTAAAAAGCATTGAAAGCTATTCTTGACCCAGAGAAATTACCCAAGTCGATCACTGCTGAAGAGAAAGAAACAACGTAGGAGCTGGCTTATGGAACAATCATATTAAACCTCAGTGACAGTGTTCTAAGGCAAGTATTAGATCTGAGCACTGCATACGAAATATGGAATAAATTAGATACAATCTTCCTTTCGAAAAACCTCCCAAATAAGGCGTACATAAGGGAAAGGTTGTTGGATAGTTCAAAGTCCCTAAGTGAAAATCTTGATGATTTCAAGAAGCCATCGTCTGAGTTCAAGAACCTAGGAAAAAAATTGAGAGATGAGAATGAAGCGTTCATACTCTTAAATTCACTACCAGGGCATACAAAGATGTGAAGATATAGAACTGAAATATGGAAGAGACTTAGTATCCATATAAGCCATAGTCATAGCTCTAAAAACTAGAGAAATTGAACTTCAAGTATCAAGAAAAGAAATCTTTGGGGCACAAGGATATTTTGCGAAAGGCAAATATAGAAACAATTGGAAAGATTCAAGGTTTCAAACCGGTGATAAAGTCAAACCAGAGATAAGATGTAACTATTGCCACAAGAAAGGTCATCTTAAAAGGGATTGTTATTTCCTTAAAAAGAAGTAAAATGGCAAGAATAAGAAACCACAGCCCACTGAAGCTTCTGTTAGAGAAAATGCAATTTCATATTAAGATGTTTTGGCTACTGATCACTGTGTCTCTTCTGACAATGTCCAAAGAAAACAAAAATTGAGTTCTTAATTCAGGCTGTTCCTACCATATGACACCTTCAAGAATCTGGTTCCAAATGTACAAAGCTTTAGGACGAGACTTGAAAGAATCAGCAGCATTGACAACCAGGACAGATCAGAAGAGTCTGCCATCAGTTTAAGTACAACAACTGGGAAGTAGATGAAAGGGTAAGGGGAACAACTCAGTGAAGTATTCAACAGGTTGACGGTATAATACCCCACTTGTCAGATGGAATAGTGAGCTGATGAAGTCGCATAGGCGAGATAGTGCATTAAGGGAGAAGACTACAGTTGGTGCTGAAGTCAAGGGTAATGTCTCAACAAAGGCAACGAACTTGGGTGGGAGCGCCAAGTCATTAGGGGAATTTTCGGTCGTTGGGTCCAATCTAGAAGGGAAACGACAGGGATCACTTAGTTCGAGTGGGAGCACGTGGTTGTGTCTCTAGCATCTGGGAGATAAGACCATGTAGCTAGGATTGCTCAGCCTCGTGGCAATCACAGACAAAGTTTAGGTAGGGCCGAGCAGTGTGGATGAATTCGTTGATAGAGCAGTCAGAACTGTGCCTTGGTAGGGAATGTCAAGATGAATGGGAGTCAGAGGATTGATGTTTTATCTCCAAAATGGGATTTTGTTGGGTGTTGGAGCCAAATCTAATGGACCCAACATGGAAGACTAATATTGTTCCTTTTAGGTTTTTTTTCTTCTCACGTGCCGCCACACCAACAACATAAATATATGTTATTAACACCATTTTTGGTGTTGCAGCCATGAACCAAAAATTGGAAGCCGTGGGAGTTTTTTAGGCAGCTGTTTTGGGAGATTCTTGTGGCATTTCAAAGACGGGCGGCTCAAACAAGACAGAAAGGATAGATCGAAATCGATATGTTTGGGGTAATTTGTTTTTTATTATTCTGTGAGTTTTTTATTCTTGTTCCTAAGTATTAATTGTGTTAAAATACTTAGAATCTATAGGGCTACTGTTAGGACCTCTGGGGATATTTTGTGGGAGAGCTTTGTATTATAATCCTTAAATAATTATTAGTGAGTTACCCACATCTGAGTGGAAGACTAGGCGTAGCCCTTAGTGGTAAACCAATATAATTTGTTGTGTCGTTATTATTGTATTTTACAGTTTTTATTTCCATTTGCATATTTTTTGTTGTGTTTGGATATTTATGCAGAAGGGAAAATTATACAGGACCGTTAATTTCTCAACAAGAATTACCCACATCTGAGTGGAAGATTGAACGTAGCCCATAGTGGTGAACCAGTATAATTTGCTATGTCGTTATTATTGTGCTTTACAGTTTTTCTTCCTATTTGCGTATTTTTTATTGTGTTTGGATATTTTTGTGGAAGGAAAAATTATACAGGACCATTAATTTCTGAACAAGTGGTATCAGAGTCATGGAAACCTAGCTATGTGAGGAAGGAATCCTTGAGGGGTTGAACAAGAGTGATTGGGGTAAGCCTAATAGTCATTATAAAACTTGTGGATGAATCTCAAAATCAAACAAAAAGTGCTCGAGGGCGGCGAGCCAAGACATGCTCTGTGCTCGGGTGACGAGTAAGACATGTGCCCTATCAAGTTGGGATAGATTGATAGGAAGCCTATCACAGTCAGATAGACTGATAGGAAGAGTGAGATATCTTTATTCGATGGAAGGAGATTGAGAGTGGCCCTATGTGTTCCCACAAGGTGGTGTGGTCCGTGTAGCAAGTGCTCTATTTGGACGCTCGATAGAAGGGGCCTCCTGTTGCCTGCCCAGAGTAGATGAGTTGCATAACTATTTGAGACAAGATACAAGTGGCACTTTGTTCGAGGGGAGGATTGTTAGGTTTATAAAGGAGTGCAAACAAAGTCTCACATTGGTTAGGGAAATAGGTGACCCATGATATATAATTAAGGGAGGACAATTATCTCCATTGGTACGAGGCCTTTTGGGTGAAATCAAAACCAAAATCGTGAGGGCTATGCCCAAAGCGGACAATATCATACCATTGTGCAGTGTATAAGTAGTACCATTGTCCTTAACAAAGTTGCAGGTACTTTTTCATTTTGCCTCTATTTTTCCATATTTTAATCTCAATCTTTATTTGGGTTTTTCATTTTAGAGATAAATTTTGCCTCTGTTCATCTGGAGTCGTTTTACTTTGATTCAATTGGATTATTTTTTTTTTACTTGGCAATTTGGTTTTTATCTCTATGCGTCTCTTAACTTCGTTGTTGTCGCCTATTTTCTCGTATTGTTAGTCTGAATTGCGCCTTTCTTTAGTAATCGCATTGGACAAATATTTTTGACAGTTTTATTATCGTTGGTGTTTTTGAGCCCTTGACTATGAGCTTGTTGCCAAATTCTTCATCTCTCCCATGGTTCATTTTAAAAGAAGGGTATGTGATATGTTGGATAAACATATGCTATATATATAAACTATGTAATACTGACAAACAGATTACAACGTAATTTGTTACAAACGATATAAATTTGAAAAAACTTGATAAAAATAGTTAAGACAGACTTCAATAGCCTTAACCTGAAGACAATTATTCACTCTGTACAAGTTGCTAGAAAACTATAGCGATCCGTCTCAACAGGATACAACGACTAACTCCGGTAGAACTGCAACCTTGAACTATTCGGATCTGGCAAAACTCTTAGACAATTGCTCTCAAAACAAACAAGAATAACAACTCAAAAGAAGAGAGTACTCTTGGGAGAGGAAGAAAGAACTCAAAATGAGAAATGCTTGGATATCTCAAAATGAAAGAAAACAACAACTATATATAGTTATCTAATTGTGTAACATCTTTCAAGAAACGTAAACACATATAAAGTTATAATCTTATAACTTTGTAACTTTAACCAAATAAGGAAAAAAACTTCTTATTTAAAAGATAACTTCATCTTTAACAAATAAGTAACTTTAACATATTTATAACTTTAACAAATTTGATGTTACATAACACAAAAGTTGAAAGGTAAAGAATTTGTTACACAATAATAATCAAATTCTTAATACACGAATTTAATTTCTGGATGTTAGATTCGTGTATTCAACGATTTTTTCAATATCTTGAAGTGTCACTTTCTTTTGCTATTTAAAATGCAACATGATATTGCATCAATAAAATCAGTGGTTCTTTGCCGTAATTTTTGGTCTGGTTCTTGTCCTGGTTGGTCTCTAATCTCATAAAATTGGTCTATGTATAATCTGAAGAGTTGATGGAAAAATTAAAAAAATCTCGTGTCTTGAGAAACCAAGGCCGAATTAGATAACTTCTGCAACTTGATACTGGAATTGCACGGAGGAGGGTGGGCGGGGAGCGTCTTTCCAGCTTAATTTTTTCTATTTCTTTATTTTTTAAAGCTCTAAACCGATTCATCAACCTAATTTTAAATCAACTTATAATTATATATCGATGACATTTTTAATTCATACAAATGGATCCTAGTTGCACCCACGTCAAATTTCTGTTGAATCTGATTTAATATTTAACGGTAGCGATTAAATTGTAACCAATTTGAAAGTATAAGGACTAAATCATTACTTTTGAAAGCTGAGGGACTAAATCGTTACTTTATTGAAAGTAAAGGACTAAATGTGTTGCATAAGTCTAAATTTACTTAAATAATTGGGCAATATCCAAAATCCCTAAAGTCCGAATTCAGGGTAGGGTTCAAAATCACTAAAACCTTGACGAATTAAATTGGGCCTATCATCAAAATAAGAGGGAGAAATTTAAGTAGGTGGCCACCCATTTAAGAAAATGTCCCTTTATTTATAATTTTGCAAAAATGGTTAAAGGATATATTTGAAATTTGAAATTTTTTAGTTTTTTCTCCATAATGCCCTCCCTATGCTTTTTAGAATTTACAAGTATTTTAACAACGTAATAAACTTCGTTCAATTCAAATTTTGTTCCCTATTCAAGGGATTTTATCCTAATTCTTTTAATTCTTTTATTAGGAAATTCAGTTAATTTAAACGATTACCAGTCTTCCACTGTCCTCATCTCACCATTTGATTATCTTCGTCAGATTTTGTATCATCCTTATATTCGGTCCATCTTACCATTTGATTATATTTATCAGATTTTGTATCATCCTTATATTAGAATAATTATCAAAATCATAATGTCAATAAATGTATATACCAGTTGATGAAAACCAAAATTAGAATACACATCATATATATATCACCATGCAGCTCAATCATCAAAATTAAAATGTCTATATATGTATATACTAATAATTCAACCATTAACGAAAACATGAAAGTTAATAGATGTATATATCAATTGAAAAAACAACCAAAAAGTCCTGAATACATCTATTTACTGTTGTATAACTAAAATATCATAAATATAAAACTAGTACATGTATATCCCAATAATTAAAACGTCTATATACTAATAAGTCAACAATTAATAAAACATGAAAATCAACAGATGTATATATCAATTCATGAACAAAATACGAAAGTCAACAGATCTATTGACTACTGTTAGTAAATGTATATCCCAATAATTACCAAGCTCTTCCTCAACTATCTTGAGACACTTTCTTTTCCGTGAAACATTAAAGTAGAATTAGCTTAGTAAATATAAATTTTAAATATTACTATTCAACACAACATACATTGAGTTCTTACCTTCTTTCTAGATTCTTTACAACCCAAATTCTTTTTAGGGTCAAGTTTAGTCTGTTTTATTTTACCTCCAATTAAGTCTCCCCCACCCTCTTTTTGCTGGTTTCCTTCAACATTGGAGTCTCTCCCTGGGTCTTTGATGATTCAATCTGTACATATAAAGGTAAAACATCTATGAGATAATTTTTTAAAAAACAAACAAGCCATATATAAACTGTTGCATCTATACCTCTTATTCATTATCTAAATTGATTGTGCACATTTCTCTTCGACGCCTTGTTATTCCAGCAGTCTTTTAATCAAGTTATTCCTCCTCTAACTTTAACTATCTATAGATTTTATTTAATTTTTAATTTACTTAAATATAATACGTTTGTTAGAGATAAACACATATGCTCCCGAAATTTGGTTATTAACAACACACATGTAGTAGGTCCCACATTTATATATTTTTAAAAATACAACCGAAATTTAGGAAAATAAAAAATATCTTTTTAAATTAAGCTTTATAGGCAAAATAAGAATGAAGATTTTACCTCCCTCAAATAGTCGGAGTAATGGGCAACGATGACTGGTTTTAGTGTGGTTTTAGTGTTTGGCGGGAAGGTCGAATCTGGTTTGGATGGATCAAGTGAACGTTGGATTCTAGGCGACTGCGTTCGGTGGGGAGGAACGAGGGGCGGCGGTGCGACGATAGGAGGGAGGCGGTGGCATGGGCGATGCAGCGACGGGATGGCGATGCGACAGCGATTGCATTCGACGCGAAGGAACGAGGGGCGGACGACGTGGTGACAGGAGGGGGCGCAGTGGCGTGAAGTAGTAAGGGCCGACGTTCGGTGTTCGACATTGAGGGGGCTGCCGCATTCGGCGGCGTCTGGCGTGGATGGAGAGTGGCTGAGGGTTTAGCGGCGGTGAAGGTTGGATTGTTGGGCGGCGGAAGTTCTGCAAATGAAGATGGAGGTAGGGTTGGGCGGCGGTGGACGTTCCAAGGGTTGGATTGTTGGAGGCAGAGTACTGTTCAAAACCCTTTTGTTTTTTTTATTTAAAATAAACCAATAAAGGTAACGTTAATTTTCCTTATTTATATTTACCTCTTATTTATAAATCTTCTCTTTTAAAGGGGTAGATTTCAAATATACCTCAACATATCTTATCATTTTTTTAAATCTACTCTCAAATTCTAATTAGCAATTTAAAATTAGATTTATGATAATTTTTTTTAATTTCATTTACTTTTTATTAAATACAGTTGAATCCCTATTATTAAGTTTGACTGTTTTTGCTATTCGTAAAAATCTTAAATCCCTAAAATTATGCATATATACGTAATTGTTGGTTACAAGGGTATATTTGTCTTAACGTTTTTTTAGTATTAAAAAAAAGGCCATTTCGCCATTATTGCAATATCTCATAGGTTTGACCATTTTTTAAATCGTGTTATTAAATTTGGCTATCTCAATCCTATGGGAAACTCTATAAATAAAGGGTCGGGGTCTCCCTCATTTTAAAGGGTTCTGTAGGTACCGTATTTAGTCCGGTTTATTTTGATTTTTATTATTGTCTTTTACTTTATTAAGTTTTATTTTAATTAAAAATAACATAATTTACTATATTATAAATTTTAATGTAAAGTTCTAATTAAATTAAATTAAGTTTTCAAATTAGATTTTGTTTGAAAATAATTTGTTTTATTAGGATTTTATTTAATTGATTTTATGAGTTAGATTTAAAAAACTAATTTTTTTTCTCTTATTTGATTTTTTCCCTTGGTACTTGTCCTCTTCCCTTCTTCTCCTCGTATCTTTTCTCTCTTCTCTTTGACTCTTTTGTTTTTACGGTTATATTTTTATGTATTTAAAGTGGGCAGCGGTGCAAAAGGAAAAGGACAGAGATGGAACCACAAAGAACACAACACAGAACATAGAGGAGAAAGTACTAACCCCCTTAAGAAAAACTCTTTTATTCCCCTCTCTTAAAAATGAGCCACCTCCTCCTTCATCTTCTACCTCACGCCATTCACTCTTTCTCCTTCTTCATCGTCTACCTCTCACCACTCCCTCTTTCTGTCTCTACAATAAACTCCACTAAACCATTTTGACGGCAACTCTGTAAGACTAGCGAGCACACACAAACAACCCACGCGAAGCCTCGATGACCTCCACAACGAAGTAAAACTCTGACGAAGCAAGATTCACAGATCGTTTCTGGTTAGTGGTATAGTCTGATACTACGTATAAATCTTTTAACATTTTCTTAAAAAAAAAAAAGTTTAAAGTATCATACGCAAGATACTTCTTTTTTTTTTTTAACAAAATTGTTTTTTTAAAAAAGTAAAAGGATTTGTTTTAAATATACAAAACTTTTCAAAATATAAAATAAAATCTTTTAAAATATGTTTTGAATATGTTTTTGAAAATTAGGGAGTGATTTTGATAAATGATTTTCTTTTCTATAAAAAGAGTTTTCTTTTTCTTTTTGGTAAATAAAGTTGATTTTAAAAAAGAAAATATATTTGTTTTAAACCATATTTTTTTAAAATGCAAAATAAATAAAAGGTTTTTTATAAAAAAAAAGGAATTTTTTTTAAAATAACCTTTTTTAAAGTAAGTTTCTTTTGGAAAAAAAGTAAATATTTTGTAAATGGATTTAAAATAAATACCTTTGAATGAGTAAAAAAAAATCTTTTTAAGGAAAGTTATAAAATACAAGTTTTTTAGAAAAATACATAAAAGATTCAAAAGAAAATTTTTGTTTTAAAATAAATGAATCTCAAATCACAAATTAAGTAAGAGTTTGTTTTTAAAATAAAAGATTTGTTAAATAAGTTTTAAAAAATGAAGAGATTGTTTAAAATAAGTTTGTGGTTTTTAAAAAACCAATTTTAAACTCCAAACAAAGAGAAGGTTTTATTTTTTTTATTTAAAATAAAAATTTTGGGTTTTTTTTTTAGTTTTTAAAAATAAATTAAAAGATTTGTTTTTTAAAAGAAAACAATCTTTATAACCTTCGGTGTTAGCATAGTGGTAAGAAGCTTGGATATCAATACTCATGTGACAAGTCTAGTGTATTGGAATCTTCCAATATTCTCCGAGATGTTAAAATTTTTCCAATGGCTTTCATGACACTCATACTATTAATTCATATCTTCTAACAAAATGTGAATTAATATAATATGAGATATTTAAATAAAAACGATAATTTTTTTTGACAAAATATGGTACTGTTTTCGAACGGGTGTCGTAGGGTGCTAATACCTTCCCTACGCTCAGTCGACTCCCGAACAAAAAATCTATTTTTGCAGACCACGTTTTTAAAATAGGTGACCAATCACACGTCGTAGATGATTGGTGGAGAACCCTTATATCGAGAGAGAACTTTAAGGAGATGTGTTGGCCACTCTGCGTCGCAATGACATTGCGACAACTTCAGAAGTTCAAAAGTTAGAGAATTAATACATCCTATTGAAGACTATCTCTAAAGATTGGAAGACAAGACTTTTGAAGCATATAGAATTTGGATCAAAGTTTAAGAAAGTTAAACTGCATTAAATATAATTTCTCAAGAAATTTGGTGTGAACAAAAATAATTGGTATTCGTCAAGGGCAATTTGGAAACCAAAAATTATAAATGAAATCTAGAAATCTAGATTTGTAAATAATTAAAAAATAATGGATATTTATGAAATATTATGTATTATTTGACCCACAAGAGATAATTCTAGCAAAAAAGAAAAAGAAAGTGTTGAATTTTTTCATTTTGTGGAAAGCCAACACTAATTAAAAGGCTAAAAAAAGGCCTTATTTTTTCGAATAATAAAAAAAGAAAGGAATCTAAAATTGAAAATACAACCATATCAAGATATTTCATAATGTTATATTAATTAGTAAAAAATTTACATTTTAAGAACACAATCAACAACTAAGTTGGTGACTTAATATGTTACATGCAAGCTTCCGTCAAACATTCCATCATATCCTTTACTTAGAAAAAGATCAAACAAAAAGAAATAAAAGACAGAGAAATTGCAAGGGACAGGTTGTCTTCTTTTAATTAAGATTCATCGTTGCGAAGTATACTATCCATCACTAATATCAGCTGATTTATAGGGGAAGAGCAGATTTTAGGATTCTGTTTTCCGGTAACGATGGATTTTACATTGGGATGTAACAGGACCATCTATTCCACTGTAAGTAAGGTCAATATCAGCTACTTCTACCTCACCACAACCCAGGCCACTACTACAAATGARTTTGACTGCTACTGGAGTTGCAGAACTTCCTCTAATGTTCTTGAAGCTCACTTTACTTAACTTTATCTTTGATGGAATCTGAAAAGTAATTAGAATGACATACCATGGGATCAAAATGATTTTGTTGTAGAGTTGATAAAAATATTTTCTTTCAAAAATTTGGGAGTGTGATCAAATACCTGACGATTGCATTGATTCCATGGGCAATATTCTTGGTCTATGAGAATAGGATTGCTAACATTGATCATTATAATGTCCAAAAAATGCATGTTGGTGGCTGTGTCAGTGGCTGGAGAAGCTGGCCATGTTTTAATCCTCACACCATTAGTGGTGTTTATTATGGTGCAGTTTTGTACTATGACACCTTCCACAGGTTCTTCTTTAGTGTATTTTCCAAGACTGCCTATGCTGATGCCATGTCCTGGCCCACATGTCACATTGGTGACCTTTATTCGCTTGCTTCCATCGCAAGGGAGATGCAATCATCTCCTGTTGCGATACGTGACTTTGTGATTGTGATCCCTTTTGATCGTCCGATGTGTATTCCATCAGTATTAGGACTGTTTTCGGGTGCAATTATTTTGACACTATGAAATGTGAGGTTGTTGCAGCCTAGAACATTGACATGGAAGTTCTTACTATCGAGTGATGTTATTCTCTTGACGGTTGAATTGGTAATGAAGTCGAACCTTAAATTCTGCTCATTTTTATATGATAAATGTCGTGTTAGAAGCTTAGAGAAAGCTTATATATTAAGAACAAATTCCATGGTTAAAATTTAAATATTTTTCTAAAAATTAAGGAAATATGCAAAATTGTGAAAGTTAAAATATTAGAGAACATCTGCGAAGCCCTCTCAAAATGGACACGACGGCATGAGATTAAAAAAAGAAAAACAAAGGCCTAGAGCTTACAATGGGAAGCTTAGCACAATTTATGCTTTTGTGGCAATCATTCTTTTCCCAACCATTTTCTCCTTTGGCCATCGAAAACACCTTCACCTATTAACGTCAATTGATCAATATATGCAAAAGTAATCCAACTCTCTCCCTTTGGATGGAGTGGAGCTTGCAATGTTCCTTGAAGTCGAATCTCAATGGCGCTCTTACAAGGACCTTTAAAGTTCCCTTCGCTTACTTTAAATATCCCACTCGGGATAACTATTACACTAGGACGAACGGATGCACATGCATCCTTCCATGCATCTGTCAAAGCCTACATATCACTAAGTAGTAGAAATAAGTGAACAACTAATCAATTCAACAAACGAGGACTTCACTAATCTACATTGCATTACAATCTTACTTGAGTGACATCGGCACCAGATGTTATAACACCGTATTTGCTCAAAGGGAAATCAACACGAGATTGAACGTGAGAAATAAATGCTAACAACAGGATCAATAATGCAGCGATCAAGAAGCTCGATTTGATCATGCTCATATTGTCTTTGCTCTAATTTCTTTTTATGTATGATGTTTGGAATCAGTTTGAGATGATGATGCTTTTCTCTTGCATTTAAAGCTCTTTATATATATCAATGGAGAATGGAAGATAAGAAGCCATTGTAACTAAAAGAGGTTATTGTTGTGAACGTGTGTGTGACATATTACTAATCCATCTCTTTGTGTATCTAAACACTAAATTGATAACTAAATGTTGCTATTGTTAAACTTTCAAGTCATTCACAAATGGATGTGGCCGCAACAGCTCTCTCTCAATTGCTTGTGAATAGTTAAATTTGCCTATTGAAACTAAACATTAACCTGTCATGGAAGAGGGAATTAACAATGGGAAACAATCTTTTTGGCCACAAATTAATGGTGGCCTAAAATCTAAAACCGAAGTTGCTGTAACAAATTTGAAATTTCTTGGCTTTATCTAAACGTCCTTCACTTTTATTTAAACCCTAAAAGTGAAGGATATTTAACCATTCGTATTGTTATTTTATTGATTAAAAGGGAGACATTATTTAAGAGTGTGTAACAATGCGGTCGATAATTCTATATTATGAGAAAAAAAATCTACGACATAATATTAAGGTAGACAAAATGATTAATAAAGTCAAACATACAATTTCGTCTATATTTCTTCAATATTCAAATTTCTAGTTAATTACGCATTTGTTTTTCTAGTTTTAAATGATGAATTTTTGTCTTCAAAACACCGTAAATTAATAGTCTCCTATTACATCTATTGAATTCTTTTTTTTTTATTAGTTCATTATATCCTAATAAATGAATAGTCATTTAAGTTAAATATTTATCTTACTAATGAATGATTACATTTTTGTAACCAATTAAAGAACTAAAGAAATTTTAAATTAAATTATATGAGAAATATTTATTTCTGTACCGTAAAGTTTTTGGTTTCATGGGTTCGGAAGTTATCTAAACAATAGCTATTCAGACACTTCTGAGTCAAACCTTGCACCAAAAGTTACCTTTATGCCCATCTCTTCTCAACTTTCTTTCTCTAGGCTCTCTAAAAGACAAAAAACTTTCTGTCTCTAGCTTCACTCTCACAAATAAATAAATAAATTCTTTTTTTTTTAACTCTCTCAAAAAAAAAAAAAAAACTTAGAACAAAAAATTTACATCCTCAATTTTTTTTCTTTCTAAAACTACATTTCATAAATAAAAATATAAAGAAAATTGAAATTTCATGCCCTACCATTTACAAAATTACAAGCCAAATCTAAAATTTCCGACCAAAGTTCATTGCAAATCATTCGATTTTATCCATGACAACTTCAAATAAATTCATCAATTGTAGATCTGTTAAATAATATTTCCCAAACTTAAGAAGTCTCCTTGAAGATGGAAGTCTTTAGAAGCCACTACGTTAAGAGATTTTTCAAAGCTTGCTCAAGAAGGTTTCCCTTGGAGAGTTAAAGCAACTAGAATCTACTAGAGTAGAATATGTGACAAATTTATTACCACTAGATCATCATCATAAACAAGGCTAATATGTGGCATATTTTGTAGCCATAGAAATTTGCTTGATGACCAAGTATGGATGGACAATAAATAGGTGGGCACCCATACGTGGCAACCCATCCCAAAAAAAAAAAAAAATATCTCCAATTCCAAGTAAGCTAAAGTGTGAGTGTGAAGCTTGGTGAGATAAAGATAGAGACAGTAAGTTTGTAACTCTTACTTTATTGAGTGAAATTCTTCTTCCTTACCCTTGGTTTTTACCCTAATTTGTTTAGGGGTTTTCCACGTAAAATAACTGTGTCATTTTCTTTTCTTTCTTCTCTACTTCTTCTGAATCAATTTTAGTTGCGTCTTACTCTATCCGATTCCTATCCTTTTTACAACAAATGGTATCAAAGTCTGGTCTTGGGTGTTAATATCTACTTATCGTATGCTCTGTGGTTGCCACTAATAATGTATCCTCCACATCAGAAAATAAGTTAGATATCTTTCACCTTAATTGAAAGGCGCAGAAGATTGCATACGGTTCGTGATAGAAGTAATGGCGGCAAAGTACGAGATTGAGAATTTCAACGGGACTAATTTCTCGTTGTGGAAGATGAAGATGAAGGCTATCTTGAGAAAAGATAACTGCCTTGCAGCCATCAATGCGAGACCGACGAATGTCACATATGATAAGTGGAACGAGATGGATGGGAATGCTGTTGCAAATCTTCATCTAGCTCTAGTAGATAAATTGTTGTCAAGCCTAGGAGAAGAAAACTGCGAAAGAGATTTGGGAACATCTCGGAAAGTTGTACGAAGCTAGGTCACTTCATAACAAGATTTTCCTTAAGAGGAGATTGTATACTCTTCGGATGTCAGAATCCACTCCAATGACTGAGCACATCAACACATTGAATACTCTGTTTTCTCAACTCACATCATTGGGTTGTAAAATAGAACCAAAAGAACGTGCTGAACTTCTACTTCAAAGTCTTCCCGATTCGTATGATCAACTTGTCATCAACCTGATAAATAATGTTCTCACCGACTATCTAAACTTGGAAGATATTGGATCTGATGTCCTACAAGAGGAAAATCGGCGCAAGAACAAAGTAGATAAGTTGGGCGAGATCACAACAAGTAGAGGCTCTAGCAGTGACAAGAGATAGATCAAGGGAACGTGGCTCAAGTGGGAGTCAAAATTAAGGAAGCGCAACATCAAGAAGTAAGAAGAACATGAAGTGCTACCACTGTGGCAAGAAGGGCCATCTGAAGAAAGATTGTTGGAATCTAAATAAGAAAGATTCCAATCCTCAGGGAAATGTAGCGAGCACCTCAAATGAAGGTGATGTCTTGTGTTGTGAAGCAGTGACAACTGTTGAAGGCAGAAAGAGTTTAACTGACGTGTGGTTCATCGACTCAGGAGCCACTTATCACATACCTCTCGACGAGAATGATTCCATCTTTATGAACCTGTCTCTGGAGGATCTGTGTTCAGCTATGATGATCATGCCTTGAAGATTGTTGGTATTGAAACGGTCAAATTGAAGTTCCATGACAATATAGTTCGCACAATTCAACAAGTGCGACATGTAGAAGGCCTGACAAAGAACTTGATCTTGGTAGGTCAATTAGATGACCTTGATTGCAAGGTAATCGTGAAGAAATGTATCATGAAGATGATGCGAGGTGCGCTTACACTTATGAAGGGAAAAAAGGTGGCTACAAACTTGTACATGTTGGAGGGAGAAACTTTGCAAGAAGGATAAGCATCAGTGCCTCAAGAAGTCCAACTGAAAAGCTCTCGATGACCTGGTACCAGAAACTTGGACACATGTTCGAACAAGGAATAAAGATTCTTGCAAAGTAGAATCTACCCCCACGGCTCACTAAAGTATCTCTACCTTTTTGTGAGCATTGTGTTACAAGCAACACAGGTTAAAGTTCAACACATCAAATTCTAGAATTGGTTCACTCTGATGTATGGTAAGCACTGGTTACATCTCTAGGAGGGGTAGGGTACTTCGTGTCTTTTATAGATGACTACTCCAGAAGATGTTGGGTGTATCCTATCAAGAGGAAGGCAGATGTGTGTTTCGTCTTCAAAGTGTTCAAAGTGTAGGTAGAACTTCAATCTGGCAAGAAGATGAAGTATTTGTGGATAGATAATGGAGGGAAATATACAAGCAATGAGTTTGCGAATTTCTGCAATCAGGAAGGCATCAAGAGCTAGTTCACTACGGTTTATACTCCTCCGCAAAATGGAGTAGCAGAGTGGATGAATAGAACATTGTTGGAGAGAACAAGAGCAATGTTAGCAGTTGTAGGCTTAGAAAAAGCTTTATGGGCAGAATCAGTCAATACCGCCTGTTATGTAGTGAATCATGCTCCATCAACCACAATTGAGTTGAAGAACCGATACAGATGTGGACAGGCAAGCCAGCTGATTATTCAAACCTCCATACATTCGGAAGTCCGATGTACCTGATGTACAATACCCAAGAAACTACAAAGTTGTATCCAAAATCCAGGAGATGTTTATTCTTAGGGTATGCTGATGGTGTGAAGGGGTATCACCTGTGGGATCCCACTGCCCACAAGGTTATCATCAACAAAGATGTGGTMTTTATAGAGGACAAGAGACAAACTATAGAAGACGATAGCACTGTAAATAAAAGTTCAGAGACTACAACAGTACACATGGAGAAAGAATCTGAAGAGGACTCTTCTGAAGCTCAACCAGTGCACGAGATCCAGGAACCAGATGGATCACAAGTACTAGAGACTCATCGATCAGGTAGGCTGACAAAACCACCTAGTTGGCAATCTGACTACATTACGGAGAGTAATATTGCATATTGCTTTCTAACTGAGAATGGAGAGCTATTAACTCTCCAAGAGGCAATGACTAGATCAGATGCTACTTAGTGGATGACAGCAATGCAGGAAGAAATAGAAGCTCTCTATAAGAACAAGACCTGAGAACTTGTAATGCTACCACGTGGGAGAAAGCTTATTGGCAATAAGTGGGTGTATAAGATCAAGTGCAACAATGATGACCAAGTGGAGTGGTATCGTGCAAGATTGGTGGTGAAGGGATATGCTCAGTAAGAAGGTATTGACTTCAATGAGATATTTTCTCCGGTAGTTCAACTGACTACGATTAGAATAGTCCTGGCAATGTATGCTACATTTGATCTACAGCTGGAGCAGTTAGATGTTAAAATTGCCTTTCTCCAGGGAGATCTTTAAGAATAAATTTATATGCTCCAACCAGAAGGCTTTGAAGTAAAAGGAAAAGAGAACTTGGTTTGCAGGTTGAACAAATCTCTGTACGGTTCAAACAGGGGCCGAGGTGTTGGTACAAGAGATTTGATGCCTTCATCATGAGCCTTGGATACAACAGACTTAATGCAGACCCTTGTGCATATTTCAAGAGGTTTAAAAGACTTTATTGACTTGTTGTTGTATGTTGACGACATGTTGGTTGCAGGCCCCAACAAAGATCGTATCGAAGAATTGTAGGCTCAGTTGGCTAGGGAGTTTGAAATGAAGGACTTGGGACCAGCAAACTGAAGGGATGTGAATCCTGGAGCGGAAGCGGACCGTTGTTCGTGACATTTGGGAAACAAAATCAAAACCATTAAAGATGAAAATACAGAGGAAAATCATTACCTTTGAAGAACTTTTCTTCAACGGTTTCCACCCGAACACCACCACCGAGTCTTCCTTGCTATCCTATTGGGTTTCGAGAACACGCTTGTGGGAGCGTTTCGTTTGGAAGAAGAGGGGATTTTTGAGAGAGAGCTTGAGAGATATTGGGTGGGAGTTCTTTTTTTTTTTCTGTTCTGTAACAATTGCAGAACTTTTCTGCAACCCATTTGACAAAGAAAAAGAAGAATGACGTGGGGTAACTCCCCACGTCATACGAGCTTCCCACTCCCCTGCAATTTTGCAAGGGAGTTTAATATTAATATAAATATAAGTATTAATAATATATATATATATATAATAATTAATATATATATATATAATTAATTAATCATATTAATTAATTATTAATCTAATTAATAATTAATTAATATATATATATATCAAATAATTAACACTTAATTATTTATCATATAAATAGAATCATATTCTATAACATTTCTCTCGTATAACCTATAGTTTTAATGTACATCTTATGCACATTATTTTTAACCTATAGTTTTAATATGAATCTTATTCATATTAATTTTATTTGAATCTCATTCAAATAATTTCTCTCGTAATATATAGTTTTAA
>NW_019104552.1:430126-453714 GCF_001995035.1 Momordica charantia
ATGAATTCAACAACAAATTTATTAAATAAAACTTTATTGAATATACATTTGTTTTTACACAAAATACAAACTACGAGTTTAGGGCAACACACCCAACACAAACAAGATTATGGGGATGCAAATTCACTAAGACAGAAATAATAGGAAGATTTGGCTATCTTAGAAAAATTACTTGAAGAATGTCTTGCAACGCTTCAACATGCAAAGCTGTAAGCCAATTGCTACCCTTCTGCCGGTTAATTTCAAGTTATCCTCTAGTGTGAGCCCTAGCAGTTAAGCAGAGAGGATGAAGATGTCTCAATTACTATATGCATCAGCAGTGGGAAGCCTAATGTTCGTGATGATCTGTACCAGACCAGACATTGCACATGCAGTGGGAGTAGTTGGTCGTTATATGGTGAATCCAGGTCGAGAGCATTGGAATGCTGTTAAAAGGATCCTTAGATACATTAAAGGGTCCACTGATGTTGCATTGTGTTATGGAGGATCAGACTTTATTGTTAGAGGATATGTTGACTTAGATTATGCAGGTGATCGTGATAAGAGCAAATCCACCACCAGATATGTGTTCACTCTTGCTAGTGGAGCTGTAAGCTGGGTTTCAAAACTGCAGTCAGTTATGGCTATGTCAACAACTGAAGCAGAATATGTTGCAGCTACATTAGCTAGTAAAGAGGCAGTTTGGTTGAAAATTCTATTGGAGGAACTCGGGCATTAACAGAAGAGTATTTCTCTATTTTATGATAGCCAGAGTGCCTTGTATCTTGCAAGGAATCCAGATTTCCATCCCAAGTCAAAACATATCTGAGTGTAATACCACTTCGTTCGTGAGAAAGTGGAGGAAGGAACAGTAGACTTGCATAAAATCCATACAAAAGAAAACCTAGCAGACTACTTAACAAAGGCAGTCAATGCTGACAAGTTTAATTGGTGTCGATCATCGAATGACCCTAGCAAAAACATAAGAAACATGAAGGTGGCAAGGTAGAAAGAATGGTTTGGAGATGTGATTGATTAACAATCAAATCTCCAAGTAGGAGATTGTTAAATAATATTTGCCAAGCTTAAGAAGCCTCCTTGAAGATGGAAGTCTCTAGAAGCCACTAGGTTAAGAGATTTCCCAAAGCTTGCTCAAAAAGCTTTCACTTGGAGAGTTGAAGCAACTAGCTACTAGAGTAAATATGTGGCAAATTCATGACCATTAGATCATCATCATATCCAAGGCTAATATGTGGCATATTTTGTAGCCATAGAAATTTGCTTGATGACCAAGTATGGATGGACTATAAATAGGTGGGCACCCATACTTGGCAACCCATCCAAAAAAAAATCTCAAATTCCAAGTGAGCTAAAGTTTGAGTGTGAGGCTTGCTGAGATAAAGATAGATAGAGTTTCTTCTTATGAGAGATTTTGTTCTCCATAAGAAAGAAAGTTTGCAACTCCTACTTTATTGAGTGGAATTCTTCTTCCTTGTCCGTGGCTTTTACCCTAATTCGTTTAGGGGTTTTCCATGTAAATCACTATGTCATTTTCTCTTTTTTCTTGTCTACTTCTTCTCAATTTACAACGAGATCTTAATAAATAAAAAAGGAAAGAAATTCAATTAGAGAGAGAACTTATAAATATTTGTCAATAAAATCTAGAAAAAAAAAAATTCAACGTAAATTTTAGTAAATTTTCGTTTAATTGATAATTCTTTTATTTGAATAAATAAAAATAAGTAGTAGAACGAGATTAAGAAGATTTAAGAAAAAACAGAATTTAAAGAAAATATATAAATTTTTATTAAAAAAACAATTATTCCGGTCGAGATATCGACCGAAATCACTATTTATTATTATTTTTTTCATTTTTGCTGAAATACAAAAAGCGATTTCCACCAATATATTAGTTAGAATTGTTGCAATTTTTTCTCTTCTTTTTTATTCTTGAGCTGGAGGGAGTGATAGAAGAGAATCGCATAAACTGAAAGTTTGAATAGGAAAAATACAATTCAGATCTCTCTCCCCGTTTATCATAAAATGATTCTCGATTTGACGATGTCTTCGCCCGTCATCACCCTAGCCTCCAACTCATTTGTTTTTCCATATTTCTTTTTCTCCACAAATCTTAACAATCTAGGAAGAGGTTGAAGATTCTGTTTTGAAAAAAATATATATATAATTGTGTTCAGAGATTAATGTAGAAAGGAAGAAATGTGAAAAAGAATGGGTAGAAAATTAATTTCAAAGTGTATCTTTATGTCAAAAAGGACAATACTTATTTTTTATAAAGCGGTCCAAAATTCTCAAACCAAAAACTTTAGGTTACATAAATGACAACTCCTCGAATTATTCATTGTCCATTTCCATACCCTAATAATTATCCCTCATTTTTCCTAATTTTATTTAAAAATTTCACGGTTTCAATAGCTAGCTGTATTGTAGTAGTTTACAAATTTTCTCAGCAAAACTCATTATTGTACGTTTGTTTTTCAGCAAAAATAATTACTCGATTTATTTATTATTTTTTTCCCAAACATAGCTGACAATGATCATTGGCCCTTATTTTTCAGTTTAAATTTCTTCTCTTTATTTAGAGTTACCGCACACCCACCAGCATGCCTCCTACACCACGCCACTGTCTACGCGTATGCACCCTCCAGCATACCAGCCGCTTGTCTCCACGAACTAAAACGGCGTGCGTGCCTGCACCCTTGCCCCCGCACACTCATGCCCTCACCAGCGTTCATTGCAACATGCAAGCCTGCGCTTCCAACTGCTTGCATGCCTACTGCCTTAGCCTTGGGCGCCCGTCGACACCCATGACCCTATGAGCACCAATGCATGCCCACATCGCGTGGCCCTGCGCTTGCCCGCACCCACATCCACCTACCTCTGCCACTAAGCTACTGATGC
Organism: Momordica charantia; assembly: GCF_001995035.1. The sequence continues at coordinate 433,025 of NW_019104552.1, forward strand.
AATAATTGTCGTCCAAGGGACCTAGCCGCCCTTTTCATTTTAGGAAAACTCTTTTTACTTATTTGTTTGAAGATAACATTATTTTGTTTAGATTTTTCCTTCAGCTTTATTTTAAAGAATTATACTCTTTATTAGTTTTAGGCAAGTATTTTCGAGATTCGGGAATAATTTTTAGCATATATGACATTTTCTATTTTCTTTTATATTTTAGGGTTTGTTTTTATTTTAAAATTTTTCTTGTAAGGGCCGATGACCTAAGCCTATAAATAAGCTCCCTTATAATCTTTTGAAAATAGACTTGAATAGACGTTGAAATATAATTGAGAGACTTTTCTCCCCACTCCTTTGCATTTGTGCAACCCTGGTGTATTCCTTGGTGTGATATACTAATTAGGATGCATATTTTAGAAGCATTGAAGCTTTGTTTGTCTCCAAGCTTGTTGAATGTTTGGACAATGAGTATATTGGGTAATATGTCCTACTCTGGTATTTGTGACTAAACGTAATCTATCTATCTAACTTTTTCCTTTTTAGTTCAACAATTTATACGATTATGCTGATGCAGGATTCTGTCGAGCTACTGAAGGTCGTCCACGTGGTAACGAGGATGAATTGGCAAGGTGCGACCTTGAGCATGAGGGATCTGCAAAATGAACAAACACTATGGCACTCGAGTTAAAAGAGGCGTGAACTATGGTAAGTCATTCTCGGAGTAGAATTGCGTACCTGAGTCACGAGGCGGAGTGTCCTTTCTGTAGGTAGGGGACAAGACCGTTACCATTACAATTGCTCCGACAAGCGGTTGTGGCCGTTGGACTCCCAGGTCGGTTGTCAGACATGAGGTTGAACTCCTCAAGTCGGCTTGTGCTAGATCTACATTCGAACATATAGTGTGGGTACTTAAAAATAAGACTCACGTAGCATGGCTAAAAACTGAGAGATAAAAAGTAAGATAAAAAGGATGCTAAACTACATAGACTAAGTCAAAAGGACGTTAGCCCGACATGGAAATTAAAAATAAATAAATAAATAAAATTAGCGTCCTTTTTATCTTGTCCGCATTGTTTCCTCCGTATTTTTTTGTCTGACATTATTTTCTCCATGTTTTTTTTTTGTCCGACATTAAAACTCAGATTCCGAGTTCGAACCTACCAAAGAGGGGGTAAATGTTGGAAGGAAAAGTACAACGTGACATGTGGACCTAACAACTCAGCTCGTGATCACCAGAAACGGTCAACAAGGCGAACTAAGAAAACTAAGGACCAAGCTGTAAACCGTAATCAGGGAGATTAGCCTAAGTTCCCTAGAACCTAATCGCCGATCAGAGCAGTTCCAACGGCCTTGCCCCCCCCACCCCCCAATCGCTCATAAAAGGGACGCTCCGCCTCTTCGCTTAGGTACGCAACTCTTCACCGTGAACGATTTACCGTAGCTTGTGCATCTTCTAACTTGAATGTCGGAGTGTTTGTTCCTTTTGTAGATCCCTCTTGCTTAAGGTCGCACATCGTTAGCTCGTCCTTGTTGCCACGTGGTCGATCTTCGATAGCTCGGTAGAATCCTGCATCAACAAGGGCAAACCAGTATAAACTCTTTGGTGTTAAACTTTTCTATCCCTATCTTCTATATATTTTTTTTTTTTACTATCACTTTATCTGTGATATGTTTTATCCCATAGAAGAGAATATTAATTGTGATACGTTTGGTCCCGTGAGGGGGGAATATTAATTAGGTCTTGATTGGATAACTCTATTTGGAAGATAAGAGGAGGATTTTTTTTCCTCCAACAAATCATTTTATAATATAAAAATTGGAATTTCATTTTTAATTTGTTGAGATTTTTAACCAAGGACTAAATTGTTATAAATTTTAAGACTAAGTTGTTACATATTAAAATTAAGAGACTAAAGTGTTACAAATTTAAAAATATAAGCGGACTAAATCATTACAATTTAAAGTTTAAAGATAAAATTGTTAACTTTAGTAAAATTACAGGAACTAAAAGTGTTTTTTAATCGAACCATTATCAGATAGACTAAGAATTATTGATTTTTAGCAATTGTGTTGTTTCCTCGTTGTAAGGAGTGAATTCTAAGGGTTCATTTGGTGAACGTTCTCCTTTCTTATTTCTCATTTCTAATGTTTGTAATGAACGTAATCATTTGAGCTATCAAGATTCATGGGTTCAATTTCAAAACCAATTGACTATGAGAAGAGTAGTAGATGGTTCTCAAGACGAGGACTCCTTTGGGCTCATAAATCTTGGCCTGACACCATTTTTTTTTTTGCCCTACACTTATGTCAACAAGATTAATTTATGTCATTGCCATGACAAAATATGATTGGTCAAATTCGAATGACTAGGGGAAAGACATGTGATAATTTATTTAGCCAAACATTTAAGTTTCTTTTAATTTAGAGACACTTTGTGGAACTTTGTTTGCTCTCAATTTTAATGACATATAATTTATTATTAGGTGGTGATTTGTGATTGATCAAAATCATCATTCAACAATGACCACGCTAAGATACCAACCTCAGCATTTTTTTTTTCAAGATTCATGCATTAATTAATTAAAGTTTTTTAGTATGTTGTTAATTTTATTTAAATTTAACATGAATATTTATTGGATTTTACCTTAATTTTATAACAAATAGAACTATCATATTTATTTTTTAGATGTATTTTTAATGTACATAACTTCTTAGTAACTATTAGATAAACATGATTTAACTAAAAGATATATAACCTTTTAAAAATATTTGTATCCTCATAATTATAATTTATTTGAAAATTAACTTCATTACAAGAAATATAGTAATAATTTTCATGGATATCACAAAATAATTAAGGAACTTTTGATAATTGAGTAAAATATAAAATATTATTTTTTTTTTACAAATTAGAAATGCCTTAAATAATTTAAAGTTAAATAAAATATAAATTATATTATGTTAGTGAACATTTTTTGTTATTTATATTTTTATTTGGATATAATTTATATCCTTGTAAAAATAAAGTAATTGTATATGTTTAAAGTCAAATTAGTGTTGGGAGATGTTTCCTTCCCTTTTTTTTATTTCATTTTATAATTAAAACTGTTGCTTAATTTTTAAAATTAAAATTATTCTAATTTTAAAAAGGTAAATCAAAGAAAATATTGGGTTATTAAAACAACGTGGATTTATTGATATAAAATCTTATTAATATATTAATATATAAGAATTTAGATGATTTATTAAATAAAAGTTACTATAAAAATTAAAGATAGGCATTACAGTTTAGTTGTGCAGTACTTTTGAAAGGTTAAAGACGATTTTTGTTCACTGCATTTTCATTTTTATCTCATTTATTAAAAAATGAAATTTAGTATATAATACTTCACTCATTTGCTAAATTTCTTGAAATATAGCCATAGATTTGTACTAAAGGGTTCCATCCATCGTGTATAAAATTTTTGTTAAAAAATTTCAAATTAAGGATAAAAAAAATTATCATTTTCTAAAAGTAGAGGGACCAAATTAGAATAGTAATGAACAAAAGTTGAAAATACATAAACTAAAATAAACTAAAGCCAAAAATACCATGATCAAAAGAGTATTTTAATTATTAAAAAAAAACTAGAGGCTAAAATAGATCTTATGAAAGTTCAGGACCAAAATAAATAATTTACCAGAGTAATTTTGAAATAAAAACACAAATTAAGAGACCAAAATAGAATACGATTGAAAGTTAAGGACCAAAATGAAATGTAAATGCACTATTAATACGAGTCCGGTAGTCAAAGTGAGTATAATTCAACGGTAATTGACATATATCTTCAAAAGGTTGTGAGTTGGATTCCCCAACTCCGCATGTTACTAAAAAAAGAAAAAAAAAATACGAGTGGAGTCGAGTAAAGTAGTACACAAATTTAGTAGACCACGTGAAAGTTTTGAAGGTTTTCAATTCCAATTATTTCATAAATAACAACATACAAGATATTTCCAATCCCAAAAATTTGTTGGCCTCACATTTTATATCAAACACAAACAATTATTTGGATTGCGATTGGTATCAAAATATGAGTGGGGAAGAGAGAGAGAGATGAGAAGGGGCTGTTTAGAGAGAGAAGCTCTGCCGCTGGCGGCGATGGTTGCGGCGGAGTTCGCCGGCGTTGGGCTGACGATCATATTCAAAGCCGCCAGCTCGAAAGGGATAAGCAATTACGTGTTCATTGTGTACACATACGCCATTGCAGCCCTCTGTTTCTTTCCTTTTGCTTTCTTCTTCTTCTTCCAAAGGTAATTCATTACTAATTCTCTCTCTTCATTTCTTCTTCCACTTATTATTTTCTCTCTCTCTCTTGTAGATCATTTCATCTCCCTTATAACATTTCTTCCTACTTCATGATTCTCTCTCTCGCCGCTATTGGGTAAGAAATCAAACATCTATATCAAATAATCTCTAAGTCCCATGTTAAAAACTCTCAAAATGTGTCATTAAATTATTGTTTTTGTAATATATTCAGACACGTGGATACGATACTAGCTTGAAAGAAATATATTCTGTTGGTGAATGAGTTCGATTTTGCTTTAGACTGAGTTGAGTTGGGATTTGAATATGTTAATAAAATGATGTATCGACTTTTTTTTTTTTGACAAATTATATTTTATTAATTTTTTTTAAGAAAAGTAATCGAAAAGGTTAAATTTGATCTCTCTCATCCGTTTATCTATTTATAAACATATATATATATATGAAACTTCTCACATTAAATCTTCGTAACATTTCTTAAGGTAAAGGACTAAATAGAACCTAACTTTTAAATATTAAATATTAAAGTTTAAATTTTAAGAAATGCTTAAATACATGAATAAAATTAAAGTGCAGAGGCTAAATGAGATCGAATATATTTTTTAACATAGAAATTATTATTGGACAAACTATTTTTGGAGTGTTCATTGAATTTGTTGGTGTGGAAAATTGAAGGATTGGGTCTCAACTGTGTGGATATAGAGGACTGGAGATTAGTTCACCGGCTCTATCTTCTGTCATCAGCAACCTAACTCCGGCCTTCACTTTCATCTTTGCCGTTATTTTCAGGTCCGTCGTGGCCATCTACTCCTCCTGATTTCATATAAATTTGGTCCATACAATTTTAAACGTCAATGGAGTAAATTGTGTCTATGATACTTTTAGTTTAAAAATCTTTAAACACTTTTTTTAATATTTATGAACCTTTACAGTTCACTTCTTACCATGAGAATGTTCACCAAATTAACCTTTCTAAAAATTCTTTTTTTTCAAAATCACTCTTTCTATTACCATCCAAGTAATACCTTAAAAATAAATTTTAAGTACTTTAATATTTTTCTAAAATTTTAGTTTGCCAAACATGATTAATAAGAATGGGAGTGATTTTGACTTTCACGAACATATCAAAATCACTCCCAAACACACCTTTAATCTTTTTAAGTGTTTATTTAATCAATATTTATAAGTATGACTTTTTTTATAATATTTTTGTATTGGTTATAAAACACTTTTAGTCGTCTAAAATGATTTTAGTTGTCAAATATACCATTTTTTTTATCTCTATTTAATTTTTAAGTTAAAACTTTATTTTTGTTTCATTTTGAGAATACAATTGAAAATTTTATGCCCTTGTTTGGTAGGTAATTCAAATTCTATTTCTGCTTTTCTATTAATTGAATGTGTGTCTAATATATTTGTTTTTTAAAACTGTTTTCAGATTCTGTAATCTAAAGTCGTAAAAATTCTGAAAACAACACTTTTATCTGTTTTTAAATTTTGAATTCGAAACTTTAAAAGCAGAATATCATTAAAAAATAAAACTTTTGATAAATATACTATTGTTATAAATTATATGACATTATAAACCATAAAAATTTTACAAAATTTATAACATATTATGTTAATAAATTAATTGATATTATTTTATATTCAACTTATTTAGTTGGTAACTACTTATACTAGTTTACCAAATTGCGGTTCAACTTTCAAATTGTTACCCAAAAGTTTACTAAAAACATAACATAGAAAACAACCTTGTTTTCATTGAATGTCTTGTTTTCAGATTTCTGCTTCCAAATCACCGACTAAACGCATGATAGATTCAACTTACCATTTTTTTTTTATCTCAAACGTTGAGTTATCCTCACGTGTAAAAATTTAATTTTTGTACATTAAATTCTTTTTATTAATTCGTTAAAAGAAGCATAAAGTTATGACAAATTTTGTTGGATGTGTTATGGTGAAGGATTGAAAAGTTAGATTGGAGAAGCTCAAACTGCGTGGCTAAAATCATAGGCACAATAGTTTCCATGATTGGTGCTTTTGTGGTCGTTCTCTATAAAGGCCCAATGCTTCTACCCAATTCTTATAAAAAGCCTCTTCTTCTTCACCATCACTCCAACTCAGACTGGGTTTTGGGCGGCTTCTTGTTTTCTATTCAGTACCTCTGTTATGCCATTTCCTCCGTTCTTATGGTAATATTTCCTTCTATTTTACTTTTCGTGTTTCCCGTTTCTCGTTTTCATACTGTGAGATCGGTATGTGTTTTATAAGGCTCTACATTTTCATGGCTTTTCAGTTAACAAGAAACGTTTCTACAATTGTATATGCAAAGTTGAGAAACAAAATGGAAAAAAAACATTTTTTTGGTTCTTGAGACTTGAGTTAAATGTCTATTTGATTTGTGAAAAGTTGAAAAAAGACATTTTTCATTTATGAGATTTGAAAAATAGTTCTAAATAGTTTCAGGGGTCGTGTTAGTCGACTAACGAATAAATGATGAGGTCATTACTTGCCGATTGCACTATGATTATGTGACATATTATATTGATTTTATGTTTACTTTTATTTTTATGGATTGGACATTAGGTGGCATATCTTCTTCCTTGTCCTCCCCTCTATCTCTCTTCTCCTTCCTCTGCCCTCCCCTTTCTCGTTGCTGACGCCACTGCTAATCTGTCGTCAAGGCTTTTGTTCTTCATCGAGGGAAAGATCGAATGAGGGAAGATCTTCATTAAAAATCTAGAATGGTGATCATAATTGAGGAGCAATTCTTTCGTTTCAAATATGGAACAATGAATGCTCCTTTGTTCCAGACCTTTAACAAGAAACACGAGGACATTAATTCTTCATTCTAGATCAAACAAGGAAGAAATTCCTTTTTCTCGTTCTAATCGAACGAGGAAAGCATTCCTCACATTCCTTTATTCCTGATTGAACAAGGAATGCATTCATAGAACTAGAATGATTCATAATGAATCACCTGTTAAGAGAAAAATATAGAGAAATTAAGGAAATACGATCGATCGAAACCTAACAAAAGTGTTGTTTCCTTTCAGACAATTTTGTTCATTCTACGGTGCTCTAGGTATCATGAATATATAATTGTCTCCTAGGATAGGACGAATTACAAACTTGTGAATGCAACACTTCAATCACAGGGCTCAAGGAATACTGTACTTAAGCAATCGTACAAAGAAAATAGGAGAACGAGATTGAAGGAAAATATATCTTTCTTTGTTCAAAACTAAAAATGATCCACTTAGTTTGAGATTGGTTTGGAATGAAGCTCGCCTGTGAAATGTGAAGGTGATGACGAGAAGATCGATACAACAACCGGTGAGAATAAGGCAGTGGCAGCAGTGAAATTTGAAAAAGGAGAGGGAGAACGAGAGGGGAAGGAGAGGAGAGAAAGAGGAACATTGCAGAAGATGTGAACTCAATATCCAATAATAAAAGATAAAAAATGAAAAATTAATATAATTTGCAAGTAGTCATAATTCAATCAGCAAGTAATTAATGACCACGTCACATTTTCATTAGTCAATTAATGTTCAAGTGACATCAATGATCATTTAGAATCATATTTCTTATTTGGAGACTAAACATATCCATTTTGTAAAATATGAAGGACCAAATATAAATCTAACTCAAACTCAAAAACCAAAACAATTGTCTAATTTACCCTAAAAGGAAAAAAACACGTTTACTGTAATTATTTTTATGTTTAAAAATAATTTTTACAATCTTTAGACGTAAGTGAAAAACTAGATTTGTGTTTTTCATTTTAAAGCCACATAATCAAAAGTTTGTACTTGATTAGTATGAGGCATTTTGGATAAAATCAAAAGTAAAGTTATGAGGGTATCAATATTTATGGGGTTCCATCTTTCATGCTCGTTTGAGCTTTTGGACTCTGATACCATATTAATATTTATTGGGTTCCATCTCAAAACCAATTGACGATGAGAGGAATAGCCTATGTTTAATATAAACTTTTGTTAGGTCCTCTATCTTTTCAGTATGGGATCTTTAACATGTGATTTTGAAGCAAAGTGGAGAATATTAATATCTTGTGAAAATGTGGCAAAAGGGGAGAATATTAATATCTTGTGAAAATGTGGAGAGATTTATTGTCTTAACAAGTGCTACTAGAGTAATTCACCAAACTTAACCATAACAATGGAATCCTAATATGCCAAATAAGTGATTAATGTTGGGTTTATAATCGTAATGCAAAAAAAGTCTCACATTGACTCGGGAAGAGCATGATCCAAAGTATATAGATGAGAACAATAATCTTCATTAGTATGAGGCCATTTGGGTGAAACCAAAAGCAAAGTCGTGAGGGTCCAAAGTGGACAATATCATATCATCGTGGAGATACACGGGTACTTGGGATACCTTTGTCCTTAACAAGTGGTATCAGAGCCACATTCTAAGCCTAGCTGTGTCGTGAAATCTTCGAGTGCCGAACAAATAAGTGATGATTCTCATAATATGTAGTCATGGTGTAATCTGTGGGTGTGCTCCATCAAGGTGTGTCTGGAGCCTTGGCTAAGAGCATGCTCTTGTTGTGCCCGAGAGTAGACGAATGAGTGACTACTTGAGGAAAAGTCTTTTGGGTAAAACCAAAAGTATAGCCGTGAGGATTATGCCCAAAGCGAACAATATCATACCATTGTGGAGATATGAAGGGTACTTGGGGTACCGTTGTCCTCGACAATGAACACGTGTATGATTAAGTTCTATCTGATAAACGATGTACTCTAGGGAAAAAAAGACCTGGATATCGAATATCAGACAAGTGGGGTTGCTCTACAGAAAAAGTCTTGGTGTAGTAGAGAGTTGGACGTGGATGACTATTTGAGAGGAGATTTGGTACGGTGATACTTTATTTGAGAGGAAGATTGATGATGGTTATCATGCTCTTCTGAAAATGCATAGAGAGTTAGTTTTGTTTTAACAACAATAAAGAGGAACCAAGTGACTTTAGGGTGTATTTGGGAGTGATGGTAGAAAAAACGATTTTCAAAAAAGATATTTAAGTATAATTGATTTTCCAAAATCACCATCTAAGTGGTACCTTAAAAATCAATCTTAAGTGATTTTAAGTTTTCCTAAAATCAATTTTTTTTTTGCCAAACTATTGGGAATTAGTGCAAACATATGTTAGTTTCTTTGTTAGTGGTTCCACATTTTTAGAAGTCATGCAAGGTAATTAATTTCATAGTTAGAAGTTTATTAAGTAGAATGAGTGGTATGTGTATGTTGGGAGAGTTTATATGTTAGTGGCTTAGTAGAATTGTAGTGATGGTTTAAAGAGAATTGAAGGTTAGTGGCATAAGTAGTGTATTAGTGGCCTAAGTAGTGGGTTAGTGGTCAGTTATTAACTTTCTTATAAATACTTGTAACAATTATCAATTCAATTAATAGAAGTTCTTCTTTCGTATAGTTTCTATCTTGCTTCTACTCTCTTCTTCTCTTCGTTTTCGTTACATGATATTAGAGCGTTTAAGTTCTTTTTTATGTGTTTGATTTTATTGCTTGTTGTTTGAGTTAGTGCTCGTTGTTTGAGTTTAGTGCTCGGTGTTTGAGTTTAAGATGAACGATGGAAGCATTGTTTGTGTATACAAGCTTACCGATGATAATTAGAGCTACTGGACCATGTATGGAAGCTTTTCTACAAGGGTAGGATTTGTGAGATCTTATATCTGGTGAAGATAGTGTAATTCCAGATGATAGTCCACAAAATGCTAAGGTACGAAGGAAGTGGAAGATCAAATGTGGCAAAGCTTTATTTGCTTTGCGAACTTCTATTAGAAAGGAGTATATCAAGCATGTTCGTGATGTAGATTCTCCAAAAGAAGTGTGGGACACTTGAAAGGTTGTTCACTCAGAAGAACACGATGAGGTTGCAGTATTTGGATAATGAATTTGCAGGAAAAAGTTAAGGTAATTTATCGGTTTCAGAATATTTTCTGAAAGTTAAAACTTTGTGTTATGAAATTTCAGAACTGGACAAGGAGGAACCAATTAGCAATGCTCGTTTGCATTGGTACATTGTTCGTAGATTGCGAAACGAGTTTATGTCATTAATTTATTTCTTAGATACAAGGTTGGGTAAATCAAAATAGTCGATGTGGGAAACCAGGCCATATTAAGTAAAATTGTCGAGTGAAACTTAAAGAAGTAGAAACAGATGTTGATTCTGGTTGTTTTCATCATACTACTGAAGATGTATCTCTTCTTTCTAATGTTTGTGGGAGAAGAGTCAATGCGACAGCTGATAATTCCTTACATCATGATAGGAAAGGTGGACATGTCAATATTGAAAATCGTGAATCGGACGATGTTCCTCGTAAAGATGGTTGTCATGGTTCAAATCTGAAGAAGAATTTTTTTTTTCAGTCTCTCAGGTTGCTGATGCTAGGAGTTCTTTGGAAACAAGTTGAATTGTGACAGAAAATCTGCTCATTCTTGTGCTAAAGATAGTACAAGCTTAAGTTGTTTAAATAATCTGAAGGTTAGCCTTATGGTTGGACTTATTGCTGGGTTAAGATTTGGTTTTCTTGGTTTGATTATTATTTTTCTGCAAGGGTAACTATAAAGGCTACACATGCGGAGTCTTTGTAGATGTTGCAGGTGAAGTTAATCGAATAGTTTCTTTCAGTCAGTTGAAAGGATTCACATGGAAGAAAAGTATTGGAGAAGATGTTTTCCAACATGAGAATTTGAGTGTTATCTACCATCCTCGAGAACTTATATTTGGGGAAACTTGCTTTGGATTGGCCTACAGGTGTGTGTGATTGGACACAACTCAAAGTTTAAGTATTTTTGTGAGCATTGCAATCCAAAGATTACTCATCAAGGTATTGTGGTTGCTAATGTATTTCTTGATGAAGATTTTGAAGTCATTATTGGTGATTTTGACTTAGCAAAGTTGGTTGGTGTTAGAATGTCTAATGTCACTCAAGTTTGGGAGATAACGGGTCATATAGAACTGAAATATTTTGTTATGACATGATGAGTTTGGGCCTTGTTACATGTCAATTTTACTTCTTGTGCTTTGAGGAAAAAAATGATGTTCTACTCCTCGACCATGTCAAGAAACTAAAAAGGGGAAGTAACTCAATGCGACTGTGGATTGTTTTCATATGGGGGAGGCAAAACCGATTACTACTCCTATAGAGGAAGATTGAAGTAATCATAAGTGTACAATGTTGTTGTCCATATTTGTATGCTTGCACTAAGGAGGAGTGTCAAGAATTAGTGCAAACATGTTTTAGTTTCTTTGTCAGTGGTTCCACATTTTTAGAAGTCATGCAAGGTAATTAATGTCATAGTTGAAAGTTCATTAAGTAGTGGATGAGTGGTATGGTTTATGTTGTGGTGTATGTTGGGAGAGTTTATAGGCTAGCGCCTTAGTGGAATTATGATGATGGTTTAAAGAGATTTTGAAGGTGAGTGGCATAAGTACTGTATTAGTGGCCTAAGTAGTGGGATAGTGATCGGTTATTAACTTTCAATGCATAGAACTTCTTCCTTCGTACAATTTCTCTCTTGCTTCTACTCTCTTGTTCTCTTCTTTTTCGTTACACAAACATGATCAATGAAAGGGAAATTCTTTTGACAATGTCAAAAGTGTTTTGTCATCCCAAAATCACTCCTAAATACACATTTAATCCATTAGCCTAGCAAAGAATTTATAACAAGAAACCAACTACCTTATCTATTTGGCTAGGCTCTCCAAGGGTGTGTTTGGTGGTGATGGTAGAATTATTGATTTTTAAAAAAGAGATGTAAGTACAATTGATTTTCTAAAATCATCATTCAAGATTCAAGTGATACCTTAAAAATCAATCTAAATTGATTTTAAGCTTTCCTAAAATCAATTTTCTAATTTACCAAATAGATCAAAGGTAAGAGATATGATTTTAACAATGGCAAAAGTGATTTTGGTCATGTCAAAATCACCTCCCAAACACACCATGAGTCTCTTCCATCCGTTTCCTAACAATTTTATCTTTTGTTTTATGTTTTTGAAATGAAGCTTGTAAACATTATTTTCACCCATATATTATTCTTTGTTTAAAAAATAGTTTTAAAGAACTTGTTTTTGTTTTTGAAATTCGACCAAGAGTTCAAATATATTTCAAAAAAACATCAAACATACTAAAGAAATTGTGAGCAAATAAGTACAATTTTCAAAAACAGAAAACAAAAAGTGAAATGGTTATCAAATAGAACCTTCGTACTTGAACCACCTGTTCCACGTCACTACCCTCTAATTCTCATAGGATCTCAACAAAACAGTTGCAAAATATAAAAAGTTCATAGGCCTGTAATTAAGATTACTTGTGAATGATGTAATTAAAAATTTTCAAAAAATTTTATTTTTTGTTTTTCAAAATTAAGCTCTTGTTTGTGGCATATTCCATGAATTGCAGACAACTAAGGTCATCAAAGTTATGGGAGCTAATTCATTTGTGCTGCTCTTCTACTACATATGCACCACCCTTTTGTCAACGCCCATCTGTTTGTTGGCAGAGACAGATTTCAGAGCTTGGACACTGCCTACTGATATGGCACTTGTCGCTGTTATATATGCGGTATGTACCAACCAGTACTATTTATATGCTTAATATTTATAAATAGAAATAAAAAAAAATGGTTATCAAATCGGACCTAAACTTGTAATTGATTATCCATAATTCTTGTTGTTAATACTCATTACTACGACGTGATTATTGGACAAAAGCTAACCGATTTGACATTATAAGATAGATAGATCCGGGGAGAAGAAAATAGGTAGTTGAACAAAATAGGGTGATGTGTATAACATATCCCATTTCTTGAAGCAATATGTGTCAAATTCATTTATTTAGATTGTGTATCGCTTAGCTAAGATCCCTTTGGTAATGTTCCTGATTGTTGTTTTTCAGTTCTTGTTTTTAATTCTACATGTTTATGTTTTTTGTTTTTTAGTAAAAAATAGAACTGCTGTAGTTATATTTGTTATTTTCTTTTCTTTTTTATTGGAAAAAGAAATAGAAACATGTTTGTTGAACCTTTATTGTTTTTTATTCTCTACAATTTTAAATTAAAAAAAAAGGGTAAAAGTTTTATCTAAAAATTAATTTATTACATTAAAATTAAAAATTTTTACATCTTATTTATTTTTAAATATTTATTATACATTTTATAAGTCAAGAATGATAAAATAATGCTTTTACTTGAAAAAAAAGAACAAAAAAGACAAGAAACTTGATTTTGTTGCAGCAATTTTGGAAACATTATGCTTTAAATTGAGAAACGAGAAACATGAATAATTACCAAACGATTTCTTTTTCAAAAACTGAAAATGAAAAACAAGAAACAAGAAACATATGGCTCGTTTGATGATGTTCCCATTTCTTATTTATGTTTCTTCATTTTTAATAAAGAAAAATAGAATTATATAGCCCAACACCCATGAATTCAATAATGATCAAATAATATTCATATTTATGTATGGTAAAAAATTGGAAATAGAAATAAGAAACAAGTTTCTTCTTTCGATTGTTTCTAAAGTTTCTATACAATTTTGAGAAATTTTCCAAAAAAAATGAGAAACAAAAAACATACTTAATTGCCAAAAGCTCAAGTTTCTTAATAAAATTTAGAAACGAGAACAAAAAAGGGGAACGTTACCAAACGAGCCCAATAAACGTTACAAAACGGGTCCTATATTTTTTTTTCTACATGTACACTTTCTTTTTTGACATTTGTTGTCATGTCATGCCAAATTAGCCAACACTTGTTCAATAAGTATACATCTTCCGAACCTCGTTTAATTAACAACACTGATGTCGAGACTTCATAAAATCACAATTTAGTATGCGTAATTCATTTTTTTTCTAAAATTTAGGGACTAAAATAGACACGGTCCTAATAAAGGTTAATGAAATGGAGTTTGTTTGTTTGGTAGGGAATGATGGGTCAAGCATTCTATGGGATCATCCACTTATGGGGCTTTCGAGAGAAACGGCCTGTCTATGTCTCCAGCTTCAGGCCATTGTCTATTGTTATTGCAGCTGTCTTGGCTTTCATTCTTCTCGGTGATGCCCTCTATTTTGGAAGGTCCAATTTCTCCTCTTTCTCAAATTTTCCCCTCAATAACCTAAATTATGAAAAAAATGAAAAGAAAATATATATATATATATATATCCACACTAACCTTATAATAAAATGATTGTCTATAAAATTTAACACATTTAGAATTATCAGCTCGGTCCATAGTGTTATGGTTCAACACATATTTAATAAGACTAACTAGAAACATGTGTGTTATGCTTGTTTTCTTTCTTTTTTTAATGTTTTAAGATAATATTTAATGGTAAAGTTTAGGAATTAATTAATGAATATATTAAATAGAAAGTAAACATCTTTTTCAAAAAAAAAAAAAAGTAAAGTAAACATAAGGTTAACTTTTGAATAAAGTATATTATAAATTTCTCCCCCTTATGCAAGTTTTTAAAGTTATTGAAAAATTAAAAGACTTGTATTTTTAAAGGAAAATTGTACATTATATCACAGTTTTTAAAAAATTAAAAAATATATAAAATTTGTCACGTTATCTCAATTTTATTGAGACTCTTTTAGACCACTAAAATTGCTTATATGTAGTATAGAAAAATTTAAATGACCATGTCGCCATATTTGTAAATATAGCAATAAGATTATAATTTTGTAAATATTTTTTTTTTATAAAACTTTTCCACACCTATTTAGATATTTTTATGTAATATGTATTTTAACACTTATCAGTCTATAGTCTCATAGACGTTTTAAGATTATTTTAATCTTTTGTATGAGTAGATTTAGGCTCGGCTTTTATTTTACTTTTTATTTTTGCTATATTTATAAATCAAGAATGTTGTTAACTATGAAAGCAGAACAGGGTTAATATTATTTATTCTTTATCTTGGTCACAAGCTAAACTAAATTGTTTTAAAAGAAATAATAATCTTCGTTTGATATCCTTTATGGGTTTAAGTTATAAAATGAACACGTCGTGGTTAAGCTAAAAGCACTTTTTGTTTAGGACAGAAGCATGTTAATTTTCACTTGAAATTCTTATGTTTCATACGTAATATAAAGTATTTGTGAGGAAGCATGTGTAGAGTAGTACTACTTCTTCGAAAGGTATAGAATTAAGTTAACATCAAAATGATTAGTGATTAATTAATCCTCCTTGTAACTTAGGTGAAGAGTTTAACATGACTTTAGGAATGGTGAAAACTAGTTTTAGCTAATTAAAATGAATTTTAAAATTTGCATGATGTTTAGTTTTTTAAAAAATGGTATATGCTATAAATAAAATTACTTCTACTTAGAGATACTTATTCCACAAACACTCCCAACACGTTTTAGGGTGTGTTTGGGAGTGACGGTAGAATTAACGATTTTGAAGAAAGAGATTTAAGTATAATTGATTTTCCAAAATCACCATCCCAGTGATACCTTAAAAATCAATTTAAAGTGCTTTTAAGTTTTCCTAAATCAATTTCTTAATTTGTCAAACATAACCAGGGAAGTGATTTTAACCATGCCAAAATCAATCTCAAACACACGCTCTTAGCACTTTTTGCTCAATTATATATATATATATATATATATATATATATATATATATATATATATATATAGTACAACATGTGGGGTGAAGATCATCGAACTCACAAATTTTTAGTTGGAAGTATATATGTTAATTACCGCTGAGCTATACTCACTTTTGCTCAATTATATTTCGATTAATGTTAGGGCTTTGTATTTGATTGCTCTAAGTATAGTTTAATTTCCTCCCATGGTTGCAGTGTGATAGGAGCAATTATAATATCAATTGGATTTTATGCTTTACTTTGGGGAAAGGCAAAAGAAGCCGAAATCAAAAAGCAGATTGTTGTTGTTGGTAACTTGGAATCCAATCCATACAACGAGGAAACTCGTCCATTGCTACAAAACAATAATCACACCTAGTCCATTTAATAACATTTTCATTCCTATTATTCATATTTCTGCTATCAATGTATTCATATTTATTGACATTTTACGTAATTTATAGGCTTCATCTCAAAACTAATTTGCGTATTATGTCACTTTTAAAACGTACCATATATATTACAATTTATGATGTTCCTTCTATGAGGACACCCAATCCAAGATTACTAGGAGGTCATCCAACCTAACATTACTCAAAACTAAACATGCTTAACTTTAGAATTCTTATGATCGAGCCACCAAAAAAGAAAGTACACCTTGTTGAGTATAGTAGTCACTATCTACTCTTCTAAATTTTTATTAACCATGCTTGCATGATCTGATCAAGATCTCTATCATTTGAATGGGATTCATGAACTCTTCCTATATACTCAGGTGTTACATCATACTAGAGAGAAGAGCCCACATTGTACTTAGAGAGGTTCAATCATGCACGATTTAAAATCTCAAGTTGAACAATTACTACAACAATATAAAATACAATAAATATATTTTATAGAATAACCACTCGCAAAACTATTTGGGTGAGAAATTTAGATTAGTTATTGAGAATAATTAGTGAAATTTTCAAGGATGCCTCCTATTTAAGTTTATGATATGAATGATCAACATTTAATATTTCCAATGATCTTAGTTGATTTGACGCCTTTCAAAGTTACTTTAGTCGTTTTATGGTCAACTATGAAATTCGAAATGTTTTATCATTAATCAACTTATTGGAATAAATATCAAGTTTGAGGATGAGATACAAACTAACTTTCTCTCTTATATAGAGGAAGAACACGACTTTTTATAAAGAAAAACTCTCTCTACATTTATCTCACTTCCTCAAATTCTTTGAGTTTTGGGATAGATGGTCAACCATGAATGACCACCTATTTATAGTCCAAACATATTTACCCATCAATTAAATTTTTATGGTCACAAATACGCTACATATTGGTTTTAGACAAAGCCTAAGATCTAGTGACCATACATTGTCAGATCTTGATCGGTTTGGACAAAGTGTATGATCCGATAGCCACAGTTTTTGCCACATGTATTGAATAAAATGTTTGATCTTAATAGCCACAAATTCTCCAAAGATGCTTGTTGAACAAAGTTGGCAAAATATTTAATATTATTTAACCAAAACATAAATATATGGGCCAAAAGTTATGGACTCATAAAAATTCGTCCAAACAAAATCACACATTGTGCCAACAAAACAAATATGTTCTCTTCATACATGGTGCCAAATTTATTTGGACAACATATTTTGTTTTGACTCGTTAAGATTTGAACAAATTTATTTGGACAACATATTTAGTTTTGACTCGTTAAGACTTGAATGAAACAAAACATATGGTGTACTTTTTTTCAAACATAGTGTCAAACTCAGTTGGATGAATTTTTTTTTTTATTTTCGACTCATTAAAACTTAAATGAACCAAGATCCAAATGAGTTTTGACACCATGTTAGAACAAAAAGTGGATCATCTTTGATTCGTTTTTTAGTTTTAATTAGTCAAGGACCAAACTAGTTTGGCACCATGTTTTTTCAACAAAAGTGCATCATATTTTGTAGGGGTGAAAGAAGTTGGACCGACCTGAAAATTCGAACCGACCCGAATCTCAATTTAGATGTCTATATAAATTAAACCGAAATCAATCCGAACACTCTCAATTCGGTTAGATTCGGTTTGTCTTTAACCGACTACTCGACTAGGGTTTCCCTTTTATTCAAGAAATGCGCCCCCCCAATGCGCCGCTCCTAGCCTCCCCCTGCCCTCATGACCCACGACCCTCGTCTCCCTCTCCAGTGGCCATCTCCAATGACGACATCTAGCGGTGGTGGCAGCCATCTCCATGACCCATCCTGCTCTCTCCGTGAAGTTTGAACAACTCACCTCCATATTCGTGGCGATGATCCATATGCCAAATTACATGAGAAGTAAGAAGTCAACAAAAAGGGTCAGATGATTTCGGATCCAAACAGAAGGAGAAAATGGAAGATTTTAAAAAATGGGGCAAAAATTTCCACACATTTGGATTTCAAGTTTTTGTTTGCATAAATGAAGAATGAGAGAGAAGCCCTCAAGAAAAAATTGCAGAAAGAAAAGAGAGAGAAGCTAAAGGGTTGGAACCAAGAATGAAGTGAGTTTTTTTCCAGTTATGATTTGTTGGGATATCTTGAAGATTTTTTAATTTCTTAAATTTTTCTTTCATTTATTTTCTAGAGCTAAGCCTTTTTTTAATTTTTTTTTATCAAATCAGAGAATTAGAAAGTCGAGGGACGAATTTGAAAATAAAAATTAAAAATTGATCGTGAACCGAATTGAACCGATTTGGTTCAGTTTGGTTTTCGATTAGGGAATAAGAACTGAAAAACCGAAATCGATTTTTCTTTCCTACCCAAAAATCGAACCAAACTGTAAATTTATACCCCTAATATCTTGGTTAATCGAGTTTTAATGAGTCTAGAAAAAAAAAATTTCCTCTAAATAATTTTTTCTAGGGTAAGCACTACTAATATTAAATTAATAAAATTTATGGTGACCAGCCGAATAGATATATTATTTTGTTGAATTCTTTGTCTAATTCTTATAAAGATATTAGAGCTGCAATATGATAGAGTCTCTTCAAGAATACACATATAACTCTTTAATCAACATATTTACATAAATGACTATAATCTAAACAATTTAAAGATTTGTCAAAATAGAAGTCTGAGACTATGTGAAAATTACCGACCTACGCATGTTCATATATTTTTAATTAATAAATAAACAACTTACAAATAAGAAAAAAACCAAATTTTATGCCACCTTCTATATATGATTTTTATCTCAAATTTAAGAAACACTAATCTCTTTCTCTCTCCAAACCCACATACACCTCTTACTCTCTTTCTCTTCCTCAGTCTATCAAACCACAATTTCTCTCTTTCTCTCTCAATAAGACCAGCTGTTGCCCCCTTCCTCGATCCATTCTTTAATGAGAGCAAGTGTTAGTGACCCCACGGTGGAAGCACCAGACGATGGCGACTGGTACCTCAGCTTCTCAACGGTGGTGTTGAAGGGATCGAATTCTGCAACTCTTGTACCTTGATTTTGTTTTAGAAATACAAGAAATAAAAGATATAAGTATTGTAAAGAGGAAGTAGAGAAACCTATCTTTAAAGTCTTTTCCGCTATTTTTTTTGGCAAGGACCGGTTTGTGGGAACCATCTTTTGAAATAGGGAGAATCTTGTTTTCGAGAGAGCTTTTGTAACACCCCAAGCCCAGGATTCGGAATCCGGATTCGGCATCTAGTTTCCTCGAAATTCCCTTGCATCCCCTACGACCCAGTTGCACCACCGTCTAGTTCTAAGTAACTTAGAAAGTGTAAAGCAACTAGGAGGTCACCTAGCTGAAGATTGCTCCAAGTCAAGCACGCTTAACTTTGGAGTCGATTGAGTTACCGAAAATGAAGGTGCACCTTGTTAGTAGTGACTATCAATTCGTCCATAATTGTTCGAAGGGAAAAAAATATTCCCTAATTATTCCATAATTCTAATTTGATAAAAAGAAAATAAAATCGAAGGGAAAAAAAGAAGTATATTCCTTAAAATAGATGAAGTGGGCGGGAAGGCAAATTGGTGTCAAGGGATTGGGTGCGTGCAGGCGGCATGAACAACATGGGCGTGGGCGTGCGCGGGCGGCATGGGCAACATGGGGGGGGGGGGTGCAAGCGGTGTAAGCATCATGAGGCATAGATGAGGTGAGACGACTAGAATAAAAGAAACGGGTTAAGTTTTAAAATAATGACATTTTAAAAAGAAATTACAAAAATAATGTTAATTTAAAAATAATAACTAAATAAATGTAAATTAAATAAATAAATACAAAAGTAATTTAGGTTTTTGAAACTATTGACAAAAATAGGCTAGGTCAAAGTAGGGGTCAAAACTCGCCTGCAATGGACGCTACTTCCGTGCAACGTGTATTGTCTATGTGGTGGGGGAGGTGTCATTGAGTGGAAGTCGCGTATAATGGACGCGACTTCCAAACCACGGAAATCGCAGCCGATGCACGTGACTTCCCCCTTATTGAAGTCGCGTCCAATGCACGCGACTTCCGCACATTTTTCTTTCTTTTTTTTTTTGTTGAAGATTGCATGCGACTTCCTTCCAAACATTTTTCATATATTTTTTTTATTGTTACTTTTCTTAATATTGCAAAATTACTTTTATTAATATTGCGAAATTTTTAATTAAGATGCAATTAATTATTTTATTTTTTGTTATTATATTTTAAATTTTGATTAAAATGTGATTAAAGTTTAAAGTTTTAAAATTAAACTAAAAGCTACTTTTGGATAAAAGTTTTAAAA
>NW_019104552.1:494554-530144 GCF_001995035.1 Momordica charantia
AATCAAGATCATCATCAAGCTAGAGGCCGATCAAGATCAAGATCAAGCCAAGAGGCCGATCAAGATCAACATCAAGCCAGAGGCCGATCAAGATCAACATCAAACCAAGAGGTTGATCAACATCAACATCAAACCAAGAGGCCGATCAAGATCAATACGCCGTCAAAGAGGCCGATCAAGATCAACAAGCCACCAACAGGATCAAGATCAACAAGCCAAGAATTCAAGGAAAAGAATCAGAATATAAATATTAGAGATGGTAGAAATCTCAAATTTCAACACAAACTATATTTAGTCCACAAAATATAATTTCTTCGTAAATGTCGCGTGAACACATATTAGAGTTTTTTTTTAAGAATAATTTTCTTAAAACAGACCGATTATGCACATGCCTAATAAATACAGGGTTTGGTAAATGTACCATCTTCAAATAAATGTAGTATTACGGAAAGACTTTTCTTTAGTCCAACTTTAGAAACTTGGACTTTTCTTAAGCTAAACAAAAAATTAAACTTTGATGGTTTAAATACCAAGACTTAATAGCTTCTTTTTTACCCTGATAAGTATTGGTGCCTCTTATTTTCATTGAAAAGAAAAAAAAAATTGATGTCTATGAAAATAAAAAAGATTTGCCTTGGCCAGTAAAGTTTATGTTTTTTTCTTTCTTATTTCTGGATTTCAATTTTCCGTAATTATTCTTGTTTCTCATTTTTTATGTTTAAGAAATATTTTCAAACCATATAAAAATGGTCCTTACCATATTCCATTTTTTTTTTACCTGAAACATAAGCAAAAACAATATTTTATCATTTTTAACTTATAAAACGCCGTAATAAATATTAAAAATTAAATATAAGATTTTTTTAATATTTAATTAACAAATTAATTTGCATACAAAAGTTACTTTTCTCATTTAAACTTCTAAAAAACTAAACAAGAAAGGGATACCAATATTTTTTTAATTAAAAAAACGACAAACAATAAACCGAACACTGTTCTTTTTCTATTTGTTAAAAATAAGAAACAAGAAATAATAAACGAGAAAAAATATTATCAAACAGACCCAAAATTAATGACAACTTTATCAATACGAAAAAGATGCTTTAGAAGTGATTTTCATTGGATGTCATTTGATATTGATGTTATATTAATTTTGAAGTAAGTTGTTACTAATTTAACAAGATTTTTTGGCCAAATATATTCCACGAACAGGTTTTGAGTTTGATCCCGTACTAAAAAAATAATAAAATAAAATAAAATTGGAGTTATGTACTATATTTATTTTGTAAAATAAAATTGGAGTTATGTACTATATTTATTTTGTAAATCTTATCCAGTAGAATATCATAAAATGATATATTTTAAATTCTGATAAGATCTTAATTGTTTATTTAATTTTTATTAACTGTATATATCATTTGATTTATATAAATTTAGTATTTCATTTTAGAAAAAGCAGCTTGAATTTATATTCTTCTAATATTTTATTCTATTCGAAAAAAGAGTTATCAATTGTACTTCTCCTGGTATATGTTTTATGTTGACATTAAGAGGAAATCTGCCTCGTTAACATTTTAGGACTAGTTTGATAATCATATCTGGTTTTTGTTTTTTATTTTTCAAATTTAGGATTGTGATGAGAAATTTACCAAACCACTGGAAAATTTGGAAATTATAATAAATGATTTCTTTTGACTTTGACATTTAAACATTCATCCGATTCATTCAAAACCAATTATAAGCTTTTGTGTGGACGAATCTTGACCACGTTCCATTTGTGGACAGGATCTTAACAAATATCCAATGGAACACCTCTCTTTAGGTTGTATACACATTAACATAAAAATGTCAAGAATATGTAAAAAGGAGTGAATACATTTATGAGCTGCAATAGTAGTTGAAGGTAGAAAATTTAAGGCACGTCTCATAATTTTCCTCTATCCTCCTAATAACCTTGTTGATGTTATAGCGTGTCATGGTCCTTCCCCTTTCTCGTTGCTGATGCCACCGCTAGTTTGTCATCAAAGCCACTAGTTTGTCATCAAAGCTTTTGTTCTTAATCGAGAGAAAGATTTAATAAGGAAATATCTTCATTTAAAATCTAGAACGGTGATCAGAAATGAAGAGCAATTCTTTCGTTTCAAATCTAGGACAAGGAAGGCTCCTTTGCTTCAGATCTTGAACAAGACAAAGAGAACATTAATTCTTCATTCTAGATCAAAGAAGGAAGACACGTTTCTTCTCGTTCTAAATCGAACAACGAAGTTGTCCCTCGCATTCCTTTTCCATATCGAACAAAATATATATATAAGTGTTCCTTGCATTCCTTTTCCATATCGAACAAAATATATAATATATATATATAATTTTTGTAATTATCTCTTATATCTTTTTAGTACAATAAGTGGGGACAGAGATGAGACTGCAACTCACAACTATGACATTATCTCTTATATTTTAAAAGGGGTATAATTAAAAAATAACTCTATTAATTTTCATTATCTAATTAAATTATAATGGAAAGTTTGTCACAGCTTACCTATGCATTTTTAAACAATAATGTTAATATAAGGAATATGTAAAATCCAAAAAAAATGACATTATAAAACATATATTTTACGTGAAATTGATAGAACTCAGAGAAAACCATATGAGACGATTTTTATTTTTTATTTTTTGAAAAATTGTAAATTTTGGTATAGTTATTTGATGGTCTAATTTGGCCATTGATAAAATTTAATTTTTGCAAAAACTATTTTTATTAAATCTGTAAGTTTTTATAAATTTTTACGTTTTTTTTTGTTTAAAATTAATAGGTGAATGGTTGAAAATTGAATAGATAATAAACATTATAACACTCAAGTGTGAAAACGATTTTTTTTGTAATATAATTTTTGATATATTTGTTATAAAATATAGATTAAATAATATTGAAAATTAAATTATAATAAATTATTATGTATGACACTAGTTTGTTTAGCACAAATGGTAAAGCCTTTTCTAAAATAAATAGAAAAAATATATAATTTGGTATTAGCTTATTCAAAATAAAATATAATTGAATTATCCCTATTTATTCAAATAATATAATTTACGATATAAACTTGTTTTGACATAAAAGTAAAAATTATTAGTTTAAATAAAGGATAAAATTTTAAAATATTTTTAATTTAAAAATATAAATTTTTTTAAAAAGAAAATATAGTAGTTTTAAATCAAAATAAAATTTCAATACATTTTAGATTATAAAAATATAAAATATAAAAAAGAAACAGATAGTAAAATAGTAAAATAGTAAAGTATTTTTAAAAAATAGGAAATTTTTTGTTTAAGAAAATATAATAGTTGTAAATCAAAATGAAATTTCAAAACATTTTAGATTACAAAAATATAAAATATAAAAAAAGAAATAAAAGTATAAATTATTAGTTTAACTAAAGAATAAAATTTTAAAATATTTTTAATTTAAAAAATATAAAATTTTTTATTTAAAAAATATAATAGTTTAAAATCAAAATGAAATTTCAAAATATTTTAGATTATAAAAGTATAAAATATAAAAAAAGAAAAATATAGTAAAATAGTAAAATATTTTTAATTTAAAAAATAGGAAATTTTTTTGTTTAAGAAAATATAATAGTTTTAAATCAAAATAAAATTTCAAAACATTTTAGATTACAAAAATATAAAATATAAAAAAAAGATACGGGTAGAACTCTGTACTCCTTGTACAATGGTGGTCATATACACTACTAAACCATTTGAATATTTTTTTAAAACTAGATACAAGTATATTACCTAACCTTAGACAACGCCTTGGACACAAAATAAAGAAATAGTAAAAATGAAACTATTTTTCTTAGTTTCCAAATTTAGAAACCAGGTTGGTTACCAAACATTGTCTGTTTGTCAAAAAATGAGAATCAGAAACAAGAAACGAGAATGTTACTAAACGAGTCCTAAACTACTACCTAAAAAATATGCTATAAATCCAAGGAGACAAAAGGGACAGCGTAGGAAACATAGAAAAATGTTTAAACGGTGTGTTTGTTTGGTAGAATACGTAAGGGAAACCTGCATGCATCTATCCTCTTGAAGGTGGTGATGGAGATGGACCAAAAAATCCACAACTTAACTTTGAAAATTATTCTGAGAGATGGCTTCAAAATTGTATTCCTGATGGCTTTCACAAGCAAAGCCGTTCCCAATTGACTATTAAATATTCAGAAACTTCAAATTATATATATTATAATACTATCAATATCTTGTATTTATGATCCGAGCTTCAACTTGATAAGAACAGTTGGTGATATTATAAAGATTGTTAGAATATTTTATTAAGAAAATATCAAAAATATTTATAGTATATACTATAAATATTTTGACATTTATAAAAACGTTTTTTTAATTTGAGTTCGTGATATTTATATAAACCCAAATTAAAAAAACATTTTTGGAATCCATATTTCATATATATGATGGAAATATCAATTAATTATGGATTGATATGGAAGGTAAGAACGTTTAGAGATGCCAATAAAAAAATAGAGTCATGTCAATAGAAATTTAATATATCAGATGTTTTAATCAAATAAAATATTATCATTGGGCTTAAAAGATATATTACACACCTCATAAAATAGTATTTTTAAAAATAAAAAAAAATATGTTTTTAATTAAACGATGTGGGTGAAAATTCCAATAAGATCTTTAGAATAAAATGTATAATATCTTAACCAATCTAATCGTGAATATAGACTCGTTTGAAAGTTTTTATATAAAAATTGATACTTTCCCAACATAGAAATGGAAAGGAAAAAGAGTACCATTTTGGGATCATCCAAGCTATTATTTTCATTTCTTTAGAAGAATAATGCTCCGACATAATTATCAATTTGGTGAATAGAAACAATAAGTTGTGAATAATTTTATCAAGAAAAATCCAAATTCTAAATTTTTTTTTTCTATTTACAAGTTGGTTTGGTGGACAATATCATGGTTTGAATTATAAAGCCCACCACGTTTTTAAAATTCGGAGTCCCAAATAATATTATTTTGCATTAAATTAAAACAAAAAGGTTGTTTTCTCTCATTCTCTCCTTTTATCCCTTCATCTCTATAAATATTGCCTGAAACAAATGTTGGCTTCCATATTCGTCTTCTCACACTTCAACAAAAGAGAGAGAAAAGAGGAGAGAGAGAAAATGTTGTCTCAGTTATTGAGATCGCAGCTCCAAAAATTCATCCATGAAGACTTCCATGAAGCTGTAAAGCGGATGACTGTTATTGATACTTTGCTCTTCTTGGTAACAGTTTTTCGTTTTTGGTTTTAAAGCTATTCTTTCTTTTTTTTTTTTAAGTTAAATCTTTGTTTATCAAACGATAATATTTGGTAGTGCTTGATTATAATTTTTCAGGTTATGTTTAGTAGCGTGTTAAGTAGTGCTTAATTATAATTTTTTAGATTATGTTTGGTAGCATGTCAAGGATCTAACGTTAAAAAGAGAAGGGACCTTACAATGATTTTTGTAACAGATATGGACTACTCCTCTTATTGACAATTGGTTTTGAGAATAAACTCGTCCATGAATATTAAATGATATCAAAGTCCAAAACGCTCAAACAAGCAACCGATCCAAAAATGAGATCTGACCAAGATCGATGAGTCAAAAGAACCACGATCTTGAGAGACATATTAAAGATCTCACATAAAAAACAAAAAGACCTTACAATGATTTATAATAGACATGGACTATTCCCGATTAATTTTGAGATCGTTATTAACTGAATCAATCAAAATAAAAAATAGAATAATGATACCAAACAACCGTACTTTTTTTTTTGGCTACCACGACCGTACATTTTTTATTTCTTATTTAATGGGGGTTATTTTTCTATTCTCAGGAAGAGAAAAACAAAAGGGTGTTCGTAACTTGTTGTTATCATTATTATTTTGTTTTTTTTTGGTTTCTTCCACGTCCTTATTATGGTAAAAGGATTCAAATTGGATTTGGATGACAATTTAAATTGAAAAAAAAAGTTTTGCTTTAAGACAATTTTTAATAAGAATAAATTTAAAACTATGACGTCATATTTTAGATATTTTATATTTATTATGTATTTTACAAATAAAAAATAATAAAGTATTATGTTTTTGAAAAGTTAGAAACAAGTACTAGAAAACAAGAAATAAGTAACCAAATTATTTTGTTGTCAATAATATATTTACAATTAAGGGAGAAATAGATAACTATACTAGTATAATATATTTAGTATACTATTGTTGGGATTTATAGTATACTTGATCAACCAACATCGATTTGGTCGATTTCAATAAGTTCGAGTTAATTTGTTGATGTTATAATTCACCCCTACAAAAATCATACTTATATAAAATATCGGAAAAAATACTAAACGTGAAGCCAAATACACTCCCAAACAATCTCTAACATTATTTGAATCACCTTTTGTCTTTTTCATTTTGTAGATTGTGCATTTGGTTGATAAGTTGGGAGTTTGGCATAAACTACCAGTAATTTTGGGACTAGTTTATTTAGCGATTCGTCGCCATCTTCATCAAGAATATAATTTGTTCAACGTTGGTAGAACCCCGGTCGGAGTTCGATTCAACCCAGTGGATTTCCCATACCGAACCGCCGATGGCAATTACAATGATCCCTTCAATGAAGCCGCAGGTGCCCAAGGATCATTCTTTGGTAGAAACATCCTCCCCGTCGACCAAACCAAAAAGGTAGCAAAATACAAGTAACTATTGTACACTGTTGTCACTTGTTATTTTAGGTGATTATTGAATTCGAAATTTATAGACTCGTTTGATAATGTTCTTGTAGTTGTTGAAACCTGACCCGATGGTGGTTGCTACAAAACTTCTGGCAAGAAGAAAGCTTATAGACACTGGAAAACAATTCAATATGATTGCTGCTTCTTGGATTCAGTTCATGATTCATGATTGGATTGATCATTTGGAGGATACCAAACAGGTCCGATATATATAATAATTGTCTTCTTATTTAATTTAGTCCAAATTGAAGTTTTAAAAGTTAAGATGTGAAAATGAAAGGTGGGACCAAAAAGTAAATAGGACGATTAGAAGCTTTATGCCCTTTTCAACTTTTCAGCCCGCTTAATTAATTTGAACCTTTTCGTACTTTTAAATGTTTTGTTAGGTTATGCCTTTGCAAAATAAATATTAATTAATTAATTAATTAATTAAAAACAACTAGTTTATGGTCCTTACATCTTAAATTTAAGACTTATGCTAACTTAATTATTTCACAGGTGTATCAACTTTTGGTATATTAAATTTGGAAACAAAGTAACTTAAGATTTATATTAATGGAGGAGTTTGGTGCTTATGTGACATGGTTTGTGTTCTCCGACGTATAATAAATGTCAACGATTATAGAATTTGGATATGGTAGTATCACCTATCATGAAATTTTGGGTTCCAAGTCTTGCACTAGTTATAGTGTTGTTCAGTCCAGGTAATGAGCCTCGGTACTGAAATTTGAATTGGATATCCTTGCCATGTTTAATATTTTAATAATTCTTAATTATTATATATAATAATATATTAAATTTAATAAAATATTTATCAAATTTAAAAAGCCCAATAAAAAAAAATTTCCCTTTATTATCTCGTAATCCTAATTTTAATTTTTATAACTTTTATAACAATTAAAGATTTCTTTGTTTTGAAAAAACCAACCCATTAAAATATTTTAATGGCATCTAGATACTAATGGTATTCAAATATACCTATCTATCTTATATTCTAATAAAAAAGTTTTTTTTTAATTTTTTAAACTAAAACATTTTTTAGAAAAAAAAACTAGGTATGTTGTTAAAAAAATAAATTAAAAATCCAATTGTACGGAGTCCTCACCCCAAAATTTCGGAGACCGGGACATGGATGAGGAAAAATCCCCAACGGGCCCGGATAGGGATTACTCTCCAGCCCCTCCCCACCCTGTTGCCATTCCTACCTACTGGAAAATTTTAAAAAAAAATTTGGATTGAAAACTACATATCAGTACGTTGAAAGTCTAATAATGGGAACTCTAACCACTCATCAATATATATAGAGTTCCATCTCAAAATTAAATAAATGGACAATAAGATGAGTAACACATATATTATAAACCTTGTTAAGTCCCTCATTTGATGATCGTTGTTTTTAATTTGTAACTGACAGAAAGTTTCTAACCCTAACTCTAAGTGATTAATTTGACACATATATATATATATTGTTTTTAAGTATAGGTTGAGTTGGTTGCTCCACATGAAGTTGCAACAAGCAATCAGTGCCCATTGAAATCCTTCAAGTTCTTTAAGACAAAGCAAGTTCCCACTGGATTTTTTGAGATCAAAACTGGCTCTGTAAACGTCCGAACACCTTGGTGGTAAGATTTTCTCTCAACAAAACACCATTTCTATGCACTTAAATAAAAAAAATTATTTAATCTTCTTTTTACTCTTCTGATCTCTGGGCTCGTAGGGATGGAAGTGTTTTGTACGGAAGCAATTCAGAAAAGTTGGGGAAGGTAAGAACTTACAGAGATGGGAAGCTGAAAATTGCCGACGACGGCCTTCTTCTTCACGACCATGACGGCGTTGCCATCTCCGGCGATGTCCGAAACAGCTGGGCCGGTGTTTCGACCTTGCAGGCTCTCTTTATCAAGGAGCACAACGCGGTCTGTGATACCCTAAAGGTTTGAAAACACTTGTGATCTTACTACCGTTTGGCAGCTTTTCTTTCTTTTTAATATAACACTAGGGTGAAAGATGGAACTCACAACGTTACCACTTCTATATTGCTCCCTTTGG
Organism: Momordica charantia; assembly: GCF_001995035.1. The sequence continues at coordinate 503,402 of NW_019104552.1, forward strand.
CGTTTCACAACTTTTCTTATTTTTTGATTTTTGTAAAAGCACAATTATTTTATTGTTTATACCATTTTCAGCACTTTTCTAAGAAAAATAAGAGAAAAAAGAACAATAAATAGTATCAGTAGAATTATGTTTCCATATCGGAGATATAGGAATATTACCAAATTGGCCCTAAAATTTCTTCAAGAGAGACTAATGAGGTTATATTTTACAGAAGGAAGATCCAGAGCTGGAAGATGAAGACTTATATCGATATGCAAGACTTGTAACTTCTGCTGTGATTGCAAAGATTCACACCATTGATTGGACTGTCGAGCTTCTCAAGACAGATACTCTCCTTGCAGGAATGCGGGGCAATTGGTAACCAAGAAAAAACCCTTTCTCCAATACAATTTTTTTTTCCTCTCCAATCATATATAAACTTAAAAGCATTGCTAATCTAATCATAGCTGAATTGATTAAAATATATAGTCTTGACTAGTTATCGATAAGGCTAGAATAATGAAGTCAACAATTTTAAATTTATGCATAAAATACATTTTCTAAATATGTATGGAACAACACTTTATTTATTTATTTATTTTTTTTATCTTTTAAGGTATGGACTTTTGGGAAAGAAATTTAAAGACACATTTGGGCATGTTGGAGGATCCATTTTTGGAGGTTTAGTGGGTTTGAAAAAACCCAATAATCATGGCATCCCCTATTCGTTAACGGAAGAATTTGCAAGTGTTTACCGGATGCACTCGCTCTTACCCGATGATTTCTACCTCAGAGATGTCACCATTGATCCTCATCGCAACAAATCTCCACCTTTGATCAACAAGTACCATCTCTCTTGATTATTATCTATTTTTGTTTTTTACATATATCAAAATAGATATTTTGAAAGTATATCAGTTAAAAGGACCAAAATAGGATTTATTCTAAGATAGAATCTTTTACTATCCAATTATTAAGCAACTAATTAATTATTTTTTGTTCTTTGATAGAGTGCCAATGGGGAATATGATAGGCCATAATGGAGAGGAGGCCTCAAAGAAAATGGGCTTCACGGCCCTATTAGTTTCAATGGGCCACCAAGCCAGTGGGGCCCTCGAGCTTTGGAATTATCCACTGTGGCTCAGGGATCTCACACCCCATGATGTGGACGGCAAGGATAGGCCCGATCATGTTGACCTTGCAGCTCTCGAAGGTTGTTGACTCAATCACAACCCTTCATTTCCCTTGATCCAATATAATCTGCGCCGTTGATTTACATCATGTTGGGTAAAAATGTAATTTTGCAGTTTATAGAGATAGAGAGAGGAAGGTTGCTAGGTACAACGACTTCCGCAGGGGGTTATTGCTCATCCCAATCTCCAAGTGGGAAGATCTGACGGACGATGATGAGGCAATTGAAGTGCTTCGTGACGTGTACGGTGAAGATGTGGAGGAGCTTGATATTCTCGTGGGGCTGATGGCAGAGAAGAAAATCAAGGGTTTTGCCATTAGTGAGACTGCTTTTGTCATTTTCTTGCTCATGGCTTCAAGGTATCTTAACCCCAAATTTATTCATATTTCCCTCTTTTGTTATTTGATTTGTTCATAACGAAGTGACAATGATCTCAACTAATCAAAACTATAAGAAAAAGTACAACGGGTGATATGACAATTTTCTTTTCAGTTGCATGACAGTTTAAGAAAATAGAATGGTTATACGACGTACTGATTATGAATTTTCGACTAAGACATGGAAAAATCCTAAAATACAGGAGGCTAGAGGCAGACACGTTTTTCACGAGCCATTTCAATGAAGAAACATACACAAAAAAGGGATTGGAATGGGTGAATACAACGGAGAGTTTGAAGGATGTGATAGAAAGGCATCACCCAGATATCGCAAACAAATGGATGAATTCATCAAGTGCTTTCTCTGTTTGGGATTCTCCTCCCAACAAACGCAACCCTATCCCTATTTACCTTAGGATTCCTAGTTGAATGCTTTTCATATTTTCTTGAAAAATACTTAGGAGTCGTTTGGTTGAAGGTTTCGAAAAGGTATCTTGGATTAAGATGCCTGTGATTAAGTGACCTAGAAATAAGATGGTTGGAAATCAAAGATAAATATGTTTGGTTGTATATATGTATGGGATTAAGATGTTTGAGATTGAGATGTCTGAAAATAAATTATATATATATATATATATATATATTTTTTGTGTGATTACTTTAGAAATATGCATGGTAAACATTCCTTAATATCTAATCAAATTTAATTAAAAATAAATTATATAAATTTAATAATTTTAATTTATAAATTATTTTATATTAACATTCTAAATTTTAAATTGATAATTTAACTATGTTGACAATTTAGAATGATCAAACAATTAATAGTAAATGATATTTACCTAAAATTCAATATATACATATTTAACAAAATAATATATGTTTATAAAGCTTTAGAATTAATAAAAATTAATTTACATTAATTAATATATAGTTATTAATTTAAAATATTAAAATTATTTAAGCAATTATGTTTTAATTTAAGTTTCACTCAGGAGTAAATCTATTATAAAAAATATATTTAAATTTATTTGTTGATTTTATTTAACAATAAATCTTAATAATTATCCTAAAAAAAAGGTGTTTAACAAAATTAATATTTTCATTATTCTATCACTTGCATCAATCTATTACATTTTTTATAGGAAAAATTAAGAATATACTTTAGTAAATTTATTTATTACAATAGAATAATTAAATTAGACAAAATTTTAATGTTGTTTTATTAATTATAAATTTAATTTAAATATTTTGACTAATTTTACTTAATTTATGTTAATAAAATTAAGTAAATAATTACATTTAAAAACAATAATTTATTAAAAAGGGGAGAGATAAGAACCTAACACAAAACACATGGAAAAACTCATCACTCGAATAAAGGAGGCTTAGGAATAAGCTATTCTAAGTAAAATTTTCTAATCTGTCAAACAAAACAGAGCTTTACTTACTATGTTTATTCCCATCCAGTAAACATCTCAACAAAACGGCCCTTTAGATGCTTACCAATCAACACCCATATTTTCGTTTGTCACCAATCACCACCAAATTTTTGACAGGTAGAAGAGTGAAATACAGAAAAAAGATATATTTTTATGTATTTAAAAAAACCACAAAACTATCAAATTTTTATTGATAGTCAATATAAAGATGTGTGCTAATCGACAAGTACTTAAGCATTATTTGTTTTCTTCCATGCCCTCATACCATCGTCATTATCATGAATTGTACTGTATCATACTTCTTCAAGTTCTATCATCAATTTGGGTTAGTTTTTATGTAATATATATTGTAGGAATGAAAAGATGGTGTTTCCTCTAAAGATTTATACGCGTCTCTTTTTTATCTCGTAAGAGGTGATGTTAGGTTTGTTGCAATACAAGTAAGCTAAACATTGGAATATCGAGTTCCTTATTGTTGATGCTGAAAATTTGGCCTCCTTGTTTCTCGTCAAATGTGCACCAAGCTCGATACTCACGGCACCGGATACCTGCAAAATCGAACAATCCTATACCGGTGTGGCTTTGGCCACACGGGCTCCGATGCTTAAGTTAGTATCGGGGAAGTCGAGTGAGGAGAGTAAGAGGAGAGTAGGAGGAGAGTAGGGGGTTTTAGGCGTCCTTTTAGGTGTGACCCCTTTACTTATTTATAGTATTTCCTCCCTCCTAGGGTTTCATTATTTGAACCCTAGGTCATTCACATCATCAAGCTTCTTGGACCGTGAAATGCTTCGTTGTGGGCTCCAACCTCAGAACAGGGTCTAGATTCTACAAACACAAGTCCGCCGGGATAGGGACCGAGAGAGAAGTCGAGAAGTGTTCTCGACTCGTAGCCGAGAACACGTCGATGCCTCAGTGCCGAGCACAGCGCCTCGGTGCTGAGGTCGGGTCGGCCGTTGAGTGGGCCAGCCCTTAGGTTATGAGCTGGCCCCGGTTTGTAGTAGTTTCGAGATTCTTCCTTCTTCTTCCCGGTCCGATTCTCATTCTTGTTTGGACCGTTTTGCTCCCTATAACAATAGCCTCCACTCTTAAAATAGAAGCCGATGAGAATAAGTAAAATGTTAAGACTTCTATATTAAGAGTACTTGTTGCTTAGTCATTCCATGGGTGACTGTTTTGTTGGAACAACCCTCGTACCATCTCGTCTGGGTCGACTGTTGTTTCACGGGTTGGCCTTCTTAGCCCCCATACCTTTTTTGTCATAGTCGGCCGTGGACAAGCCTCTTGGACTTTGTCATACAGTTAATTTTAACTGTTTAAGTCTTTTTTGGTTGGCCTTGGAATACAACTTTTAGTTGGACTAGTTGTACCCCATTGGGTTAACCTGTTTGGATTTTGCCCAGGGTTTTATACCTTGAGTCAAGTTGATACCCTTTTGTTGTTACCGATTGTCGTTTCATGGGCTGGCTGTCATAGCCCCCATTTTCTTTTGTTGTAGTTGGTTGCAATCAAGTTTCTTAGGCACTGTTATACGGTTAGTTTCTACCGTTAGATTTTGGCCTTGGGATTTAACTTCTTAGCAGGGCCAGTGGTACTCCTTTTGGGGTTCTAACCTGTTTGGCTTTTGTCCATATTTTATAGCCCAGGGTTTACTCTCGAGTTTCTAACCTATTTGGCCTTTGCCAATGGTTTTTATACCCTGAGTTTAGTCGGCACCCTTGGGTTTCTAACATATTTGGCTTCTGCCTGTATTTTAACCCAAGTTCAATCAACACCCTCGAGTTTCTAACCTATTCTGGCTTTTGCCAAATGGTTTTCTACCCGTGGGTTTCATTGATTAGTTTAGGTTTGTCTGCTTTTTGTTTGTTGGGCCTGTACCCATGTCTTTTTCAGCACATTGGGATTTTCTTCCCTGGTTTCACTGATTGGCTTCTAGTTTATCGGCCTGCTTCTAGGTCTGTCCCAGTTCGAGTTCTTTGATCATTGTTATTCACCTAGCCTCCACTTGAGGAGGTTTTGTTGAAGGTATCAAATGAAAACTTTCTCGAGTACTTTAAGCCTTGTCATTCTCTCTTATTTCACTTTCTTCTATTTGCTCGTGTCGACTAAATGACTCTTCTTGCCGAGCACAATTTTTGGAAATTGGGTCGACTTTCCAGGTAGCTCCTGCCGCTACGTGCTGCTGACTTTTGCTGTAGTTGCAGTTATCGGATTTGGTCGGAAGAAGAGACCTGGTCGGTAGAAGATGCCTGGTCGGTGGAATACGCCTGGTCAGCAGAATAGACCTGGTCGGCGAAATAGGTCTGATAAGCAGAATAAGCCTGGTCAATGGAAGACACTTGGTCGACAGTAGAGACCTGGTTGGTAGAAGACATTTGGTCATGCCCTGGATCTGGTCATGCCTGGGATCCGTCATACCTTAGAGTCTGGTCATGACCAGTTATGTAGTTCGTTTGTTAGGTCTTTGCAATAGCTTTGTCTTTCATGGATCTTGGACTGATGTAGGTTGCCTCTTCTTTTTGTTGTTCAAGTTTTTCAAAAGGAGGGTTATGTTCTTGATACATTCCCTTGACTTTTCAAGGCAACCAATTTGTCTTTTGAATATCTTGGAACTTCATCAAGTTGCTTTTTCCATTTTGGGATTTGTTGATCGTTTCTCCCAAAACCTATTTTGGAATCCGTCGATTTATCTCGTCCATGATCTGTCCTGGAACTTGTCAATCTGCTTGCTCTAGGTCTTACCCTAGAACTTGTAGATTTGCTTTGCCCTAGACCTCATTGGGTTTGAGCAGTTCTTTTTCTTCTTATGGGTTGACTTATCTTACCCAAGATCTGTCCTGGAATTTGTCCTGTTTGTTGATTTACTTTTCCCACGTCTATCTCAGAAAAGGGGAGCTCCCAGAATCCGTGTCGATTTGTTTGTCCCTGGATCTACTCGGATCCGAGCAGTTCTCGGTTAATTCGTTACTCTTTGGATGTTAAAGGGATTGATTCTAAATCTTCAGCAATTTTTTCCTTATCTCGGGTGGATGATTCCATGCAATGACTAGGGCTCAGGTCGGCCTTTTCATCACGGTCGATTGTGTCGTTACCTGTTGAGGGTATCAAACCGACTGCGTGATCTAATCTCATGACATGATCTGTTCCCATCCTTCTGGTGGTTAAGTGGTCACCTACTGGAGACATTCAAGTACTGGAGTGACATGTTCCCACTTCACCATCAAGACCTTGTCATCCATCCTCGTTTATCTAATTAGGGTTCTGGGCATGTTGCTTTCCTTGTCTTGAAACTCATGGGCTTATCTACTTTGGAATTTTATCGCATAAGACCCGTCCTTGGTTCATCCCTCTTCTCGAATGACAATCGTAGTCGAACATCGTTGACCAGTTGTGGATTAGCTTACCCATGCCCCCACTTGAGGAGGTTTTGTTTGGGCATCAAACAAATAATTTTCTCAAGTATAAAACATAGGAAATAATTAATTTACCTCAAATTTGAACATCATAGTAGAATAAACAACATGCTTAATTTTATTTAACAATTCATCACCTTCAACCATCTCAAGCAAGCATAACTCTTGGTTTACCATACTCCTCGATGACAATCATCGTCGGAACGTTGTTGATCTCTCTAGAGTTCATATCGTTGGCTTTTAGATCTTATTCGAGACAAGGGACGAGAGCCTTTTGGACAGGCCTTATTTAGGTCCGTGAAGTCGATGCACATTCTCCATTTGCCATTGGACTTCTTTACCAGCACGACGTTGGATATCCACTGGGGTAATGCACCTCTCGAATGAACCCTGTTTTTAGTAGATCATTTACCTGCTTAACCACAATCTCGTTCCTTTATTGGCTGAAGGCACGAAGCTTCTGTTTCACTGGTCTACAGCTCTTGTCGATGTTGAGTCGATGTACCATTACTTCCCCATTAATTCCTAGCATGTCTTCATACGACCACGCGAATACATCGACGTTGCTCCCGAGGAAATTTATGAGGCTCGTCTTTTCCTTACTTCCTAATCTGGTTCCAATGTTGACCTATCAATCCTCGGATGTCAAAGGGATAGACTCCACCTCCTTGGTTGGTTCTCTCATTTTGAGGCGGACGGATCTAGTGGATGAGCAGGGCTCAGACATATCTCTCCTGAGTGGTATATTGCCCTGCTCGGGCTTTTCTCTTCGACGGACGGATCAAGTGGATGAGGAGGGCTCAGGTATAACTCCCCCAAGTGGTCGATTGCCCTACTCGGACTCTTCTTTTCGAAACACCGTTAACTCTCATCGAAGTTCATATCAGCTTGCTCCATTCCAATCTCCTCAGATCTGGGCTTGTTTCGGCTAAGCTTGCTTCGAATTTCGTATTGTTCCCCACATACGTCGCCAATTGTTGATGTTGGAAATTTGGCCTCCTTGGTTCTTGTCAAATGTGCACCAAGCTAGATACTCACGGGACCAGATACCTGCAAAACCGAACAACTTTAGACCGGTGTGGCTTTGACCACACGGGCTCTGATGCTTAAGTTAGTATCAGGAAAGTTGAGTGATGAGAGTAGGAGGAGAGTAGGGGGTTTTAGGCATACCTTTTAGGTGTGACCCCTTTCCTTATTTATAGTTTTTCCTCCCTCATAGGGTCTCATTATTTGAACCCTAGGTCATTCACATCATCAGGCTTCTTGGGTCGTGAGATGCTTTGTTGCGGGCTCCAACCTTAAAACAGGGTCGAGGTTCTACAAATACAAGTCGGTTGGGACAGGGACTGAGAGAGAAGTTAAGAGGTGTTCTCGCTCGTAGCCGAGAACACCTTGGCGCCGAGGTATGGTCGGCCGTTGAGTGGGCCGACCTTTAGGTTGTGGGCCAGCCCCTTCGGGGTTCTTCCTTCTTCTTCCCTTTTTGAGAATAAAGGAATGCGAATCATCGTGTTTATCTGGAATGGGAAACAAATGGTGGGACCCACCCACTTTTTTCATTCTTATTCCCTAAAAAGGCCCATCTCATTCCTCTCGGTCAATCTTATTCTCATTCCTTATTTCGTGGGTCCCACACATTTATTGCAATTATTTTTCTAGTTTTACCCTTTCTCTCCCATGATTAATGAGACCCACACTTTTTTATTTAATTGTTTTATACTTTTTTATTTCTTTTTCATTTATACTACTAATAATTTTTCTTTTAGTAAAAATTTATATCACTTTTATGAGTTGATGTGATATTATTATAAAATATTTAATTTTGTTATTATTAATTAATATCAGATTTTTTAAAATATAATTCATTATTATTAATTATTATAATAATTAAATTTAATAAGATTATTATTAAATATTATTATAATAAAATTTAATAATATACTAAATGATCACAGTTCTAATAAAATAGTATTTTACTGGATGTAATTTATTTTAATTATTTATTATAAAATATTTAATATTTAATTTTGTTATTATTAATTAATATCAGTTTTTTATGAGTTGATGTGATATTATTATAAAATATTAAATTTATATTTAATATTAAATTTTGTTATTATTAATTAATATTAGATTTTTTAAAATATAATTCATTATTATTAATTATTATGATAATAAATTTAATAACATTATTATTAAATATTATTATAATAATATTTAATAATATTTTATATTAAATGATGATAGTTCTAATAAAATAGTATTTTAGTGGATGTAATTTTATTTTAATTATTTATTATTTATAATATTAATATTAAATAAATTGTTTTGGTAAAAAAATATTAACTATCAATAGTATAGTAATAAAATAAATTATTATTGTAATTAAAAAAAATTAGCAGCACAATGTATTTGTGATTGGTCAGAAAGAATACACATGTATACTAGTAATTGTCATATATCCGATTCCGATTCTGATTCCAGATAGTTAGTAAACAAAATCAAAAGTAAACAGTAGAATAACATTCTCATTCCAATTGATTTTCATTCCCAATTTATTTCCATTCCGATTCCTGGTAAGTAAACAACGTTTAAGTGATTCCAAGTCAATCACTTGGGAGGTGATTTTGGAGTGATTATTGATAAAAATAAAAAAGAAAAAATAATTAGAAATTATTTTTTAAAATTATTATTGTTTTGAGTTTCAGATTTGTCTCTTTATTTCACCTTAGTTTTACCTTAAAATTTGAGAAATTTTATCTTTTTGTTCCTAAAATTTTTCTCACTATCTATTTTATTTTTTCTATTTTGATTATTCTCTCTAACTTTTTCACTAAAATTTTTATTATCTCTCTAATTTTTAATACCCATTTCTTTTCTAAGTTTTTTTTTCTTTATCTAAAATTTTTACCTCTCCCTCTCTAAAATTTATCTCTCTAAGGTTTTTCTCATCTCTAACTTTCTCTCTCTAAAACTTTTTCAAATTTTATATTTAAATTTCAAATATTAATCATTCCAAATCACTTTTAATTATATAAATATCACTTGAAAAAGTGTGTGACCAAATGTTAAATAATTATATAAAAACCACTCTCACAAAATCAATTATTATTAAATCACTTTTGCTAAAATCATTTCCAAACAAAACGTAACTAATACTTTAAAATCACTTTTAAATGATTTTAGATTTTCTCAAAATCGATTTTATCTCTATGCCAAAACATCATCATTTTAAACAAATTGTGATTTTGGCAATGAGAAAAATGATTTTAGCTATACGAAAATCACTCCCAAACATACTGGAAGTATTAGATTGTAAAAAGTTATGGATATTTTGGATGAAAACTACAAACAAGATAATTTATTTTAAAATGTTATCTTCGTACAAATTTAGTCTTATAAATCAAAATGAAAGATGAGGAGTTTGACCAAGTCTGCGAAGCTCGGCTTGGACTTGACTAACTTTTCAGAAGAGCTAAAATGCTAGCAAGTAGAAGACCTGCAAAAGAGAATAAGCACTCCACGCTCAAGTTAGTAACTAGCCGATCTATACTCTAGAGAATATAGTTTCTCGTACCTAAAAATGGCACGGAAGGTCTCTATTTATAGGCAGAGCTTCTAACAGGGCTTCCGACAAGCCTCTAACAGCTCTCTGATAGCCCGACAATCACGGGACGTTGTCGCTTATGATGTTAGAATTCTATTACTGTAGAAGTGTCCTTTGATTTGCTCCATGTATAACTCAAGCGCCCAATGTAAAAGTTTGAGCTCAACTCGCCTAATAACTCAAGCGGTTGAGGTATGAGACTTTGGTTGGCTTGCATGGAACATGAGTTGCGACTGTCTCCAGTAGTTCGGCTCGGCCTCTTATGGAGGTTTGAGGTATAGTTACTTCCACGTGTGAGTCTTTATGTTGACTCATCACTGTTGGTTGTATTATATGTGATACATCAGCTCAAATGGTTGAGTCCAATCGGTTGCTATAATGATTTAGGTGTGAGTTAGTGTATGCTTCAGTGTATTGAAAACCTACAAACAATTAGAAGAGGAATTAAACATCTTATCAAATTCAAGGAGTGAACAAAGAGGTTTAGAAATTTTCAAAAAATCATTTATGAACTTGCGATAAAATCTAGCATGTCCCAAGAAACTCAAACTCCTTTGACAGTGGTCGGAGGTGGCAATATTTCTATAACTTCAATTTTTGCTTTTACGACATCGATTCCCTACTGAGACACACACGATGTCCCAACACAATTCCTTCCTGCACCATGAAGTGGTACTTCTCCTAGTTTAGCACCAGGTTGGTTTCCTTACATCTCAATTCTCCAGACATTCAACAATTTTTTTCCCAAAAACTGAGAAATTGTCCATGAAGAGACTTCCACTACTAAGTCAACAATATCAGCGGACAAATTAAACATGTCAAGATTGAATGTACAATTAATCTATAAGTCAAGAAATCAAGAACTATAACTGTCTCTCTCGAGCACAATTAATTCTCCCACTTATTAAGAAACCAATATTCCTATCTAGTTTCATTAACAAGCAAGGCCTTAAGCCTTATTCTTTTAACAACATCTAACATAATTCTAAATCTCTCGATCTTAAAACTACCCCACTCATACATTCAAGTTCCAATCTAAACCACCTCTCCCGAGCGTAAGATTCAGATTTAGCATCAATTAATTCGTGATCAAGAGATTAAGAGCATTAAGTGAATAAATGCACGAATAGATTATATACAAATCAATCAAGAAAATTGTTGATAAATCTGACTCATAAATCCAGCAACTACATCAATCCCTAGAACAAGAAGATTAGCTGCTCATGTTCATGAAAATACAATAAAATCCCATAGAAAATTTCATAATAAATCTAGAAAAGATAAGGGAAATGAGAGAAACTAAAGTCGTAGTGTCAATTGACCGTCCCCGACTCAATCTCCACAATCACGAGGCTTCGAAAGTCGTCTCCTCGCCCTCCTTGCTTCATCTATTGAGCCAAACCTCTCAAAACTCCAATTCTCCAATGTGAGAATGTTCAAAAGTCCCTTCAAACGGCGTATTAATCTTTGTTTTATGAGAGGGTATCGCTACAGTACCATGGTGCCATTAGTGAGCGACATGGCGCTGTCCCAGATTTCTAACGGACGCACAAGTTCGTAGCGCCATGGCGCTACAGTACAGCAGTGCGGCAATGTCATCACAAAAAGAGGCTCAAGCTTTGTCCGCAGGCGCCATGGCGCTGTGTCGCTGCTTCTTCGAGATTTTGCTCCCATTTCTGACCTACAGGCGCCATGGCACTATATGATGGTGCTGCGACACTGATGTGGCTCTTCTTGCTCTAATTTTCCTCTTAATTTATCAATTATACTTCAATTCTTTCTAATGGCTCGATCTTGTTAAAAACATCAGTTATATGCACGTAAACAAGCTATAAATGACCGATATTGTTAGATAATTCCCACCTAAATGTCATGAAATGTGGTTTATAAAATGCACCATCAAAGTATCCCCAAACTTAGGTTTTTCTTGTCCTCAAGCAAACCAAACTAGTGAATGAGCATTGAATCAAAGCAAAAAACTGACATCTAAATAACGCTCATCCCCAAACATCTCGTAACTCAACATACTAACTTTCTTTCCTAAACCCTTTCAACTTTTTAAGACCCAAAAACACAGGTAAGTCAATCACGCATTCTACGAGATAATTCTAGATGAAAATCAAGAGATTAAGTAGTGAACAAAATATTTTGAAAATTAAGAACTCAAGCATCTCATTGACTTTATGAAATCAAACACAAAGACTTTGACACTCTCACAGGACTTCGCTCAAATCTCTTAAAGTATTTTCAAGGCGTTTTAACTCTCAGAATCAGAACAAAGCACATTATTACCATAAGCTTGCAAGTGAATCAAATCTCTCTTCTCAAATTTGAATTAAATGCACAAAATCAAAGGGACTTTGATAAGGTTGTAACGGGGTTTAGGTAAAGGTGAGGTAATAGGAATTTAAGAGGCTCAAAATCAAGACAAAGGAGATATTAGGTTGCATGCTAACTACATAACGTACTGAAGCCAATGAATAATGAATACAATGCACCATTGAACACTAACACTCCTAGAGAAATACCAGAATCTATTGCTCCTTGAAAGATAGTTCTCCAAATGATTTCTCTACATTACTCAACAAATAAGAGAAAATACGCTTATATAACTATTTTTTTTCTTTTTTTTTGTTTTCAACCATACTTTTTTCTTTTTTTTTTCCTTAGCTTACAAAGTTGGCTTACAGAAACGAATTAGATCATGCAAATTTTCCACCATTGTCTAAACACTGGTAAAAAAAATATGGAGGATAATATTCGACACAGGCCTCAGGGTTAATAAATGTGTTCAATTCAAGAAAAAGAATGGGAAATTAGGCTCAAATATGGCTCTCTAATGGAAAATATAACAAGGTAGGCTATTTAGAAGTCTCAAATTGTGGGTAAGCCTAAATTGCCCTTATCATATTAAGATACCAATTCAAACAAGTGGTCAAAAATGCATTCACCAACAAGTTCTAGAATAAATATGCCAAGTTCGATCACATACAAAAATGAAAATGAGCAAGATGTAATGGATTGCTCTAAGGTTCAAAAGCTCACTGGGTATGTAAATAGCGTCAAGTCAATAGCAATTTTCATTCAATCATCCAACGAGAAGCCATCATATAATTTTCAAGAAGGAAAAAAAAATGGTCATACTTAACTCTTTCATGCATAGGAAAGCCACTCAAAGATGCATTCATAACTCATCAAGTATTCAAGGATATTATCAGAATTCAAGGTTTCAAAAAAGAAATCAGCATATACGAATCAGAGTAAACCTATCATCCAAAAATAAAAAATAAAAATAAAAACAATTATTACAAGACTAGATTCAACCACCCTCAAACTCAGATGTTACATTGTTCCAATGTAAAGAAAAACAATACAATGAAATTACGAAATACAGTCCGAAAAAATAATGGGGGAGTAGAAGGAAAATATCCTGTATGATGACGTAGCATCACTAGTCCTCATCCTCAGTGGATGAATCATGAAATTGTAGAAGTGGAGGAAGGGGCTACGCTGATTGTTGAGCCTGAAAGCATTGAACAAGATAGTCAAACTGCAGTCTTTGGTTCACCTGAAAATGATGGAACTGACGTGAAAGATGGCGAACTTCCTCCTCAAGTGGTCTGGGAGCACGCTGCTGCGGAGGTGGATTGGCATGGACTTCCGACTGTTCATCCGCAGGCCCTTCAATCTCCATAAGGGGCTCCCACCAACAGATAGACAAAATGTAATTCTTGTCCATCACACTTTTGGGACCCAGTAATGTTTCCGTGGGGTACCAAACAACACCAACCTTTTTACAGAGGTCGATAATTAACATGGGATGGGGAAGGTCACCTGTCGTGCTACTGCGTCTGGCATGCTTAGTGCTCTGATTGATAATCCGCCCAACATTGATAGACTTATCGGTAACAATGGCATATAGTAATATAGTCCATTCTTTCGTGACGTCGCTCATGTGGGTCACTGAAAGTAACTTTGAACAAATAAAATTATGCTATACCTTATTGTTAACACTCAGATAGACAGATTCGAAGGTAATGGCTTCACCGTGCCGCATTTTCTATTCAGCATTCAGGCGGCATAAACTACGGATGATCTGATCCATGTCAAGTTTCTCACTAGCATATCGATTATAGTCCTCTAGATCAAAGTTGGGGAGCTCATAGAATTCGTTAATAGAGATATTGTCGAAAGCCATGCTCTTTCCCTAAACAAAAGAAATATTGGAACCTTCTTGGATATTAGCATAAAATTCCCGAACAAGGGGGACCACAGCTACATCGGGCTGTTGAACAAAATTGACCCACCTTTTAGAAACAATATTCTCATACATGCTGTGTTGGTGGACCTCATTAGGCAATAGGACCTATTCCTGAATAAGACTCTTGTGGGCCGCTACAGTAGAGAACCAAGTGGATGCCTCCTCATTAACAAATTTATTTCTATCATATGAACTAGAGGAGGAGGAGGCACCACGAGCTCGTTTTGGAACCATAACAGTACAAACACAACAAAACGACAAAAAGTTCCAACCTACGAGCGAGAGACAATAACAACCAATAATCAGTGTATATATTAGCCCAAAACAACAAAATCTTACTTGGTTGGGAAGAACTTGTGGATTCGACAAAAACCCATATAACTTGAATGCCTAAAATCAGTCCAATAGTGCATACACACCTGAAATAGATGGTAGAAATTGTGAATCGATGATGAAATCGGCCAAAAATAGAGAGAAATCGAAGAAAATCCAAGCAAAAAGGGAGGGAGAACGACGGGGGAGCTCTGCGGCGCTTTAGGGCTACGAAGGAGGCTGTTGAGTTTCGAACGAAATATGGGTTTAAAATCCCAGAAATTGCAATAGCGCCATGACGCTCTGCCCTTGGGAAATCCTGTTGGGCCAGGCGCTGCAGAGCATTCTAGTGCCGTTGCCTGCGCCATGGCGCTTGCACGCGTCCAGCATGCCAGATTTTCAGCTTTTTTTTAACCTTTTTTCCTACACAAAGAAAGAAACAAAAATAAAAATAAAATAAGTCAGTAAAAACCCAAAAATCATGAAAACAAAAATAAAGTAAATAAAACAAAAATAAACAAAGGAAAGAAATATATGAGTTGCCTCCCAAAAAACGCTTTATTTAACATCCGTAGCTAGACAGGGTAACTCTCGATCAATTTGGCTCATCCAAAAGAATTTTATCAAAACTTCTCTCTTCCGTGCAAAAGTAATGTTTGAGTCGTTGTCCATCGACTTTGAAAGATATTCCATCACTTGCTTGTAGTTCAATGACTCCATGTGAAAAAACTGACTTTATTGTAAAAGGACCTGACCATCGAGATTTTAGTTTGCTAGGAAATAAACTTAACCGAGAGTTAAATATAAGAACCTGTTGGCCGGGCTAAACAGATCGATGGTGAATCATCTTATCATGCACTTTGTTGTTCTTTCTTTGTAAAGCTTGGCATTTTCATAAGTCTGACAACGTGGTAAGGGTTGTCGAGACCTTCCAAAATAATTACTGATTTTACTAAATTTAACTTGTAGAAGTAGTAAGACTCGGTCGAATCCCAAGGGAACCAATGAAATTAATTTCAGTTAAAAAATGGGGGGTTTTGTAATTAAATTATGAAATTTAAAAAAGATAAACTAAAAGGAAAATGAAAGTGAATCTTACCAAACTTCCAATCCAAAGTGTGATTTTCATCCAATTGTAATATTGATCATAGGCTATACACAAAATTGGTTTCTTGATTCAAGAACTTAGTCTACTTACTTGGAACAGCCGTGCTAAGTTTTAATTCTCCCAATTTAATTAATTTAGACCAAACATCAAAATTAAATCTTATTAATTAATCAACTGGACACGATAGAGTTCCATATTAATCAAAGAATAGCATTAAGGATAATGAGAATGACTAGACCAACATTAATTAATTTTCTACAAGTTAATTAATTTTGTCCCTTTGTTTCCCTAGAGTCTATTATTCCAGCTATGTAAACATGGAAAAGTCATAAATACACACATATAAGCCAACCCCTTACTACTTATTTCAATGATTCATGACAATTACGGATCACAAACTCATGGACAACAGTAGAATAATTTATATGAATTAAGGCGTCAATTTAATTAATATAAACTGTTCATAAATAATAAGAACAAGAACAAAGAATACTTGAAAAAGAAAAAATCTCTATCTAACTTGAGTCTCCCAAGCTTACATTCGGACTTGAATCATCCTTAAGTTGGAAGAATTAAAGTCTAGCCACTCATGGTAGAGGGAGAAAACTTGAATTTTGGGGAAGAGTGTTTTTCGTTGGAACTTGGATGATGGATCTCCCAATAAGGCTTCACTATTTATAGAGATTAGTTTTATCCTCTTTTAAAGAGTAATTATCTCTAGTAATGAATTCCTAACTAATTGGGAATATCTTATTTAAAAGAAAAGAAATTAAATAATAGAGCTCATAATCGATTAAGGATTATGTTTCCTATTTTGATTATATCTCTTTATTTACAAACTATCCTAAAAATCCATAATTCTCAAATTGAAGCGTCCAGCCATAATAATTGTGTCTATATTTTATCCATTAGGCTCTCCCCAATTTGGTGAAGTCTGTATTATCCTCTAAAATTGCGCTTTTAAATTATTATTCTTGAATCTTCACTCTGCCACAAAATTATAATTATAATTAAATTCAAATATTTAAACATAATAAATTTATAAAATATAAAATAAATATATAAAATATGGGTGCATTTTTCATTTTATAACAATGAAATCCTCCATGTCATTAAGTTGCAAAAGACGTTGCTCCCCATCTTTTTGAAGATCAAAATTAAATTTCTTGATGGCCCAATAGGCTTTCCGTTCCAATTCCACTGGAAGGTGACAAGCTTTCCCAAACACTAATCGATACGGTGATGTACCAATTGGAGTTTTAAAAGCTGTTCTGTAGGCATAGTGCATCGTCCAACTTCAAAGCCGAATTCCTTCGGTTTGTTTTGACTATTTTCTCCAAGATCTGCTTCATTTCCCTTAGCAGCAGTACGAGTAGGTCCAAAGTGACCGCCATAAGGTGAGGAGTGACATTCACGCAAAATTTTATTAATTTCCTTAGTTGGAACATACCTTCGAATGATTTGTTCAGAACAAATTTTGAAAAGTAAGGGTTCGTCCCACAGGTAATGTTTTACATCATGCAAGAATTTTTTTCTTTGATGAGAATTGAGATCCGGCGGTAGTACTCCTCCTACAATAAAATTAACAAAGTCAACAAACCAATGAATACTAGACTCTACCTGATACAGTTTCTCATCAGGAAAATTTTCTATAATGGGAAGTGTTTTGGGATTGTCCTATTCAATCTTCAACAAGTGATCAGCTACCACATTTTCACAAGCTCTCATATCCTTAATCTCAAAATCAAACTCTTGAAAAAGAAGAATCCATCAAATCAGGCGAGGTTTTGCAACCTTCTTATCAAATAAAATCGAAGAGTTGCATGGTCAGTATGCACAATTACTTGAGTGCCTAACAAATATGGCCTAAATTTATCAAAAACAAAAACTACAGTAAGCATTTCTTTTTCTGTGGTAGTGTAATTTTGTTGTGCACTGTCAAGAGTCCTGCTTGCATAATAAATTGCACTGGATAATTTATCGCGTCTCTGGCCCAAAACTACTCATACTGCATCGTCACTAGCATCACACATAAACTCAAAAGGTTGAGTCCAATCAGGAACTAAAACAATAGGTGCAGAAGTTAGTTTCTCCTTTAACATATTAAATGCTAGCAAACAATCATCAGTAAAGAGAAATAAGCATCTTTTTCAAGAAGATTACATAAAGATTTTACAACGTTTGAAAAATCTTTAATAAAGCATCTGTAAAATCTTGCGTGTCCTAAAAAACTCCTAACTCCTTTCACATTTGTTGGGGGATGAAGTTTTTCAATCACTGAGATTGTAGCCCTATCAACTTCCAACAATCCCATAAAATGACATTTTTCCCAATTTAGAACAAGGTTAGTTTATTGACAACGCTGCAAAACACGAGAAAGATTATGTAGGCATGTGTCAAATGAAGAACCAAAAATCGAAAAATCATCCATAAAAACCTCCATGATGTCCTCAACCATATCAGCAAAATAGCCATCATGCATTGCTGAAATGTAGCAGGGCATTACACAACCCAAATGGCATTTGCCTAAAGGAAAATGTACCCTAAGGACATGTGAATGTTATCTTATCTTGGTCATCAAGAGCAATCGTGATCTGATTATAACCTGCATAACCATAAAAAAAACAATAGTAAGGATAATTTGCCAATCTATCAAGCATCTGATCAATAAAAGGGTCGGGAAAGTGATATTTTCTTGTGGCCTTATTTAATTTTCTGTAGTCAATGCACATGCGCCACCCAGTTACCGTCCTAGTAGAAATGAATTCATTTTTGTCATTTTTTATTACCGTCATACCTTCTTTCTTTGACACAACCTGTACAGGATTCATCCAAGAACTTTCAGATATAGCATAAATAATCTCTGCCTTAAGGAGTTTTAGAACTCCAGCTTTTACCACATCCTTCATGGCCGGGTTTAATCTCCTCTGATGCTCAACTGATGGTCAAAAAGTATCCTCCATTAAAATTTTATGCATAACTATCGAATGACTAACACCTTTTATATCAGTAATGGACCACCCTAAAGCAGATTTATGAGTGCGCATAATTCTCCACAATTTTTCCTCTTCTACTTGGCTCAAAGAAGCATATATAATAACAGAAAAAGTAGAAGGCTCACCAAGAAAGCATATCGAAGATGAAATTGTTTTAACTCAAGAGCAGGAGCTTTCAGAGGTTCATCAATTTTTTCATTAAGCTCCATCACATAAACTTTAATATTTTTATCATGAATAATCACTAATTGATTAAAAGCCTCATGATAAAAAGAAACCTCCTTATATAATCCCCCAATTCCTTAATATCATAACCAAGCATGCATTTTTCAAGGGAATCAACAAATGAAACAAAACCTTTAATTTTAGCCACATAGGCATCAACAACGTCTATCCTATGACATGTACTTACCTCCTTGGGATATCACGAGATATGTCAAACACAACGACCTCCTCATTAACTCTCAAAGTCAACTTACTAAATTGCACATCTATCAAAGCACGTCTAGTAGCTAGGAAAAGTCGTCCCAAAATTATGGGAATCTCTTAATCTTCTTCCATGTGTTCAAGACCACAAAATCCGCAGGGAAAATGAATTTGTCCACTTTGACTAGAACATCTTCAATACCACCTCTGGGATAAGTGATAGATCGATCAGCTAGCTGCAAAGATATTGTACTTGGTTGCACCTCTCCAAGACCAAGTTTCCTGAAAATAGATAAAGACATCAAATTAATACTGGCACCAAGATCACATAAAGCCTTATTAAACGATGAACTCCCAATAATACAAGGAATAGTAAAACTCCCTAGATCTCTTAATTTCTGTGGTAGTTTTCGCTGAAGGATCGCACTACACTCCTTAGTGAGATTCTCCATTTCATAAGCCTCAAATTTTCTTTTTCCAGTCATAATGTCCTTCATAAACCTCACATAATTTGGCATTTGTTCCAGTGCATCTGCAAAAGGAATATTAATATGAAGTTTCTTAAAAATTTCTAAAAATTTAGCAAAATTTAGTATTAATTTTTTTCTTTTGAAACACTAAGGATAAGGTAAAGAATTAGGAGGACTCGAAGTAATAGAACTAGTGGGCTTGTCAGCTTGTAGAGCAGGAGTGGCCTCCTTTACAACTTCCTCCTTATTTTCCTATTCCTCAGTTGTGATGACTAATTCTTAAATTTCTTTCTTTTCATGCTCCTGTAGTTCCTTTCCACTTCTCAAAGTGACGATTTTGCAATGTTCTCGTGGGTTAACTTCAGTGTCACTTGGAAACTTCCATTTCTGCATAGTGTTCAAGGTGGATGCTATTTGCCCTATCTGAACCTTCATATTCTTCATGGTAGTTGTGTTTCCTTCTAATTTAACTTCCATGCCTTCTACCTGGTTTTCAATCCGACTAGCTCGACTCCTGGACTCATTGGTGAAAGCCCTAAGTAAATCCTCGAGGGATGATTTCTTTCCAGTTGGCTGAGATGTGAAACCTAGTAAAGGTTGCATAACATTCCTGTTGTTAGCATAAGAAAAATTTTCATGAGTCCTCAATCTTGGATGATAGTGTGTTGGCAATGAGTTTTGTTGCTGATTCCCCTTGTAGCCAAAATTTCTATTATTGACATACTGAGCTTGCTCAATGGTTGGCTCCATATAGTAAGAATATGTATCTGCTACTACCACCAACTCATTTGAATGCAAAGTTCCTGTTCTTGAAAGTTTAGACATAGTAGTATTCAAAGCTTGAACTTGAGCTTTTAGGGAAGAATCAACAGACCAACCAAAAGCTTCCAGAACTGCTGAGTTTAGAAGATATGTTCAAGGCATACATGACAAAGAATGACGCTAATGTGCAAGGCCAAGCTGCATTGTTGCAGAGTCAAGCAGCATCCTTGCATAATATGGAAGTTCAGATGGACCAATTGGCAACATAATTAAAAATCAGGCCAAAAGAAGCATTACCGAGCGATACAGAGCAGTCAAAATGAGATGGAAATGAGCAGTGCAATGCTTTAACTGTTGGGTGTGTTGCCCTAAACTCGTAGTTTGTATTTATGCAAAAACAAATTTATATTCAATAAAGCTTTATTCAATCAATTTGTTGTTGAATTCATTGCATGACATTGTCTAAAATCCAATAAACTAAATATTCAAGGTTATTATCATGTAACCGGAACAATATATACACTGGATATATATTTGATATACTCTCGATATACAAGTGGATAATATCCTGGGAATAACCTAATGGGTCTATAGTATATGGATAAGGTTGGGTACCTTATCCTGGCAACACTATGTGATACGACCCACTTTGTAAATGTTACAGACGACCCGATCTAGGTCGTTCGTGTTGAGATATGCGATTGGGGGTATGCTATAAAATGAGTTGTATACGATCGGACCACGAAATAGCCGATCTTTAGATGTAACGTCGTTGACTAACAGATTACTATTTCATAGGATGACCAGACAACTCATTCTTAATCTTGAGTGAGTTATGGACTCCTGTTCGTGAGGTCTCATCCTTTGATCTATATGGGTGGGAGTGGCTCGAGTTGCCGACTCAATATTCCTACCATTTTAGGGACGAGACCGAGTGGGGAGTTGGGAACAAAACTTCAAGAGATGGAATTCACTGCTGCCCGACTTTCGGGGAGTAGATGAGTGTTCTCTTAAATGCTGACTCCGGGACTTGAACAAGGGGGCCACACCCTTTCACTAATCCGAGAGGGACTTCCGGTTATTGGTGGGACCATGACCAGGTTGTTCATTAGAGGAGCAGTGATATTTAAGGAGTAAGATGTGACTCAGTGGTAAAACGGTAATTTGACTCAGCTTGAGTTACGAGCACTCATGAAGGATTGACTTGCCATTAATGGTCGTATAACCGTGGACACGAAAACATTATGCAGTGAGAAGACTATAGTTGTGGGTCTTTAGTGGAGTGACCCATAGTTAACGAATGTTGATTAACTCGGTTAATGAATTTGACCCATTAATCCTATATCGTTAGAGCTTCTGATCTGTAGGTCTATTAGGTCCCTTTGTTAGCTCACAACGAATAAAACGAGGATCATGAATTATGAAATAATTTGGAATGTTCAAATTATATTAGGGAACGTATATAATATATATTGATACATTATATATATTATATATAAATATATATATTAATTTTGGATAAAGATACAAAATTAATACTATATATTATGAGAGAAATCATTTTAATGGATTCAAATAAAAATTAATATGAATAGGATTCATATTAAAACTATAACTTAAAAATAATGTGCATGAGATGTACATTATAACTATAGGTTATACGAGAGAAATGCTTTAGAATATGATTCTATTTTGATAATAAATAATTAAATGTTAATTATTTATTTGATTAATATATATATATAAATAATTAATTAATTAATAGTTAATTAGATTAATAATTAATTAATTTATATGATTAATTTATATAATATTAATATATATATATATATTATCAATATTCATTTTATTAATATTCATTTAATAAAAAACAAATAAAAATAAAAAAACATTTTGCAGGGGAGTGGGGAGTTATCCCATGTGGTCATGTTGGTTTTAGATTTTGCAGAAGAGTTATGCAAAAACAGAACGGTAAAACCCAAGAAAGCTTTCCTGCATTTCTCCTAAACAAACAGACTCTCTCAATTCCTTTGCTTTAAGAATTCATAAACGGTTGCTCCCAGAAGCAAGATCATCGTTCCCAGAGGATAGCAGGAAGAACTGTGGTAGTGTTCTTGAAGAAGATTGTTAAAAGTGAGTTATTTTCCCCTGTATTTTCCTTTTCGTTTGTGGTTTTTGTTTCTAAAAACTCAAGTACAAGATCGTCGTTTTCGCTGCGGGATTAACATCCCATCATTAACATTGAGAAGTGGCAGGGCACTACCACTGGCGTATCAGTAAGAAGGAGCTAACGAGGAAAGGGCAGTTAGACCAAAAATCCTCGAGCAAACAGAGCAAACTACACAGTCAGATGAATTAGTGAATGCCTAGGAAGGCCAAAGGGTATAGCAGTTGGGAGACAATGAAACCCCAACACAAACGGTAGAATCAAAGCAACAAGTGTATGGGGATAAGAACACTGAAAGGGCATCTAAATCAGGGAAAGCTAAAGCATTCGTGTCTAAGTCAGCTGATAAGCAGCAGCTTCCAGAAAAACCCCCTGCTTCAGAGAGTCCTCGGAATATGTACCTATAATACTATATCCAAAAAGGTTGCAGAAGAAGAATCAGGAGGGGCAGTTTAAACACTTCCTTGAAGTGCTTAAGCAGATACACATTAACATCCCACTGGTGGAAGCGCTCGAACAAATGCCAACTTACGTGAAATTTTTAAAGGATGTTCTCAGTAAGAAGTGCAGACGAGGAGAATTTGAAACTGTCTACCTGAAAAAGAGTGCAACACGATTCTGACCAGAAAAATTCCAGAAAAAATGAAGGATTTGGGAAGCTTTACAATTCTGATATCCATTGGAGGTCACAAAATTGGACAAGCACTGTGGGACTTCGGAGCAATCATTAATTTAATGCCGCTGTCAGTATACAAGAGGTTGGGCATGGGAAAAGTGAGGCCAACTACAGTCACACTTCAGCTAGCGGATCGCTCAATTGCAAACCCTGAAGAAAAACCGAGGATGTGCTGGTACAAGTGGATAAGTTTGTATTTCCAGCTGACTTTATTGTTCTTAATTTTCATGTAGATGAGGAAGTGCCAATCATCATAGGAAGGCCATTCTTGGCCGTGGGGCATGCGCTAGTGGATGTACATAAAAATGAAGTAACGATGAGAGTACAAGACCAAGAAATCAAATTTGCAGTGTATGACTACATGAAGTATCCTTCGGATGGTGAGGATTGCGCGGTCTTGCGAGTGCTAGATGAAGCTATAATGGCGTCGCTCAGTGCAGAGACAATGCTGGAGTAGCAGAATAGTGAAGTGGAAATATGCTGGAGCAGGCAGATGAAATATGCCAAGAAATCCTCTATTTGGACTGCGAAGGAGATTTAGCAAGATAATGATCAAGAGTTCACGAGAGCTTGGAATTAGAGGACATCAGACGTAAGCAGTTGAAACTATCTATCAAGGAACCACCCGCAACATTTAAAGTATTCATATCTCGAGGTATCCAACACGTTGCCTATTCTAATTGCTGTAAATCTAACTGCAGAAAAGGAAAACGAGTTGCTGGCAGTATTGAGGGAACACCAAAAAGCCATTGGCTGGACAATCGCAGATATTGAGAGGATACGCCCCAGTTACTACATGAACAAGATTGTTTTAGAAGAAAATTGAAAGAACTCATTAGAACCACAACAGAGGCTTAAAGCCAACTTAGTCCTTAAGTAGGAAAAGTGCCATTTTATGGTACAAGAGGGGATAGTATTGGGACATCGAGTTTCCAAAAAGGAACTGGAGGTGGATAAAGCCAAAGTTGACATCATTGAACAGTTGCCACCGCCAGCTAACGTAAAGGGAATCCAAAGTTTTCTCGGCCATGCAGGGTTCTACTGAAGATTTATAAAGGATTTTTCGAAACTCGCTAAACCTTTGATTTTTCTACTGAATGTTTGCAGGCATTCTCTACACTTAAGTATGCACTCACTCATGCTCCTATTATTCAATCCCCCGACTGGAAGCTCTCATTCGAGCTAATGTGCGACACCAGTGATTTTGCAGTAGAAGGAGTGTTGGCGCAAAAGAAGGATAAAGTATTACATCCAATCTATTATGCCAACAAGACACTGGTAGTGGCTCAGATTAACTACACCACTATAGAGAAAGATCTGCTTGCGATGGTATTCGCTTTTGAAAAGTTTTGAGCCAACCTGATGGGACCGAAAGTGATAGTCGACACTGATCACACTACTTCGAAATATTTGCTAACCAAGAAAGATGCAAAGTTAAGGTTGATTAGATGTATTTTGCTGCTACAGGAATTCGATGTGGAAATAAAGGATAAAAAGGGGTCAAAGAACTTAGTAGCTGACCATTTGTCAATGATTGTAGGAACAGACGCAGGTGTGAAAGCCATAGTCATTAGAGATAGCTTTCCAGATGAGCAGCTGCTCGCCTTGTCACGTAAAGATGCTAAAGAGGAAGAGTACCGGTTTTCAGATATTGCAAATTTCTTAGTAGGAGGAATGTGTTTCTGAAATGTTTCTTCCATGAATGCAGATTTTATTATTGGGATGATCTTTTCTTGTATAGACTCGGGCAGGATAATATAATTCAGAACTGTGTCACCGAATCAGAAGCATCCCAGATATTAAAGAGTTGCCATGCTGCCCTTTATGGGGGACATTCTTGTTACTTCTGGCCATCAGTTTTCAAGTATGCTCACGAGCTGGTAAAAAACTGCGATGAATGTCAGCTGGTTGGGAATATCTTGAAGAAATCTGAAATGCCATTGACCTACTTTGGAGTTTGAGTTGTTTGACGTGTGGGGTATAGACTTCATGGGCCCATTCCCCCATCTAACGGTCATTTGTTTATTTTAGTAGCGGTGGATTATATGTGTCTAAATGGGTTGAAGCAATTTCGTGTCCCACGAGCGATGCTAAGGTGGTAACCAAATTTCTCCTGAAAAACATCTTCACCAAATTTGGTACACTGAGAGAAATTATAAGTGACGAACGATCACATTTTGTGAATAGAGTCGTGCTAGATATATTATCAAGTACAGAATTGCTACAGCCTACCATCTCGAATCCAATGGCCAGGCAGAAAGTTCAAATAGAGAAAATCAAGTGCAACCTAGACAAAGTGGTGAACATCAGCAGAAAAGACTGGATATTCAAATTAGATGAAGTTCTATGGGCATACAGGACGACATTTCAAACTCCGTTAGGAACGTCCCCATACAAGCTGGTGTTTGGAAAAACATGCCAATTACCCTTAGAGCTGGAGCACAAAGCTTTTTGGGCAATGAAAAAGCTTAATCTCAATCATGCTGCAATAGGGGAAAATTAGGAAGCTGTAGCTGTAAGAGTTGGAAGAATTTCGAAGGGACGCCTATGAAAACTCCAAGATTTATAAAGAGAACAAAAAATGGCATGATGCTCACATACATCCCAATAAATTTCAAGTGGGGCAGCAAGTTCTCCTCTACAATTCAAGGCTCAAGTTATTTCCTAGGAAGTTAAAGTTTAAATGGTGGGGAACCTTTCAAATAGTGAAAGTTTCCACTGATGGAGTAATAATGGTAAAGGAATTAAAATCGAATAAAGAGTTCACTGTAAACGGGCAACGATTAAAGCAGTACTGGGGAGAATATGTGGCACGGGATGCTGGAAAACACCCGCTTGCCCCTGCGTAAAGGGATGTCGCCTTGAGAAAAAAATAATAATAAATGAGCTATTCTTTAATTGCCACATTTTGCAAAGCTTCCATATTTTTCTTTTGCTTTCTTTAATTTAAATTTTAATTTATCTTCATTTATGGTAAATCTTAGTTGCTCGAAACTTGATTTGATTTTAATGGCAGGTGGTTAGATGGCTGGCAAGAAATTAAAATGCAAAGCAGAAAGAGAAGGAACAATAATGATGATGGCGCAGCTGGCAGGTAGTTAAGCAGGGTAGCAAGTGGTAAATTTTCCATTTGATGAAGGGCAGTAAATTTTTTTTTGGTTTGGAGGCAGGTTTAAAAGTCAAAATTAAAAAAAGGAAAACTGTGGGAGGGGTGGCCTTTAGGGGTGTTCAAAAAAACCAACAACCCGAAGAATCGGTTTGGGTTGGGTTGAGTAAAGGCTCGATTTGGGTTGGGTTGATATTTTCCCAAACCGAGCAAGTCGGATCGGTTCACGAGTTCGAGTATAAAAAACCCGGGTCAACCCGACCCGACCCGAACTAACACTAAATTAAAAAAAAATTATATATATATATATATATATATATATTTTAGGGTTTCGACTGTAGCCACCTCCCTCACCCTCATCTCTTTCTCTCCCTAATCCATTCGTCTCCCTACCCCTCAACTCCTTCTATCCCCCTTCATTTCCTTCCCTCCCCCATCTCTATTCCCTTCTTTCT
>NW_019104552.1:549806-576530 GCF_001995035.1 Momordica charantia
AACAACACTATATTTTTTACAATTTTTATCTTTTTTTTATTTTTTCTAAGGTATGGACTTTTGGGAAAGAAATTTAAAGACACATTTGGGCATGTTGGAGGATCCTTTCTTAGAGGTTTAGTGGGTTTGGAAAAACCCAATAACCATAGTGTCCCCTATTCCTTAACAGAATAATTCGTAAGTGTTTATTGGATGCACTCGCTCCTACCCGATGATTTCTATCTCAGAGATGTCATTGTTGAACCTCATCACAACAAATCTCCACTCTTGATCAACAAGGAGCTCTCTCTCGATTATTGTCGATTTTATCTTTGTTTTGAAAGTATATTAGCTAATATGGACAATAAAATGACCAAAATATTAATCTAGAAAGGATCTTTATTATCCAATTAATAAGCAACTAATTAACTATTTTTTGTTCTTTTGATAGAGTGCCAATGGGGAATATGATAGGCCATAAAGGAGAGCAGGCCTCATAGAAAATGGGCTTCACGGCCCTATTAGTTTCAATGGGCCACCAAGCAAGTGGGGCCCTCGAGCTTTGGAATTATCCACTGTGGCTTAGGGATCTCATACCATATGATGTGGACGGTAAGGATAGGCCCCATTACGTTGACCTTGCAGCTCTCGAAGGTTGTTGACTCAATCACAACCCTTCATTTCCCTTGATCCAATCTAATCTGCGCCGTTTATTTACATCATGATGGGTAAAAATGTACTTCTGCAGTTTATAGAGACAGAGAGAGGAAGGTTGCTAGGTACAACGACTTCCGCAGGGATTATTGCTCATCCCGATCTCCAAGTGGAAAGATCTAACGGACAATGATGAGGCAATCGAAGTGCTTCGTGACGTGTACGGTGAGGATGTGGAGGAGCTTGATATTTTGGTGGGGTTGATGGGAGAAGAAAATCAAGGGCTTTGCCATTAGTGAGACTACTTTTGTTACTTTCTTGCTCATGGCTTCGAGGTATTTTAACCTCAAATTTATTTATATTTCCATATTTTGTTATTATTTGATTTGTTTAGGTTTAAATCATATTTTGAGTTACGGTCTTCTTAGTCAATTTTGCAAAATTTTAACATAAATTTTATACATAACGAAGTGACAATGATCTCAACGAATCAAAACTATAAGAAAAAGTACAAGGATGATATGACGATTTTATTGTTAGTTGCATGACAATTTAAAAAATAAAATGATTATTAGACATACATACTGGTTCTAATTTTCGGCTAACATATGGAAAAAAAACCCCTAAAATGCAGAAGGCTAGAGGCAGACAAGTTCTTCACAAGTCATTTTATTGAAGAAACATACAGGATTTGAATGGGTGACCGCAACAGAGAGTTTGAAAGATGTGATAGAAAGGCATCACCCAGAGATCTCAACCAAATGGATGAATTCATCAAGTGCTTTTTCTGTTTGGGATTCTCCTCCTAACAAATCCAACCCTGTCCCTATTTACCTTAGAATTCCTAGCTGAATTCTTTTCGTTTTCCTTTGAAAAATACTAAGATGCATATCGATCAACACTCTCTTTTTGCTGGTCACAATTAAATTTTTGACAGGTATGAGAGAGAAATGCAGAAAAATATATGTTTTTTATGTGTTTAAAAAAACTACACAGCTGTCAAATTTTTATTGATGGTCAGCATAAAAATATGTGTTGATCGATAAGTATTAAGTATTAGTGTTTTTCTTTCACGCCCTCCTACCATCGTCATTATCATGCATTGTGTTGTATTGTACTTCTTCAAGTTTTCTATCATCAATTTGGGTTAGTTTTTATTGTCATATATATTTTGGAATAAAAAGATGGTCTTTCCCTCTAAAGATTTATGAGTTTTCTTTTATCTCACAAGAGATGATTTTAGGTTTGTTGCAATGTAAGTAAGTTAATATTGGAATATCTAGTTACTTGTGTTCATGTAAAATAAAATCACATATTATATTGGAATATCTAGTTACTTGTGTTCATGTAAAAGAAAATCACATATTTGAGAGTGGTGGTAGAATGAGTTAGTTAATTAGAAAATTAAAATTAAAAGTAATCACAATTGATTTTGTAAAAATGATTTAATTACCATGGACTAATATTTGATTTGAAGTGATTTTTATATAATGGCTGATGTCGATCATTTCAACTATACTAAATGATTTTAGATTTTCTCAAATCAATTCTATCTCATGTCCAGACATCATCATTTTAAATAAATGTGATTTTAGTAATGAAAAAATAATTTTAAACTATACCAAAATCACTCTCAAACATATCGAAAATATTGGAGTGTAAGAAGTTCTTGATATGTTGGTTGAAAATTGCAAACAATATAATTGATTTCATAACTTTTGCTTTCTTTCTACTGATTTAGTATTACAAATTGTTGATGCATAATTTTGGTCCTGATCAAGATTTCACCAAATTCGCACCAATCTTCAATGATAAAAAGAGAACTAACATCAACTTGCAAAACAAAAAACTTGAACACTAATGTTGTACTAGTCAGACAGGCTCCGATGCTTAAATTAGAACAGAGGTTGATGATTTTTAAGAGTAGGGTTTTCTAGCTTACCTTGATTGTGAGACTTCTCTCTTTATTTATTTATAGATGTTAAAACCCTAGAGTTGACAGAATATCTACTCAAATAGTTTGGACTTTGGAGATAGCACCATCGTAGGCCGGACAGTACAAGAGAATGGGAATCAGCCCATTAATTGACTTATTGGCAGAGACGAAAACCTGTCGGCTGGGATCTGGTCATGTCCTGGATCTGATCATGCCTTGAACCTTGTCATTCGTTAGATCTGGTTGGGACCTGGTCGACCGAGACCTAATCATGCTCTGAATCTAGACATGCCTTGAATCTGCTAATGTCTTGGATCTGACATGGCCTGAATCTAATCACACCTTGGATCTAGTCATACTCTGGATCTGGTTACCCCCAGATCTGGTCATGCTTTGGACCATGGACCTGTGATGTAGTTCGCATCTCGGGTCTAGTTTACTCTCAAAATAGCAGACAATAAGCATAAATAAAATGCTAAACTTCTATATTGAGAGTATTTGTTGTTTGGTTTCCGAAGATTTTGTTGTTCATGGGCCGACCATTTTTACGGAGCAGCACCCATATTTGATATCCTTTGTCATAATTAGCTTTTAATCAAGTCTCTTAGGCTCTACTATACGATTTACATCTATTCGTTAGTTCTGTTAGCATTGGGCTCTAATTAACCAGCTAGCCTCATTTGCTTGCCTTCAACACATTTCAGTTTCTACACCATTTTGGCTTTTTGCCATTGGTTTTACGAAGACTTCCACCACTAAGTCAACAATATCACAAAATATGGCCATCATGCAACGCTAAAACGTCGCTGCCGATTGGGGCATTGCAGATGTTGAAGGACATTCTCTGAAAGCAAAAATCTTGAAAGTAGTCTTCTATTGATCCTACAGCACGATGGCTATCTGATTATAGTCGTTGTACCCGTCTAGGAAGTAATAGTACTCTTGTCCAGCTAGTCTATCCAACATTTGATTTATGAAGGGTAGAGGGAAGTGATCTTGTTTACGGCATTGTTGAGCTTTCTGTAGTCCATGCAAATTCGCCACCCGATCACTGTTCTTGTATGAATCAACTGTTCTTTTGTAATAAAATAGCCACCTCAACTCCTATATTACATGAGTGTAATTCATATGGCAATGACCATGTTTTTCACGCAACAACAAAGCATATAGATATAGATCATCACTTTGGAGAGAAAAAGTGAGTCTTGGAAACTTAGTTGCAAAATAAGTACCCTCAACAAAACAAGTAGCAGCAGATATCACAAAAAGTCTATCCAAGGCTAGTTTCAAAGATGTTATAAGCAAATTAGGAGTGTATAAAATACCCACTAGATATAAAATTAGAAATCAGCCTACCAAACACTCAACTTGAGGAAATAGATAAATGCTTAACTATACTCGAAAGGAGTACTCTAAATCAACGTAGCTTGAGATCTCTTGGAATTCATCTTTTCCATGAATCTCACTCCAATTAAGTCTTCCTCATTCCAGCTTGCACAGATCAGATTTCTTATTTTTTCAATCTTCTATTTTTGGTACACTGGCGATTATCTCTCTTTCCTTTCCTTGTCTTTATTCAATTCATTCTACATGTGTCTTTAGGAGCCGTTGGTTCCTTTTCTTCTTTTTCTTTCGCCAATTTCTCCTGTAATCAGTATTTTGTACACCTTTTTTACTTGATGAATATACAGAAAGCATCAGCCCAATTTTATTCAATTTCTCCAAAATATTCAAGCTAAAACTTTGATATTAATTTTCCTTCCGCAACAAATGGTGAAAATGTCAATAAAAATATTATACATAGAAATTTAATATATATATATATATATTAGATTTTTTAATTAAATAATGTTCCTTGCGTTCAAAAGATACCACCTCATAAAAATAATATTTTTAAATATCAGAATTTCTTTCTTTTTTTTCTATCAATTTCAAGGACTTGATTTTTTTTCCTTCTGTAGATTGGAAATTCGAACCATAATTTCTCCGGCACAATTATCAAATTGGTGAATAGATACAATAAGTCGTGAATGATTTTCAAGAAAAATCCAAATTCTTAATTTTTTTAATTAGTTTGGTAAATATCTATTATGGGTGGCTCATTTATCAAAATTAAGGTGAATTGAGATGGGATGAGTTCAAACCTCATGATGGTTACCTTTCTTATTAATTCATGTATTTTTGCCGCGTGTAAACTGTTCAAATGAATAAAAAAAAGTTTGGTAGACATAGAATTCATGATTTGATATTCAGAGGCCCAAATAATATTATTTTGCATGAAAAGAAGTTGCTTTCTTATGCCTTTCATTTCATCTCTATAAATATTGGCTTCCATATTATTCTTCTCACAATTCAAACATAGAGAGAGGAGAGAGAGAAAATGATTTCTCAGTTACTGAGATCAGAGCTTCAAAAGTTCATCCATAAAGATTTTCATGAAGTTGTTCAGAGGATGACTGTTATCGACACTCTGCTCTTCTTGGTAACGGTTTTTCATTTTTGGTTTTTCTGTTAAGTTAAAAGCTTTGTTTACAAATTGTTTTATGTCATATTACAACTTTTCAAAAGCGAAATATTTGTTGAACGAAACGATAATATTTGGTAACGCTTATAATTTCTTACGGTCGGTTTGGTAGTGTTTTTCTTTCTCTCTTTTTTTTTTCATTTCGATTCTTGTACTTTTACAAATAAGTCATTTTTGTCGTTATTTTCAATATTTTTACACAATAATTCTACACATGACTAAAATCATTTAATGTAAATTCATGGTTACATTTGACGAATAAAAATGTTGAGTATAGTGTCATGTTGGAATTGTGATAAAAAATGAAATTAAAAATAAAAGTAAAAGACCAAAATGGTCACTTTTTAAAAGTTAAAGTGACCAAAATAAACATTTAGAAAATATAGGAACCAAAATAATCAAAGTTGAAAGTATAAAGTTCAAAATAAACATTTTAAAGGTACAGGGACCAACCTGAACCAAAACTAAAAAGTATATTTTAACCTTATATACTTATTTTTTTAAACATTTATTATGTATTTCCGACCCTAATAAAATAATGTTTCTATTATAATTTTGTTTATAAAAAAAAAAAGAGAGAAAACTAAAAATTAAAAATAAGAAACTTGATTTTATTGTTTCAAAAGTTTTACATAATTTTGAAAATATTTCTTAAAAATGAGAAATATAAACCTTTATCGAACATTTATTCTTCTTAAAAATTAAAAATGAGAAATAACAACATGGCTGGAAAATAATATTACCAAACCGCAATACCTTTCTTATTTTTTATTTTATGTGCTTTGGTTTTCTATTCTCGAGTAGAGAAAAACAAAATGGTGTTCATGATTTCTTTTTGTTGTTGGTTTCTTCTACATCCTTATTATGGTAAAAAGGAAACTAAATTGGTTTGGATGACAATTTAAAATTGAAAAAAAAAAGTAAAGTTTTACCGTAAAACAATTTTTAATAATAATAAATTTAAAACAATGACGTTATATTTTAGATCTTATTTATTATGTATTTTATGAATACAAAATAGTATTTATGTTTTTGAAAAGGTAGAAAGAAGTACAAGAAAACAAAAAATAGTAACCAAAATTTTTTTGTTTTCTTTAATTTATTTACAATTTTGAAAGCAATTTTTACCGATAAAAAACGAGAAATGGATCTTTAACTATTACTACCAAACATTTAAGGTGTGCATATGTCGGCATTAGTTTTGTACTTAAATCGAACCGACGTCGTTCTTTAACCATTTTATTTTTGTCGGTCAAAAACCGTCAATTTTGGAAGCTTTGTAACGACTTCGAACATATAATCGCGGTTGGTCAATTTTGGCTAAAACCAACCTAAGATTGAGCCATGCAAAGACTAAATGAGGTGAACAAAGAAGAAAAAGAAACTTGTGAGGAAGAAATGAAGAGGGGAGAGAAGCAAGAAGAGAAAAGAAGAGGTAGTGAGAAAAGGAAGAAGAAGGGGAGAGGAGGGGGGAGAGTGAAATGATAGGTTTTTTTTTTTCTTTTTTAAGGAAAACTTTTTTTTTATTTAATGTACAAAGTTTCTAGAAGACTACAAATACTCGAAAAAAATAGTGGTACCACTCATTAGACTGACTAATTAACATTGATTTGATGGGTCGATTTTTCAGTAATATGTTCATCCCTAATAAATGCATGCTTATATCAAAAAATTGAAAATAATGAATTGAAAATAATGAAACATTAAAGAAATACGCTCACAAACAACCTCTAACATTCGAATCACATTTTTTTTTTTTGTAGATTGTGCATTTGATTGATAAGTTGGGAGTTTGGCATAAACTACCAGTGATTTTGGGACTAATTTATATAGCAATTCGTCGTCATATTCATCAAGAATATAACTTGTTCAATGTCGGTAGAACTCCGGTCGGAGTTCGGTTCAACTCAGTGGATTTTCCATACCGAACTGCTAATGGCAAGTACAATGATCCCTTCAATGAAGCTGTTGGTGCCCAAGGATCCTTCTTCGGTAGAAACATCCTCCCCATCGACCAAACCAAAAGGGTAACATACAAAAATACACAACATTCACTTGTTATTCTAGGTGATTATTGAGTTCGAAGTTTAAAAACTCATTTGATAACGTTCTTGTAGTTATTGAAACCCAACCCAATGGTGGTTGCTACAAAGCTTCTGGCAAGGAAAAAGCTTATAGACACTGGAAAACAATTCAACATGATTGCTGTTTYTTGGATTCAGTTCATGATTCATGATTGGATGGATCATTTAGAGGATACCAAGCAGATCCAATACATATATATATATATAATATTCTTCTTAATTATTTAATTTAATCCAAATTGAAGTTTTAGAAATCAACATGTGAAAATGAAAGGTGGGGACCAACAACTAGATTTGAACTTTGATGTCCTCTTTCAACTTTTCCACCTATTTAATTTGGTAACATGGGTTCAAGGCGCGTGAGTTGGTTTTTGCGTGTCCTAACTAGCTATAAGTTTACTAATCACACGAGCGGCATAAACCCACGTTACATATATTAAAAAAATTAAAATTCATAATTTAACACGCGTTTAATAACCATTTCTATTTTTTGTTTTTTATTTTTCTTATTTCTAGWTTTTGGTTTTTGGTTTTAYATGTTTGATAACCATTTTTTGTTTTTTGTTTTTTGTTTTTGAAAAATAGAAAACCAAATATGTTTGGTAATTATTTTTAGTTTTTTATTTTTAAAAAGTTAGAAAATTGAAAATATATATTAGAGAGAAAATTCTATGTAGAGTAGAGATGACAATGGTGTTGGTGCGAGTGAGGATGCTCCCCATTCTCGTGCTCGTGAAAATTTTTAGTCTCCGTCTCCACCCTGTTATTCGGTTTGAGAGATGTTCTCGAGAAAAATTATCGGTTTTATTATTGTTTTTAATTATTTTTAGAATTTAAGTATAAAAACGTGTAACAAATATATATTTATTATTTAAAAAATAGAATTTGGTGTTAAGGATCCCACATTTATAAAAGAAGAGACMTGGGTTTATAATAGACATGGACTACTTCTTTCATTACCAATTGGTTTTGAGATGGAACCCCATGAATATTAATATTTGGGACAAGGTGGGACATCATTTCCTATTTTTGGACTTGTAAATAAACTTTTGGAAAATAAATGTTGGAGAGATAAATAGAAAAATTTAGAAAACAAATTAGTGAAAGAAAAGTTAAAAAACAAAAAGAGAAAAATTTTAGATAAAGAAAGTAAAGTCAAGAGGAATGTTAAAGAAAAAAAAAATTATATGTTAAAAGAAAAAAAATTAGAAAGAAAGAGAAAAATTATAATGTAACAAATTTAGAGATAAAAACAAGATTCAAAATATAATTTTTAGAGAAAATAAATAAATACAAAGATAAATAAAAGAAAGAAAATTGAACAAAAAATATATATATATACTTTTYAGAGAAAACAATAGATKATGAACAGAAAGAAAAGTTATAAAATACTAAATTTTAGAGAGAAAAAAGTTAGGAAAAATATTAAATTTTTAGAGAGAGAAATGAAACTGATCTGTTAGAAAAAATTAAAAAAATAAAAATACAGAAAAATTTAGAGAGAGACAAATAATAATAAATATTCAAAATATGAAAATTTTAGAGAGAGAAAAATAAATTTTGTAGAAAGAAATTTAGAAAGAAAAAAATTTTAGGACGAGAAATAAATTTTTTAGAGATAAATATGATAAATAAAAAAAGTTGAGTATTAGAAGAAAAAATCAGGTTTTGAAAAACAGAAATTTAGAAATGAAAAAACAGAAAATTGAATTAGTTATCAAACAATACTATTTCTAAAAAAACCAAAAATCAAAAACAAAAAACGAAAGGGTTATCAAACGGGTTTAAAGTTACATGTCAAAGTTCAAATAAAGAAGCATACCTAAATTCATGGTTAAAAGTCAATAATATAATGAAATTTGATCTTTCTAAGTCTATAGATCATGATTTGGCTTTAGATGGTTTTCTTAAAGTTTTTCCTCTATGGGCACATGAGAAGAACCATGGTGAAGCCTATAGATGCTTGGACCATATTAACCAAGTTACAATTTTTTCGTCTAAATCATGTTTAGTTTGTTTACTCATCAAAATTAAAAATTAATTTACAGTATCTACGCATATTATCATGGTTAATTTATATAATTACTCTCCTACRTCAAAAAACTTACATATAATTAGATCACTTTCCTTTATTTACATTAAATCATTACATGCATGACCGTATTATTAAAAATTTCCAACGATAATAAACTCAAATCATCGCAACCAACAAATTAAAGAATTCTCCAAATCCAAAGTTTATAACACATTTGTTTATGCCATCAAAAAGCATATTATATTTACTCATACTTCTCAATGTCGGAAGAAATCTATGAGCCAAACCATCTACAAAGTACTAAGACACAACGTTTTTTTTAGTATAACATATGAACTTCGACCAACTTATATATTCTATTCTTTTTCTTTTTCTTTCTTTTAAATTGACATATTTAATTGTAAAAAAAATTGACATATTTATATAAAAAAATTTGTAATATATTTTTTTATTTTTCTAAATTTGACGAAAATGTTTTCTTTTTGCAACACTCACGAAAAAAATGAATAGGAAAAACACGAATGGAAAAAAATGAAAAATAAAAATTACATTAAAAAAAGTGGGGAGGTGTCTATTCGAATTGATTGCAGACAAAGAGATAAGGCGAGGAGGGCTGGCGTAAGCGAATACCACTTGAGCAAGGATATATTTGTTGACCATAAGTAGACATACTTATTCTATAGTATTAAAAGTTACTCTGAACCCAACTTACGTCTACCTATGAATAGACCTGTGTCTCAATCAGTTAAGCTAAAATATATAATGTTTTGAACAAATATAAGAAGGAAAAATAGAATAAAAGGGAATAAGATTTTTAAACATAGACTTAATAAAATTATTAATTTAACATATATGTTCTGTTTTAACATATAGGTTGAGTTGGTTGCTCCACGTGAAGTTGCGAAAAGTGATGAGTGCCCATTGAAATCGTTCAAGTTCTTCAAGACAAAGCAAGTTCCCACCGGATTTTTTGACATCAAAACTGGCTCTGTCAACGTCCGAACACCTTGGTGGTAACATTTCTCACTCACAAAACACCATTTTTATGTCCTAATTAAAAAGGAAAATTTTCACTCTTCTTTTTACTCTTCTGATCTCTGTATTCTATGGAATTGTAGGGATGGAAGTGTTTTGTATGGAAGCAATTCGGAAAAGTTGGGGAAGGTAAGAACTTACAGAGATGGGAAGCTGAAAATCGCCGATGACGGCCTTCTTCTTCACGACCATGACGGCGTTGCCATCTCCGGCGATGTCCGAAACAGCTGGGCCGGTGTTTCAACCTTGCAGGCTCTCTTTATCAAGGAGCACAACGCGGTCTGTGATGCCCTAAAGGTTTGAACACTTAACCCATTTTTCTCGTTTCTTGTTTCTTTGTTTTGTAAGAAGCAAAGTTTGTGTAGAAATTTTTTAAAAAGGGAGAAATAAGGGATAAAGAATAAAGAACATGACCCAACACTTGTGGGTTCTTTCGGTAATATTCCCATTTTATGTGTCTCGTTTTCAATTTTCTTAAAAAATCTATACATTTTGTAACTGACTTTGTTTCTTGTTTTTTCTCTCTTTTGGAACATTCTCACAATTGTATATAGAAATTTTGAAAACAATCAAAACGTTGTTCYCAATTTTCAATTTGTTCCAAAACATAAATGAAAAAATTATTTTGTTATACTTGAATTCATGAATGTTGGAGTCATCCAATTCATTTTTCTTCATTAAAAAAAACAGAAACATTACCAAACAGACTCTATATTTCTCAAAAATTAAAAATAAAACATAAAAAATAATAAATGCRAACCTTATCAAATGAAAAATACTCTTAGTACTTATTGGTGAACACATATTCATAGAAATCTTTATTTTTGCATTTCTCATCACGAAGCTTTTGAGGGGTTATGTTTTTAACAGAAGGAAGATTTAGATATGGAAGACGAAGACTTATATCGAYATGCAAGACTTGTAACTTCTGCTGTGATTGCTAAGGTTCACACCATAGATTGGTCTGCTGAGCTTCTGAAGACTGAAACTCTCCTTGCAGGATCYCGTATCAATTGGTAACCTAAAAAACCCTTTCTTTGATCATTTTTTTAATTTTTCTCCAACCACGTARACGCAAAACTGCTAATCTAAACATAGCTTATTTGGTTAAGGTATATATTATCGACTAGCTAGAATGTTGAAAGTTTGAATTCCCATCATATRTGTTGATGAACTCAAAATCAAACTATCAATTGTCCATGGTATTGTTCCAATCATATATCAAATAATCTCTGAATAAATCATTCAATAAGGCTAGAAAGACGAAGCCGATGATTTTACATTTTTATATGCATAAAATATATTTTTTAAATATGTTTGGAACAACACTTTATTTTTTATGTTWTTTTTTWKTWTTTTTTTGTATTTTTTAAGGTATGGACTTTTGGGAAAGAAATTTAAAGACACATTTGGACACRTTGGAGGATCCTTTCTTGGAGGTKTAGTGGGTTTGAAAAAACCCAATAATCATGGCATCCCCTATTCCCTAACCGAAGAATTTGCAAGTGTTTATCGGATGCACTCTTTTTTGCCGGATAATTTCTATCTAAGAGATGTCACCRTTGATCCTCATCACAATAAATCTCCACCTTTGATCAACAAGTAGTATCTCTCTTTATTATTGTCTACTTTTATCTYTGTATACGTACCAAAATAGATATTTTGAAAGTCTATTAGCTAAAATGGGCAATAAAATCACCCAATASGATTTAATCTAAGAAAGAATCTTTTATTATCCAATTAGTAAGCAAGTAAATAATTTTTTTTTTCGTTCTTTGATAGAGTGCCAATGGGGAATATGATAGGCCATAAAGGAGAGGAGGCCTCAAAGAAAATGGGCTTCACGGCCCTATTAGTTTCAATGGGCCACCAAGCCAGTGGGGCCCTCGAGCTCTGGAATTATCCACTGTGGCTCAGGGATCTCATACCCCATGACGTGGATGGCAAGGATAGGCCCAATCATGTTGACCTTGCAGCTCTCGAAGGTAGTTGACTYAATCACAACCCTTTATTTCCCTTGATCCAATCTAATCTGCACCGTTGATTTGAATCATGATGGGTAAAAATATAATTTTGCAGTTTATAGAGACAGAGAGAGGAAGGTTGCTAGGTACAACGACTTTCGTAGGGGATTATTTCTCATCCCGATCTCCAAGTGGGAAGATCTGACGGATGACGACGAGGCAATCGAAGTGCTTCGTGACGTGTACGGTGAAGATGTGGAGGAGCTTGATATTCTCGTGGGGCTGATGGCAGAGAAGAAAATCAAGGGTTTTCTCATTAGTGAGACAGCTTTTTTCATTTTCTTGCTTATGGCTTCAAGGTATTTTATTAACCCCATATTTACCTATATTTCCTTTCTTTTGGTATTGGGTTTGTTTAGGTTTAAATTCTATTTCCGTTCCTATCAATTTAGTCCACTTTTGCAAAATTTTAACACAAATTTTATACGTAACAAAGTGACAATGATCTCAACTAATCAAAAYTATAAGAAAAAGTACAACAAATAATATGATGATTTTAGTTTCAGTTGCATAACCATTTAAGAAAATATAATGGTTATCATATGTATTGGTTTTGATTTTGGACTAAACATAAAATCCTAAACTGCAGGAGGCTAGAGGCARACAGGTTCTTCACAAGTCATTTTAATGAACAAACRTACACAAAAAAGGGATTGGAACGGGTGAATACAACAGAGAGTTTGAAGGATGTGATAAGAAGGCATTATCCACAGATCTCAAATAAATGGATGAATTCATCAAGTGCTTTCTCTGTTTGGGATTCTTCTCCCAACAAACCCAACCCTATCCCTATTTACCTTAGAATTCCTAGCTAAATTCTTTTTGTTTTATCTTGAAAAATACTTAAATGTTTACTCATCAGCACCTATCTTTTTRCTGGTCACCACTAAATTTTTGACAAGTAGGAAAGAGAAATACTGAAAAACATGTATTCTTCTGTGTTTCAAAAAAACTACAAAACCGTCACATTTTTAATGATGGTCAGTATAAAAATGTGTGATGATCAATAAGTATTTAAGTATTATTTTTTCTTTCACACCCTCCTGATGCATTGTATCGTACTGTACTTCTTCAAGTTTTCTATCATCTATTTGGGTTAGTTTTTATTTGTCATATATTTTTGGAATAAAATGATGGTGTTTCCCTCTAAAGGTTTATGTATGCGAGTTTTTTTGCAAAAGGGCATGTTAGGTTTGTTGTAATACAAGTAAGCTAATAGTGAAATATCGAATTTCTTGTGTTAAYGTTAAAGAAAGGGACATGTTCGAGAGTAATTGTAAAATAAGTGATTTTAGGAAGAAAAATACATAAATACAATTGATTTTGTAAAAGTGATTTAATTACCATTAGTATTTGGTTTGGAGTGATTTTCATATTATTAGGAGTGATATCAATCATTTTAATAAAAATTRCATATTGGAGCATATTTGTAGATGATTTAAGCATACCTAGAATCACTTCCACTAATRTCAAAATTACTATTATTTTAAAATGGCATGTTTTATAATAATTTTCAAGTGACTTTAAAAAAATCCAAAATCACTTTAAGTACGGGTTTACACTTTGGAGGCGATTCAAAAATGATTTTTGGTAAAAAAATTAATAGAAATTTAATTTTTAAAATGGTTATTGTTTTTAATTTCAATTTTATCGGTGTATTTCATCT
This sequence comes from Momordica charantia, assembly GCF_001995035.1. The sequence goes on from NW_019104552.1 coordinate 563,744, forward strand.
TACTTTCACCTTAAAATTTGAGACATTTTATTTTTTTCATTTCTAAAAATTTTCTCGATCTCTTTCTTTATTTTTCTTCAATTTTTATTATTCTCTCTAAATTTTTTTTCTCTAAAATTTTTTAATCTGTCTCTAAATTTTTAGTTTCCATTTCTATTYTAAGTTTTTTCTGGGTCTAAGRTCTCTCACTCTAACATTTTTTCTCTCTAAAATTTTTGTTCCTCTCTAACTTTTCTCACTCTAAAATATTTTTAAATTCTCTATTTAAACTTCAAATATGAACCATTCAAAATCACTTTTAATTATATAAATATCACTTGAAAAAATTTGCAACCAAACGTCAAAATAATTGCATAAAAATCACTTTCACTAAATCAATTATCATTAAATATCTTTGGTTCATTCTAGTTCTTATAGTTTGAAAATGTTTATTTTGGTCCCTATACTCTCAACTTTGGTTCATTTTAATAATTGTCCTTTTTTTTTAAACAAAAGAGCTTACCAACAAAAGTACATAAATGGACTTTTTGAGAATATAGAGACCAAAATGAGCCACTGTAAACCATTATTTTATATATCATATGTGTACTWCAATCGTGCTTATATGAATCAATTATGAAACTCATTTGTGATACTTGGTATAATCTCAACTACACAATTCACAAATCAAAATTGGGAAACAATATTATTATAGCATAAAAATGATTTTGTATCCATCTTATGATCTAATAAACTCCTTCCCTGTGTATGTTATGAATCAAAATCAGGGTGTTGTGTGACAAGTGCCATCAAAAAATCATTCCAAGCATCAATGGGGCCTGGCAAGCACCAATGCACACAGTCATTGTAGCCCTTCATCCACTGGTTTCCCCAGAACCCATTCGGGTGCCCGTCGGGTCTCATCATCATCGACATCGTCACGTCGATCATCTCAAATCTCCTCATCCCTTCTCGCCTCGCCATCTTCGTCTCTTCTATCTGAACCTTCCGAACCTTCCAATCGTACCTCTCTAAGTCGATCTCCTTCACGCTCGACGGGCCCGTTCTGTTGCAATACCCACCCGTGTTCCAAACCCCATTCTCGAAGTGGGCGGGCGAGAATGTCCTCAGGATCGTCACCAACTTACCGCACTTCTTGCAGTCGTTGATGTGCTTGAAAGCTGCTCGAATGGCCATTTTCAACGCGAAATCGGGATCGTAGTTTTTTATATTTTTATCGTGGCAATAGATGCAGCCGATCATGTGGCTGCCTTCATGAAGGTACAAGACTCGGAAAAACCAATGCGCGCTCGAGACGATGACGTAGTCCATATTCGGTAGGTGTTTCGCCCAGGCGTCATCCACCTTGTCGAACTTTAGGTCGAAAATGCCGTTTCCGGTTCCGTTCACAACCCTCTCTTCTCCTGTCACCAGGAATTTAGACCACAGCATCATTATGGTTAACTCACTTTTTGGAAAATACCATGTTCTGAACCTATCTTCAATGTCTTTGTAAACATCTTGTGGAGTTTCTTCCTGCAAAATTCGGCCAGCTATATGAAATGAAATTTACATACGGTTCAAGCTAGACAAAAGATCTAGAATCTTCAATAAAATTAATACTCAATTTTAACTTTTAAACTTTCAATTTAATCAAAATTAACTATTTAAATTAATCCTTCTTCAAAACTAAATAATATAATCACCCACAAATTAACCAGTAAAATGCACAAATTTAACCAACAGAACATTGTACTTAACTATGAAGATACACCTAATCCCAATTAGCAAATGAATGGAAAAAAATAAATAAATAAAATAAAAAGAACACTAAAATAATGCTCCTAGCTAACCAAAAATCTTCATATATATATATATATATATATGAAAATTAATTGATGAGATAAATTTCACCATTTGTTTAAAGATTTATATACTCTTTTGGTCTGAGAGTTCTTTTGGCTTTGGTTCTTAGCACTTTCAAAGCTTTCATTTTATTATTGTTTCAAAACATCCATTTTGGTCCCTATACCTTTAAAAGTGACCAATTTGATCCCAATTTACAAATTTTATACATAATGGAAACCATTTAATATAAATTTATGGTTACATTTTAAGTTAGTGAATAAAGTATAATGTTTAAGTATGATTGAAGTCAACCTGAACATAACTTAGTGGGTTAAGGCACCTAATCTGACTAGAAGGTCGTGAGTTCTAATCCCCAACCTCATATGTTATACTAAAAAAAATTATGACGGAAAGAAATGAGATTAAAATGAAAATAAATTAACTAAAATGGTCACTTTTTAAAGTATAGAACAACATGGATATTTCGAAATTACAATAACCAAAATGAACCAAAACTAAAACTACACGACGAAAATGATGCGTAATTCTTTTTAAATTAAGGTTTAATATGATAAAATTAAAAGTTGGAATTAGTTTGAAATTACTAATAATGGGTAAGAAAAATAAATTTAAAACTTAAATTCAATTTTTTTCAATACAAAATACGGTGCTATTTATGCAGGGCAATTAAGTCATTTCACTAGTAGACAACCGTTTAAAGTTAGTTGGAGACAAAAAATCTAGCAACATTGACCATGGATTGCTTTTAATATTCTTTTAATAATTAATTATTTCTTAATCAATCTTTAAAGAATAGAATGCACTATCTTGGGGCTGGACCCAAATATTCCTTTTACACCCCTCTCTTTTATGACTTCTTCAAAAGAAAATTCTCATAATTATATTTCCCTAGTTAATTATTATTATTATTATTATTATTTATATTCTTGTCCTTTTTTAAATGCTTTATTCAATTAAATTTTAGAAAGAAAAACTATTGATTGTATAATAGTTGGTTGGCATTAAACGCCCAAATCCTTGACTGAGGACACTTCAGTCAATTCCCTGAAATTAAGGAATCGTTTACTTTTTGTATGTATTGAATTTCTTGTTCTTCTCAATTTAATTTTTAACCCTAAATATACATTTCAAATAAAATTTTACAATATTTCTCTTTCATCCCTTAAGTTTGAGTTTAATTTTCATTTAACCCTTAGATTTGAAAATATTACAATTTTATCCTTAAATTTTGGTAGTTTTCATTTTCACCAAGTTTTTAGAGTTTAGTTTCTATTTGGTCCCTAGATTTCAAAATATTACACTTTGCTTTTGAGTTTTGAATTTAGTTTTCATTTGATCTATGGACTTTTATCTTATAATTTATTTTTATTTACTTTTTTACTTTTTTTTAAATACAGCATCACAAATGTATTGAATATAACATTACCTATAAATAAATTTGACACAATAATTACTTGTGGCAACTGATTTAATTATTCATATATATTGTTTAGGTAAGTTTAACTATTTATAAATGACACACCTTAATGATTATCGGAATCATATTCAATGAATTAGTTGATAATGCTGTAATAATTATTGAATCATATCAATTAGAAAAAAAAATATTAAAAAATTAAAGTAAGAAAAAACTCATTTTTGGTCTTTAAAAAAAAAGAGAAAAAAGGTCATTTTGGAAAATGAATATTTTTACAGTTTATTGCCAAATTTGTAACCCTGAATCAAGGGAATTAGTACAAAAGAGAAAAAAAATCCAGCGAATCGCAAGTGGGAATTTGCTTAAATCCAACCCTTAATTTTGGAAAGTCATAATATTCAATAATAAAAAAAATCATTTCCAAATAACAAAAATGACAACAAAATATGACCTTACTCTTCTTGAAATTTTTTAGTTTTGTTTGGTAATTTTTTTTCCATTTTTTCTTGTTTCTAGTTTTTAAAAAATATATTTATTTGGCAATTTGTCGATTACCATCTTTAAGAAATGATCCAAAATTATACACGAAATTTTGAGAACAATTTTGAAATTAAATAATATAATAATAATATCTCCATTTTTCCTCTTTTTAATTTTATTTTATTTCGAAATTTTCCAAAACATAATTATATGTGATGTTTGTTTAACAAATTTTAAAAATTTAAATAAAATAAAATAATTTGAATATTTATTTTCAAGTAATTTTAAATTCAAAAATTAAGAAACAAGAAACAAAAAAGGATTATAAAATGTATTTGTATTGTTTTTCCATTAAAAAAAAAACTATAAAAAAAAACTTTATCCATTATCATACTTTTTAAGTTTAAATACTATCTTTAATTTTTAGGTTTTTGCTTATTTTGGTATCTAAGCTGGTCAGGTTGCTGCTAGGCTCATGTCAATTTGGTCTCTATATTTCAACCTCTTCTAGTCCTTATATTTTGATGTATAAAATTTATGTTAAAACTTTGTAAACAAAGATTAAAATGGTCGCTTTTAAAGTTACAAAACCAAAACCGACATTTTCCAGAGGAACCAAAGGCAAGCCAAAAAGATTGATAAAAAGTAAAATGGTGAGCCCACAAGTCATCCATGGAGGGGGAATTTCCCAAATAATGACAATTCCCAGAAGCCACAAGGCCAACCAAAAGCAATTCCCCATCATTATTCCATTCCTTGAAAACCAACCCCCAAAATGCAATCAACACCAAATAATCAAAATCATCAAAAAAGAGACACCCAGTTGTGTTTGAACAAGAAATTTTGCAATGCATAATTATTTGAATCTAAGAGATAGAGAGAGAGAGAGATGGGAACCTGTGATAAGAGGCAGAGGAGAGAGTCCATATGGTTTCTGGCAACAGAATCGCCAATGAATGCGAGTTTCTTGCCACGGAGAAGATTATGAAAGGCGACGGGATCGAAGCGTGGAAGATCGCAATCCTGCGGCTTCCATCTCCAATCGAGGAACCCGGTGTCCTTCCGGCCATGCCTGAAGCAGTTCTTGGAGTCCGGGATGGAGGAGCAGCTCCAATTGGTGTACATCCGGGGCCCCCTCGGCTCCGAGACCCAATGCCCTTTGAACAAATCGCAACTCAATCTCTGTTCGGACTGCTGCGGCTGCGGATGGACGAGGGGGGGCGGATCATGGACGGATTGGAGCCCGACGAGGCCGGGGCGGAGAACCAGAAATGGGTTCGGAGGGCGGAGGGAGGAGAAGAAGAAGAAGAAGAAGCTGACAATGGCGGTGGTGGCTAGCAATGGCCATAGCAGAGGTCGCTGCCCATGGTGATGGGATTTCATGGCGGGAGGGAGAGGGAGAGAGAGAGAGAGAGAGRGGGGCTTTTAAGAATGCTTGCTTTTGAGAGAGATCCTGCTAACAACTTCTTCCTTCTGGGCCACGATTTGATGGCGTTTCAGTGAATATTTTCCTTTCATTTCACTTTTGTCTTTGGAATTTGAAGAACAGAGGAAGACACAGCGCAGAGCCGCGGATGTGGTCGAATCACCCACTAACTGATTACGCCACGTCCCAACACCCTAACGAATTGCATGTGATTTTGTGGGCCATAACTCCAATCAACATTACCCTCATTTCTCGCCAACATTACTCATACCATTTTTACATATTCCTCTTCTCGGGGGCATTATAGCCATTTCGTTACATTTATTGTCTATCATTTAAAAAGAACGCCCAAAAATATTTTAAAAGTCCTTCTATATTAAATAATCCGAATAACATAAAATTAAAATATATAACTTTTATGGTGAGTAAAAAAAATATAATTTAAAAATTATTAAATTTAGGTTGGTTTGATTTAGCCCAAATGGATCCTTAAACCAACCAACTTGACTCATAAAATTTTCATTTATTTGAACCAAATTTAAACCAAACAAGTTTATAACCCAATTTGAATCAAATTAGGCTGATCCATTTTTTCGGGTAATCGAATTTTTTTTAATACCCGTATACTCTCTGGTAATGAACTAATGATATCTTAACCGTTGAAAGTAGACATTTTTCACCATCAGAACCACTGTGAACAAAAAACCTGTCTCCTAACCAATAATGTTTGTAAGAAAGCAAGAAGTAAAAAACTCCCGAAGACAAGTTACTGGTAGAGAGACAAGTTTATATTCAACGGATCAGAAAAATTAGAAGTAATACATGGCAATGCCATATACGCAGCACTTTCTTTCATTGTATTCAGCCATTTCTTACTTGAAACCAACCAATGGAATATTATCATATTAATTGCCAAGATCCAGTATGACATTTTTAGAGTCTCTAAAGAGACGTATTCCTTTTTCATGTTGAGTTTCACATCATCTACAGAGAGAGAGAGAGAGAGAATATTTATAAACCTTGGAATGTCATTGACAAGTAAAAATGAAGATTAGCAAATGTACAAAATTCAGACAGTGAAGTGTTTTGTAAATATCTGAAGCTGTCTTCTTCTGGTAGGGGCCTGTTCTTCACAAAAGACAACTAGTTTATAACCGATGAATTTTGATTGCTCCAGATAAAACACCAAATAAAATGATGGCTCCAAGTTGGGGGGGTCCTGTTTCCGATTTGTAAAGGTGGAATGGGAAAACTGGGAGTGAGAAAAACAGTTCACGACCATGGGAGAAAGGGCCTGTGTATTACTATCAATTAAGAGAAGAAAAAAGAGAGTAAAAGGAATCTAACAGTAAGAATGAAGTAATAGCTACATATGTAAGGGAAAACACAGCTGAGTATCATTGACAAAGGCCGGCCACAACCTCTAAAAGGTCCTTACATCCAGTTCTGTTCTGAAGGTGAAGGGGAGGACTGAGAAAGGAACGGGCTCGGGAGCGTACCTGGATGGATGGGAATCGTCCACATATCGGACGCTATTCATCAAGTTTCTAGACACCACTTTCCTTGTGCTTCTATTAAGTTAGATATTTACAAATGAAAACCTTGTCTGCCGAGCAAAACAAATCCGTCGAAATGTGTGCAGCAGAAAAAGCAGCTGCCTGAAAAACCAGTGGTGCTGCTGCAACATTTGAGAGGGAACACGAGCCCCATCTTTAAGCAGTCCTTCATTATTTGCTCGACTAATGCTGTATACTCTGTTCTTTCTCTCTGTCTGTAATTCTTTGGCCTACCAAAAGAGCCAGAAAACGGTCAATATTAGAAAAAAGGAGAAAGAAAACACGAATACAAGAAATAATAACAACAAAAAAAATTACAAAATTGGAAAAGAAAAGCAGTGACAAGAACACAGAATGAACCATCATACAAAACAAACACCCACATGCCTCTATGGGTTGCATTCGAAATAGGCACAGCATTAGGTCCTCAATTGAATTTTCCATAACAGAAGCAAAAATCACTTCAAATGGAGTGGACTTGGGCAAGTACTTGCTTTTGAAACTTGCAAAGGAAGCTTAAAAATGCTAAGTTTATGTTAACGCAAGCTAAAATCCCAACATACTCTTTTAATGTCTCACGATTATTAAATACCTCAGAAAAGCCAGACTACCAGTCCGATCACTCAGCTGTTTTTAATTCTTTGTTTTCAAAAATAAGTTTGAGGTTCCAAAAATTAGGAAACCAGAGAAAATAGTGACTAAGAAAACCAAATATCATAATTACAAACAAACAAACAAACAAACAAACAAAAACCTCCAGATTGTCAGGCAGAAAATAAAATAAATATATATATATAAATAAAACAGAACAGCAAGCTAACGGTTCCTGCACAAATGGCACAGGGAACATTTCAAACCCAAGCACAAAAATTTAAGAATTAGCATTCCTACATTGGAGCTTTAAGTCATCCTAGAAAGAAAAGAAAGAAAAGGGAAAACAAATTTAATGGGAGAAACAAATTCATAAGAGACCTAAAGAATGTACCAAATATTCAGTATAATACATTCAGTGTTATAATATTCAGCGTAATAACTTCAGTATAATCAGATCATCTTTTGACAATTCGGCAGAATGGGTGTGGAAGAGGAAGAGTAAGGTTACCAAGACTTACTTGTGACCAGAAATGCTACTGCCCTCACTCATTGTTGCTTGTAGTTAAGCCTATCGGCAGCATCTAAGCCACTGTCAGGTTCTTTTCTCTTGTGTATACCACCTATCTGAAACATCTTGAGCTGCTCATCGGCAAAAGGTTGCAAATTGGGAACTGAAAGTTGTCTCAATGCTAAAGGCAACTTTTCATCAATTCTTTCTTTATCCATAATCCCATGACCTGCATTAAGATCCAGACCTTGACTTCCCCATTTTCCAATCTCAGGACCAACAGTACCACTGCTGCTTGGGTAGCTCATAATGAAGGGCCTTGGATAGGGGGTAGGGACTACCCCAGCTGGTCCTAATAAATGAGAAGTAATGGTAGGGAATCCAAGCGAACAACCAGAGGATGAATCCATGTAAGATGTTGAACCTGAAAAAGTGTTTGACTGTAGAGGAAAACTAGTTTCAAAAGGAAACCCAGAATAACTAAAGGAGTTAGCAGGTGGAAATGCCAAAGCAGGAGAGGAAGAAAGCACCGGTGCACGATAAAGTTCAGCAGCAAACCCAGTGCCCGTGGGAGGAGCAAATACTCTCTGAGAAACAGCAGCAGGAACATAATTTTGTTCTCCTCTACCTGGCAAAACTGATGGGATTGCTGTTATTGCTGAATACGAATTTCCCTGAGGAAACCAAGAATAGAAGTTCCCAATTTCTCCTGAGTTCACCTTCATTCCAGGTAGAAGTGATGAAAATGGCATGTAGCTTTTATTCTGCCGAATGAGAGGTACTGTTTCAGGCCCCAATTCTTCAAGGGATGGTCCGTTGTTCAAATCAAAATTTCTGGAGACACTGAATCCACAATTGGCTAATCCACCAGAAACAAATGGCCTACTTGACATGGGAAGTTCCAACCTACTCTTGCTCACAGAACATGGGCCCATATCATGACTTTCGTCAACTTTGTTCAAATCAAGATCAAGTCCACCACCACGATCACAAGATTCAAGACTTGCGATCCGTGGTACATTTGACAAAGTAGCTTCTTCTAGGAGTCTCTGGTCTGGCACATTCAGGTCGAAGTCCAGAGGTGGGCGTCCCTCTTTGCTACTGGTGGTAACGAGAGGCACATCACTCAAACTGAGTGGCATTTCCAGATTTTTTCGAGGTTCTGCCCGGCGAAAAGCACTTGTAGCAGCTGAACCCTTCCATCCAAGCTCAGCCTTGTTTGCTAGGGAGTTCTCTGGTGGAACAACTGATCCTTTTGCAGCAGAAGCCACAGTAATTGCAATAGGGAAACTTTCTGATGCCGAAGGAATGGAAAGAGGTGGCAGAATGGGCAGCTGAACAGCAGATGAACTTCCAATAATATCCTCTTGTATCCCATCATCGACAGAACAACCTTCATTTAAATCAAAGTCCAGCTTTACTACTGTATCTGACCTAGGAGCAGAAAGTGAAGGATTTGAACAAGTGACATGGTCTTTGATTCCAATTAAATCGGGAACACTTAACTGACAACCACTCAATTTCTCACCCTGATCATTTTCTGGTAAGGATATCGAGGGAGATTCCACATGCATTGAAGTCCTACCACAACAATTATCAATATCATCTTTTCTTCCCAAATCCTGCACTGCAGAATCCTCTTTTTGATCTGACCGAGGAAAACCCTGAATCAGTGTTTGCTTCCCAATGTGATTAACATAAATTTCTGAGTTCACAATATTTAATTTTTTATCCTTGGATTCTGCATCCGAAGGATTGGCATCAGGATGAACAACAGCAGTCTCAATCTTTTGCTCCTGAGAGTCTGCATGAATCTCAGGTGTAGACGGCAGTTTCTCCTCCACTCCACTGCCACTAGTTGAATCCCCATGAGTCTGAACATCAATGCCACTCAATTGTGAAGACAAACAAGATGTCTTTTCATCCACTTGCTTTTCCACTTCAAGAGCTGTGGCAGTTACTTCTGATTTCAAAACCATTCCATTCTCTGTCAGTCTATCATCAGTTTGATCCACTTTTTCATTTTCATGGAGTTGGGCACCCTCTTCCAATAATGAGTCGGGTAAACTACTACTTTCCACTTTAAGGAACCTCGATTTCCCTAGTTCATTTTGATCAGAAAGCTGGTTTGTTTTGGTCTCTGTATTATCTTCTTCTGCACCATATGAAGAACAGACAGCTACAGAGGCGTTGCATGCTTCAGCATCAGGTTTCATATAAGACTTCGAAGGTGTCCTCTCCATGTTTTGCTGCGAATTTGACGGCATAATACAGTCCCTTGAACAGCCAAATGAACCACCTCTTCCGTCTCTAGAAGAGTCAGCTGAGGTATAAGAGGCAGGATGAGATCCATTTCTATCCTGCAACATATTATTGCCGTCAAGAGGCTCAGAGGATATGCAACCCTTAGCCCCACAATTAGCATCAGCTTCATCACATTTAGTCTTAACTACTCCTTCAGGTAAAATTTTCAGTTGTCCATCATTACCGGCAGATGATTCTTCTGCCAAAGGTGATCGTTCCTGAGGAGAATCCAATGGTGACACATTGTTAGATTTAGATATTTCCCCAGTAGCCACACTAGCAAGAAGATTCATCCCTACAACATCCCCGGGAGGAGATGATGTATTAGTCTCAGAAAATTTAACACAACTTTCAATCAAAGCATTTATAGAGCTTAAAGAAGCTGCATAAGTTTTTCCAGGCCTAGATACAAGTCCAGTCAACGAAGCAGTAGTTTCTGATTGCTCCAGCAATTCATTGGCTTCAGCGAGCCTGGATTTCTCGTTGCTGACACCTATCTCTTTACCTTCCTCAGAGCTGAGAAATTCATCTTTCTTATGGCAATGGTCTGAGTTTGCTTCAGTTGCCAAACTAGCCCCAAGCAAATCACCTCTGCCTTTTGCTTTCTTATCATGGTTATCACACGCCTCATCAGGAAGGGATCCTTTGTGACCTGAAACAACATGATCTTCAGTGACAACCCTAGTAGCTCCCTTAGGACTCCTGCACGTGTTTGGTATCTTTACAACAAGTCGACTATAACCATGATCAGCAAGAGAAACATCTGGAGATTTCTCATGTGATGCCATGGAGGACTTTTCAGCAGTCAAGCTCTTATTTACGGCATTAAGTTTTCCAGACCCAGATACCTTCTGTGTTCCCATGTGAGTATTCAAATGAATACCATTGCTTGATTTCCGATGGCGAGAAGCACCACTAGAAACTTTGCTAACACTTCCTGAACCAGAATTTGAGCTCCTAGTATCTTCTTTACATGAGGATGCCACAGTTTTTGCATGATCACTGGACTGACTGTTGTTCTGGGACTGACTTGAACTGCTGCTCCTTTCCTCCTTTATTGGAGTCAAGGGAAGGTCTGAGTTTCCAACAACTAGTGTCTTAAAGTTATAATCCTTGGATGATGCACCCATGGTTGAAGAAGACTTCATGCTGCTAGAGGATGCAGATGATTTGACAACCATTTCAGTAGGAACAAACTTAGGTTGAGAATGTTTAAACATGGTAGGATGTGTAGAGCTCTTCACGCCATCATCACCAGAACCCCCAGCCTTTCTGCTCCCTACTTGAGAAAGTTCCAAAGGCACAGATTTAGAAGGCCATGAAACACCACGACTGGATTCAGACTTTGCATCATTAACATCCATCTCAGCTTCCACACGTTTCTTCCAAGTATCTACCAAACTCCTTGCTTTCTTCTGAATTTCAGAATTCTTATGTGTTCGTAAATGATTAACAGACTTGCCCACGTTACAAGTCTGAAGAGCATTAAGATTCACAGGAAGTTTATCCAGAGCACGAAGTAGAGCGAAAAGAAAATCTTCAACAGTTTTATCACTTCCTTTCATGCCATTGCCATCACCAATTTTACCCTTATGAACTTCTTGAAGCCATTCATCTAATACAGGCAAACCCCTGAGCTGCAAAAACCATCCTAGACAATCAAACCTATCAGTGACTGCTATAACATCAGCAAGCATCATTCGGTCAGCCAATTCTATTTTCTTACCAGAACCGTCAGGTTGCATAAGTTTGACAAATTTTTCAACCCCCTCAAAGTCAATAAGCCCTCCTTTATCAGTAATCTTTGCAATCTCATTCTTTAGCGTACTTTCAGATCTAATCTGACCGAATTCCCCATCTTCTGCTTTAAACAACCGCTCTCTCTTAGTGGGTTCAGACCCCTGATCACCCCGTTCTCTTTTCTTGCTTTTAACGAGTGAAGTGAGAAAGGGACTATTTGGTACACTTTCTGAACCAGATTTTGACTGCACAGCTGATATTGAACCATTCAAGGGCTTTGGTGAACGGCCTCCAGACTGCACCACCCCATGCATTTCTAGCCTTGTCTTTTCTATTAGTTGATCTACTTCTTCTTGTCGTTCCTGCAGTTAAAATTTGATTGAGTTGGTGGGTGTGTTGCTAGAAAATCCATCAAAAGAATGGAAAGAAGGTTCTCAATAGCTGTGAGATTAAAGAGGAGACTCTAGATACTCACATTAATATAATCTCTATCAGTTAACCACCATAAACACTTGTTATCAGTATCATACACTCTTCTGCACACAAATGAGGAGATGCCCGATGGAAGTTCAACACCTTTGCGAAGGAATGCAACTTTACAAGGATGGAGCAATGACGCTGCAGGTATCTCATCTTTATGAAATGAGTAAAAGATCTCATTCGGCGCAGCATCTAATGATATTCCTTTTGGGAGCTTCACATCAGCAGGCCGGTAAAGCCAATTCACATCTAACTTTAAATTAGTCTCCTTGTCCGATTTCAATGAACGTATAATTCCAATAAAAGGTGGAGAATCTAGTGGTGGCTTGAAAAGGGCACAATCACCAACATGGATTTTGCGTCCATCCTGCGATGATTAAAACCTTTTTTAAAAACATGGTATAAAAGAAGTATAATAAATAAAATATGTTGCA
>NW_019104552.1:576680-610158 GCF_001995035.1 Momordica charantia
AAAGAACTCACAGAAAGGATTGGCTGCATATAATTCCGACAAAAAAGAAAAAAAACATGTATATAGTACACACACAAAATCCTTAAATCCATGTAACCAAAAATAACAATTTTACATTGAAAACAAAGGAGTTTGTCGGATTATTTGCTTGGATGTAAATATTTAGATTTCATGAAAGCATAAAAAGTAAAATTAAAACAAAGATCAGCATGAGAAGTGACAGAAAAACTGCATTTGAATTATCACATTCTTTTCAAGCATATGGAATTGAGATATTAGTCAGACATTGGAGCTTCAGCTTCACAAGAAAGTTGAATGATAAAAACTTCCTAAATCATCAATTCAAGCATTCAACTTCTATGGAATAACAATAGGTTTTCTTTTTTGGCCAGCAAGATAAAAGGAAACAAAATAGAACTTAGATAATATCTCCTGACAGCAACTCCATGACCCAAAGTGGGGCTTCTTCCAACCCACTTTATTGACGTCGCTACTAGCTTAGCAAGTTCATGGGCAGACCCATTCCCTTTTCTTCACGTCAAAGAGAAGGTAACAACTCTGACCCCTGTTGTAGCCTTCTTTGTTTTCTGAAATTACCAATTCCACCTTCTGTTCCAGTTCATCCTCATTTTGCAACTCCAACTAGTGGAATAGGGATCCAACTCAAGCACCACCAGCAACAACTCAAATTCCAGGGCTAAAGTAGTTCCTTTCTTTAATGCTATAGCTTCAGCAATTTCTATCTAACACATGCAGGATTTTGCATGTTGATGTTTCCATCAAACTCTCTTTAAAGTTCCAAATGGCCATACCAACCACAACTCAATCCGGTTCTTTGTCAATTGAGGCATTAGTATTAAAATTTCTATACACTTTCATGGGGAGAAACAAATCTCAACAGATGACTGAATGAAAGTACAACATGTACACTTTCATAGCCCATCTCTCCAGCATTTACCGTACTTCATGATCCATTCAAGTAGATGTTGTGAACCTTGCATTGCTTGTTCATGGTTCCATAAATTCCTACTATTCCACAAAGCCCATTATATGAAAAGCATGTGGATCTCTAAGAGTGTTCATGGGTTAAGAAGCACCTTGTACTCAACCCATTTCTTCAATTGCAAATTTGTCAAATACAAATGGCTTGGTTAGGTAATGGACCAAACCCAATCATATAATATTTAGGTCAGGTTAGTCAGGGTTTTCAAGTTGATCGTTTTCAAATTTTGTTCAATAAAAAATAGTGAAAAGATGGTCCTCCTAGAAAATGTTTGGCTAGTGTGTTAGGTTTGTATAACTCAAGATTAAGAGACTGAGTGCATTCCTAATCTCAAGTTACAAGTTTGCAAATCCCATGAACTACAAAAATCAATATTACATAAACACAGACTTATGAGATCTTCCCTTTGCATTACATATGTCTTCAAATCATAAACCCAGTAACCAAAGACAGATTACACAAACTTCAGTTAATGTAATCTATTATTTTGTACAATCAAAACATTGTGAACATAAACCTAGGCTTCTCATCCCCATACTTAACAAAAACTCTTGTTTTTTAAGCCACGTGTCTAACAACCCATTAAGAATTTATTTATCTAGTTTCACCCATAGAATTACAAATAACAGTCTCAATGTCAAATTATATATTACAAAATCTAATTCATCCAACCCTACATTATTCAATATTGAGAAACTCGTAAGATAATTAATATCCTAAGTAAATGGAAATCATGGTCTAAACCCACAAAATTAGTCAAGAAGCACTCAGTTGGTTATAACACTCAAGTCAACAGAAAATAATAAATAAATACAATAGTCTAAGGACATGAATAAATAACTTTAGAAAAAATTGTTGGAGTTAAAAAATGTTAAAAAGAGCCACAAAGGTAAATAATATTAAAAGAGACATGCAAAAGAAATTTTATTGAAAGTAGAACACATTTCTTTAATTAAAAAATTGGATACAGTTTGATTCCATACAAACCTAATCTTATAGATTCATAAACCAACTCAAGTGTCAACTCATTTAAACCCAAATCAATCCAAACAAGCCTATAATTAAACTAGTTGGTTAGTTTGCATCTAAATCCCTTTAAATTAGGAGATGAAGACATGGCCACATTATTTAACTATGACCACTTTTTTATTTTGGTGGAATTTAGGGGTGAAAATCTTAAGTTTTTCCCTTCGGCATCACCTATCATTATAAATTATGACCAGTTCCCAATCAAATTCCTCCATCTTGCATCTGTTTCCGATAAAAGGCTTCTAAAAGAAATGAAGGTCTACTGCCAAGCTCTGCCTCCATAAAGGAGCTTTCAGTAAAGTATTTTCCCTTCAAAACCTTTTCTAGCAAAACCTTAGGGTGGTTTGACACTCTCTAATGTGGCTAAGCGTAAGCCAACACCAACATAGCTTGATTGAGAAAAGCGATACCCCGTCCACTTTGAGGTCTACAATCCACACAGACAAGTAAACAAACAAATATCCTTACCAGTTACCCCCATTGTTGAATCCCCACCAAAAATTAGCCACTACAGAGTTCATTTGAATCATACTTTGCTGGGGATCTAAAGCAATTCAATTTGACTTAAAAACAACAGAAATGTAACACATCTATACCAAAAAGTAACACATTATATAGGCCAGGACCCTTTTCGATCACCAAGAAGTAACACATTTATACCAAACCAAATAACTAACCAGTGTGCAGTAAGAACGCTCTTCAAATTTTTGAAGTACTAAAGCAACAAGTAGTTCCCTGATACTGGCAGATTCTCACTAATACTTAATTTAACTTTAAAGAGATCAGATCAATAAATCACACTAAAATGGTGAAGACTGAAGGCATGCCGGAAACCAATGGAAAAATGAAATAAAGAAAGCGGGTAAAGAAAGCAAATAATAAACGATTATGTCTTCATTTAGAAACCTTAAGGAGAATAGCCTTAACAAAATCATATCAGATTCACATGACACGTAATCTCCGGAAGGCGTTAGAGCGATCCTGCGGTGAGTTGGATGCGTAACAAAGAAGATCAAAATCAAGGCGGGGAAAAGAAACGCAACACAGCACAGCACAGCACAGCAGAAGATACGCAAATAACGGACACAGCAATTCAGAAGTAAAAACGAAATCTGTGCGAAACTGGAAAATAGAAAAGAAGCGAAAAAATGTAAAACTCGCAATACTTTGAGAAAGAAATCTGGGGCGGATAATTCGCAAGCTACAGGTGTGGAATTAGAATGGACCGGCCACATGTGCGGCCTCTGTTTCCACCTCTCACCTCCAGACCCATGCATATCCCTCCATTCTCCTTGAATCTTGAATAAAGACCAGTTTCGTCTTGGAAAAGAATCATGAATTCAGATCAAATCCCACCCCCTAACACAGGCGAGAGAAAAAAAGGGCAGTAAAATCGCAAATTGGGGGGGATAAACAAAGTAGGGAAGAAACCTGCAATCAGGGCCGGGTCGTGTGCAAGCAAGCAACTAAGCAGAGAAAAAACAGGAGGCCATGAATAAAGGACGGAGGGGTGAAACTAGGGATTTGTGCAAACTGAGCTCTGATGTAGGGGATTGAAATTGGAATTGGAATTGAAATTGGGTTGCGTCCGCAGTAGAGTCAGAGAAATTGGAGCGATTGAATGAAATACGGGGGATGGGAAAAACGAACAAAAAAGAGCAAAAATGGATTCCGAAGATTTTGAGCGAAGAACTCGGCGTGAGAGATTTGGAGAGAGATTTGGGAAACGAAACAGGCGAATGAGAGCGAATACGTGGGCTGCGGGCCAATTTTTTTGCAGAGAGTCGAGGGAGTGGTTGAAAAGGACAATACCCAACCCAACGACGTCGTTTTTTTCTTTATCTTCTGGGTCAATGGGAATCATGTCGTTTGCAGGTGCCGATATGTCGTATCCTGTACGCAACTCATTCCTATACGTGCTCTAATTAGGGGGACTTTTTTATTTTTTTTACGAGGGTGGCAATTTTACCTTAAACTTAAATAAGTTTTGTAGTCTTTATGATCTTGCATGCTTTCATTTTAAGACCAAGGAAAAAAAATATTCTGTTCAATGAAGTTTACCATGTATGTCTAGCATGAAACTGATGGAACTTTGTATAAAAGTGATATTAGAGTTACATTTTCTTTTTTTCTTTTGTGATTATGAGATTGACTCGATGATTGATCTTGTGTATTAATTGGAGCTAATTTTGTATAGGGCTTTGACTTTCTATGGGTCACTGGATTTAGAAAAAAAAATTGGACTCTTCTTTTAGTAGAAGTTTGTTAGGATTATGAGCCAAAACCAAGGATGCATAGCCAAGTATATTAAGAGGAGAGCTTCGAGATGTTA
Organism: Momordica charantia; assembly: GCF_001995035.1. The sequence goes on from NW_019104552.1 coordinate 581,045, forward strand.
GTTGGAACGTCGCCAACGTTGGCGCGAAGCATAATAGAGACATGCTACAATTCATAGTATTGAAATGCTGGTGATAGCATCTCAGCACTACCGTGATCTAGAGAATGATAGAAGGAGAAAAATAAATGCACGACGACGCTACAATTTTACGGCATTCTGATGCTATCTCTAGTATCATAACAATCCAATAATTTTTTAATAAAGCCAAAAGCATTTTATTATGGTTTTGTGAAGTGAAAATAAGCAAATATGGTTGTAGAGTAGTGACCACGGCTCTGTTCTTTGTGGGTTAACATGGGGTATTTGACAAAGAGTTTAGATCGTCATTATTATGGTACCTAGAGAACCAAGCAGTCATTGTTGTGATATCTTATAGCTTAAAAGAGTGATTTGTGGGAACTTTCATGGTAGTGAAAATAGCGATGAATCATTATAGAGCACTTGTGAGAATTACATTGTAATCTTCATAATATTTATTATAGTAAAACCTACGGGGTAGTAGTTTCAAGTTTGGGGTGAATTTAGCACAAATCTCCAATGATTATTATCCTTATGTTTATGTTGAATTCTTCTAAGGATCGAAGGTCGGCCACATCTTCACTCAGACGAGCTAAGAAGGAGCGAGCAGACCTGTAAAAAATGAACAAACACTCTAAAGCTCAAGTCAGTTCAAGATCAAGCTGAGTAAGTTAATCTCAGACAGAATTGCGTAGTTGGGTGAGAGGAGTGGGTTCTCTTTTATAGACGACTAGAGGGTGACAACTTTGTTATAGCCGTCCCGACAAGTAGTTAGGCAGTTACGTAGCGTCGGCAATACCACAGCTCAAAAATGTATCTTTTGAAGATTTTCTATGTTCCTCCTAAACTTCATAGGTTGACCTATATTGCAAATCAGAATGTGTGTCTTGTTTAGATGAGTTGAGATAAATCTACTAATCTATCATTGTTGGTCATGTGCCAGGTTAGAGATTTTGTCCTCCAACATCTTATATTGCCTCTCTTTTTTTCGTTTAGTTTTAACTATGATAGGCTCTCGTGGAATGAGAATTTATTTAGATCCTTATTGTAAAACGCTATAAAAAAATTCTCAACAAAATTGAACATAAAATAAAAATTCCAACATTTGCCAAAGTCTGAGGTCAATTTGATGAAATTGAAAGTTTAAGATGAAAATTGGTATACCTTTCTTAGTTCATGAGTAAAAAAAAGATGTTCACATCTCCCATACAACTTAATAGTTTGAAATTTTTTTATTTTTACCTGAAAATTTGATAAGATGAATCAATTTTTACTCTAATTAAACTTTCAAGTTCATTGAATTGAACTTTTAAACTTAGATAAGCATTACAAATTTTACCTTAAATTTGAACAAATTTTGCAATTTATACTGCCTAATAGGTTTTCATTTGAATCGTCATTAAAAATTAGTCCTATGGTGAATCAAAAAACAAAGGCTTCGGGGGCTTTAGAGAAGAGACAAATTAAGATCTTTTTTCCTTTTAATTGTGAATTCTATGAGATTTCAAGGGTCGATCTTGTCCATGATTTGAATTTTGAGAGATTTTTATGTTATTTTTACTTCTAAAAAACAATGTTTGAAATTGAAGTAAAAATTACAACTTATTCGGTAATCATTTGATTAACTTTATCAAAATTAGGAGTAAAATTGAAATTTTCCTTCGTAGTTTTACTATAGAATTACTATGAATTTGATTAACTTTATCAAATACTAAAAGTTAGGGGTAAAATTGAAATTTTCATCCTTCATACTTTACTAAAGTAATACTATTTTGTTCGTGCTTTTTTCAGTACAACAACATCTGACGTAGATTCGAACTCACAACTATTTAGTTTCTAGAATATAAGCCTTAATTCACCATTTCTTTTCCTTTGAAATTAAAATTTTAAATTCTTTAAAAAATTTCTTAAAATATGTGATTTTTATTTTAAGTATTTATTTTCACGAGTCTTGCAAAGTCTTCAATCTTGCACGAAAAAAAAAGTTCATCGAGGTGGAATCCAAACTTAAATCTTAAAAGAATAGATATTATATCCGCTCGGCCATAATTAAATTGATTCCTGATGATAAATTAATCAATTGATTATCATAAAATAATCTCTTACTTTCATTTTTTTTTAATTTCAATTGAATAACTCATTGAAATTCATGTATTAGCTCCAATCTCAATAATAAAAACATCTCCTTTTTCTCTTTCTCTAATTTTGTGGTATAAAAAACCCACATATTCACACCTCAATTTCATTTTTTAAAAGTGGAATATTTGTGAGAATACATTTAACAGAAACAACTTGAACTTATAAAAAATAAAAATAAAAATAAAAATAAAAACTTAAACTTTTAAGAATCATTTATAGACAATAGTAAGTAACACGTGAAATTTATCATTTTATTAAGTATTAGCTAGTAATTTTGCTATTTAAATACAAATTTTCCTTAGTCTCCACCCCTCTAAATTTCTTTAGTTGTCTCTCCCTTTTTATATCCTCACCCATCAAATATATAAAATGAAAGACTTAGGTTTTGTATAGGTTACAAAATAATTATTAAGAGCGAGCTTAGCTCAACACTTGCCTTTTACTAAGAGATCATGAGTTAAAATCTCCACCCCACTTATTATACTAAAAAAATAAAATAATTTTTAAAATGCATATTCTAATGTATATTACATTGGTTTGATCTCATCTATAAATAGATTTTCTTATTTAATCAACTAAATTTTTAATAAATAAAGGGATATTTTAAAAAATAATAAAATTAATGATAAGTGCTAATTAAATGTTTCAATCTTGGTAAGAGTGGATGATGAATCTTCAAAATACATATAATCTAAATAGATTAAATATATATATATATTAGAGAGATCAATTTGGTGTTAAAATTAGAAAGATAGACCGTCGACTTGAATTAGTGACCCTAACGAGAGAGTAGAGCTTCTGAAGTCATATCTCCTTATCTCAATGCCAAATCGAACAGAAAATACTCCGACACAATCACGTGTTAATTTCATACATAACAATTATAATACAAACTACTGTCAGTGAAGGAGAAATTGACAATACACAGAAAACATCTTCAACAGAAAAGCATTATTAGAGAAAACCTGTAAAGTTAAGACTGAAAAATGTGAGGAAATAAAGTTCTATCGGAAATCACACCGTTTTATGGGATCAGGAAATACCATTCCCCACCTGGTTAAAATTGACTGAATCCCATGATGAGCAGACTTGTTCATAAAATCTATAACAAATCCTAAGTTCATTGATTAAAAAAAAGGCGTCCAATCTGCTCAAAGCCTCCATCTATGCTATGTATTATTGATATCCTAAATTTGAAATACAAATCTGATTATTTTTTCCTTCTTAATGATTCTCCAAACTTGATCTATATTTGCTTGAAATGGTGCCATAAATTCACATGTCAAGCAAAATTAAACTTTTAGAATGTTAAAGGAAGCTTCTAAATAGTATAGAAACTGGTCTTGTTAAGACTTTCTTACTGATGTCTAGGATAAATAAAAGTAAATTGTATAACTAAAAATTATACTTTCAAGAAAACTAATCTCTGACAATGAGTGAGGTAATGTTGGAAGTGAAATTCTAAAGGCAAACTCAAATCTTACCCGAATTGACATATTTCCAATAACCCGATAGTCAGATCTATCCTAACCTAACAACTCAGTTTTCAACAAATATTCTTTCCCTGATATACAATTCGATGATAATTACCTCTCCATTCACCGCCAACAAATCTCCTTTTGAAAACAAATAGGAAGTAGAAAGAAGGAAATTCAACAATGATTAATTCATTCAGTTTCTTCCTGGAATAAAAAAATGCTCGAATTTGAAGAGATCAACGCACAGAGAGCAAGAAGAATACCTCTCTATTCACCGCCAACAAATCTCCTTCTGAAAACAAATAGGAAGTAGAAAGAAGGAAATTCAATAATGATTAATTCATTCAGTTTCTTCCTTGAATAAAAACATGTTCGAATTCGAAGAGATCAACGCATCTGAGAGCAAGAAGAATACCTCTCTATTCACCGCCAACAAATCTCATTCTGAAAACAAATAGGAAGTAGAAAGAAGTAAATTCAACAATGATTAATTCATTCAGTTTCTTCCAGGAATAAAAACATGCTCGAATTCGAAGAGATCAACGCAACTGAGAGCAAGAAGAATAATAGAAGCAGAAAGGAGAGATGCCGCTTTCGCCATGATAATCCTGCCTGTTTTCTCCTACGATCAGACCTGAAATTGAAGGGAGAGTGAAATATCTATAATAACGTAGGATCTGTTAATCATTGAAAGCAGAGGTTGAAAGCAGAAGATGGAGGAGGATTTATAGCATGACGTCGGCTACAAATTCAAGTAAAAATGCGGAGATGTTACAGTATGAAATCCAAATCTTCTCGGTGGGAAAAAAGATGGGAAAGATTAAATTGAAATTGAAGTTTTCAATTGAAATTCAATCAGGAAATCGAAAGGGCGTTTCCCACTCAAAGGGCGCTCGCCATGATGGCGACTCTTTGCACATGAGCTATTAATAACATTTTCTTTATTAATACATAAATGTTAAAAAGAAAAGGTTGAAGGGCAAATTTACCCCTTAAATAACAATGAAATGGTTAAGTTAGAAAGGGCAAAACGGGGAGATAAAAGTTTCTCCTCTATTGCCCCTTTTATATATACTATAGATATAGATTTTTCTTCCATTTTTTTTTTGTTAGAAAAGACATAAACCCGTTGGAACATTATTTTTTATCACACCAATTCATCTGTCCGGTTTGGATATAAAATTTTCAACTTTTTACCATTGAAAACTCACCAAATTTCTTATATTTTTTACTCTACATTAGACCCTAATCAATCAACTAAAACACACCAATTCATTGTCTCATAAATAGAAAACAGTCCTAAGTTCTTATAACGACGAGGATGATTTGTGAGATTTAATCAAACTTTATGTGCACTAAATTGGAACTATACTCTAACTATAGAGACCAAAATTGTAACTATTTAACCTAATTCTTATCCATGTAATTAAAACAATTTACATACTCTATATTATTTAATTTCTAGAGGTAGAATTAAAAGAAAGAATAGTTGAATAGAAAAAACGTAATCCCAGTAAATATTATGTTAAATCATCGATCAATTCAAAAGTTTAAGACATTACAGGAGTTGGAAAATAAACCTGTTGTTCTATATGTTAAAATGAATTTAAACTCAGATACCTTAACATGTTCCTCGTGTTTTAATCAATAAATATCGAAATTAACTTTTTAATTAGACGACCATTTAACAAATATGAAATGGCAATCATATTATAGGAACGTTTTTCAATTATAACTTAGATAAAGTGATGAAAGCAATACAGAAAGGGACATTTAAAAAGTGGGTTAAAAATTCACGAGAATATTGCGGATTGGACACAAAAAACTCTTGACCAATGTATATAAATGCTAGAAAAAAGAAAGAAAGCAACCACCATAAATCCTAAATTTTCAATTCCTTAAGTCAACAATCCCCAGCATATTGCAACATATCCATGATCAATTTTACATAGTTAAATTTCGAGAGATAAATTATAAAAATAATTCAAATCCATATCAATGATTGTTAAAAGGCATGAATTTGAATCTACATCCTCCGATGGTTATAATTAGGGAGCAAAAATAGTATGGCAACCTCATTTTGTAAAATCTTTCGATTGACGAGGTCAAATCAAACGTAGTTCAACTAGTTTGTATGACTAGCCAAACCTGGCACTAGATTTGTGGCCAGTATAGCAAATATATACTTAGTTATGGGTCGTTGTGCTCTATGTTTGATGCATATCTCAAATTCTTAACGTGATAACCTACATGTATGTGGCTCCACATTTTAAGTCAACTATGATCTAATCAATTATTCAATATATATCAATATGAGTTTAGTTCAACGGTTAAAGTACTGTGTTCATTTTCTTGAAATCGGAGATTCAATCACTCATCTCCATATTTGTTGTACTAAAAAATCAAGAAAAAAAATATATATTCTTACAACAACTATCATTGTGACCAATGGCCACCCAACCAAACTAAAATGTCATAACAAATATTAATGTTGATGCCCTCTATCAGGCAACATATACAACTGGTAGTGGTAGTTATAATTATTGAATTTCTTGATTTTTATATAGTTGAGGTTCAACCAAAATAATCGTATCGGTTAAAAAGTCAAATTTCTTTATCAATGATTCAAATTTTTAATCAGGATTTGGTTCATCCATGAAGTTTCTCCATGAACCTTTGCTCGCAAGCCTCCTTTATCCCTCGAGACCAACATTTGTTGAGCCATTTATAACCCCTTTATTTTTGCCTTTATAGATTTAGAAATTCTCTATCAAACTCGAAGGAGAAAGAAAAAACCTACGGCTTCAGGCCATCTCAATATCATAGGGTTTTTTTCCTTAGCAAACACTCCTGATTCATAAGACATGCTCGTTGCGTTATCATTGAAACTTTGTCAAACTCGAGACTAAATGACTTGAAGCATCATATTTAGTAGCTAGGCAAGTGTCTGTCACCTTCTATTTACAAACATATCCTCCAATTATCCTTCAAATCTCATAAACCATTGCATTTTTAATGTGGGAAAGAAAGTGGAATTTGAAGATATTTAGAAACAATTAAGTATATGAATTTAGTATTCCAAAATTAAATTTGCAACTGTTAAGCATTTGAATAGTTTTTTAATATTTATTTTCTACACCTGACAAATTTAATCACATATACATCGGGAATGTTATTTTAGGTTTGTTTAGAGCTCGTTTGATAATCGTTTCGTTTTTATTTTTGGTTTTTGGTTTTCAATTTAATAACCAATTCAATTTTTTGTTTTTTTTTTAAATCATTTGGATTCTATGTAAATTTCAAAACAAAAAAAATAGTTTTCTAAAATATATTTCTATTTTTCTAAATTTGATTTTTTTTTCTAATACTCAACTTTATTTTTTTCTTTCTCATATTTATCTCTAAAATTTTTTTTTTCACTCTAAAATTTTTTTCTTTCTAAATTTTCTCTACAAAATTTATTTTTCTCTCTAAAATTTTCATATTTTGAATATTTATTATAATTTGTCCCAAATTTTTCTGTATTTTTATTTTTTATTTTTTTCTAACAAATCTTGTTCATTTCTCTCTCTAAAAATTTAATCTTTTTCCTAATTTTTTTCTCTCAAAAATTTTGTCTTTTATAACTTTTCTTTCTTTTCATAATCTATTTTTTACTCTGAAAATTATATCTTATTTTCTCGTTCAATTTTCTTTCACGGTAACTTTTATTTATCTATGTATTTATTTATTTTCTCTAAAAATTATATTTTGAATATTGTTTTTATCTCTAAATTTGTTTCCACTATAATTTTTCTCTTTCTTTCTGATTTCTTTTTTTTTTACCATATATTTTCCTCTCGACTTTACTTTTTCTTCCTCTAAAATTTTTCTCTTTTTGCCTTTAACTTTTATTTCACTAATTTTTTTCTAAATCTTTTTATTTATCTCTCAAAAATTTATCTTTCAAAAGTTTATTTACGTCTCTATAAACTTGTATTTTATCTCTGCATTAGAGATGACAAAAATTTTCGCAGGGTCGGACCCCAAAATAGGAAATGGCATGTCCCGACCTGTCCCCGATTCCATTTTTTTAAATAATTAATATATATTTATTACACTTTTTATACTTAAATTATAAAAATAATTTAAAAAGAATTATAAAACCGGTAACTTTTTCTCGAGATCATCTCTTAGACCGAAGAACGAGGTAGAGACGGGGATTAAAAATTTTCATGAGCACGAGAATGAGGGAGAGCATCCTTACTCGCGCACCCACACCATTGTCATCTCTACTTTACATATGATTTTCTCYGTCTAATATATATTTTCAATTTTCTAACTTTTTAAAAACAGAAAACTAAAAATGATTACCAAACATGTTTGGTTTTCTATTTTTTAAAACAAAAAACAAAAATGGTTATCAAACATATATGTTGTTTTTGTTTTTTAAAAACAAAAAAACCAAAAACTAAAAACAAGAAAAACCAAAAACAAAAATGGTTATCAAACGGGCCCTTATTAATTCTTTATTTATTTGTTTAGTGGTTTTTGTTCTTTATTTTGTTAAAGTTTGTTAGAGTATATATTAGTATATTTTATATTCATGTATTAATATTAATTTGTCATTTACCTTCTCCTTATAGGATTAGGTCAACCTTGTATATTTGTCTATATATATAGACTTTAATAATGAGAATACATAACATTGAATTCTCTCCAACCTTAGAGTTCTAGGTTTCTTCTAAATTTTTTTTGTGCCCATTAGGGTTTTGTGCACATTAGGGTTTTGTCCCTTAGGGTTTTGTTTATTGCTATCCAACACAACTCACTACGACCGCCGTCGGCCACCACCGCCACCGCCGTCAGCCACCACCGCCGCCGCCGCCGGTCGCTGCCGACCACCACCACCGCCACCGTTTGCTGATTCGCCAACGCTGCTGTTTTCCAATTGCTATTCGTGGGTTTCGTCTCGCCGTTCTTTGCACCTTTGTCGCTGTGCGCTTCCATCACCGCCAATCGCCTTCGCCCCTCTGGTTGTCGTGAGGAAGCACTTAGGGTTTCTGGTTTCAGAAAACACCTGATCCGGTTCCTTAGTCTCTACAAAGTTGAAGCTATATTTTAATTGAGGAGTTTTTTTTCCCCTTAAAGTTGAAGTTAATTCTTTCATATTTGTACAACTATATATAGTTGTTATTTTCTTCGTTTGAGATATGCAAGCATACCACAAATTGCGTTTTCTCCTCCTCTCACAAGAATTTATCTCTTCTTGTTGTTCTTATTTAAGTTGAAAGCAAGTGTCTAAAAGTATTGTCAGATCTAAATGGTTCGAGGTTGTTATTTTACCCGAGTTAGTCATTGTATCTAGCTGAGATGATCACTTTAGTCTGTTAGCAAATTATATAGAGCGAATAATTGTCTTCATGTCAACACAATTAAAGCGGTATCTCAACTATATTTCATTAAATTTTTGGTATTCATAAACTTTTCAAGATCTGTCCTTTTTTGTAATTAGTTACGTCGTAATCTGTTTGCAATGTTATGCAATTTACAACATACACAACATATATTTACCCAACACAAACTAGATGTAGCATTACAGTACTGCCTCTAACCACAATATAATATATGCAGTAGATCACCAGTCCAGCTAAATATCTAACCAAAATTGTATCAAACAACATATCTACAATTTTTTATTCTTCGTTCTTTTTGTTTTCAAAATTTATATACAAACAATTGTTGTAAATAATTTAGTTCTTAAATATCATAAACATAAATATAATGTTACTAAACAATAATTATTTAAAATTCATTTGCTAACTTTTTTGTTCCAGCTATATTTGTTATAGGTTCGGATTCAGGGTCTACCATGTGTACGGATCTCAACTCAATTGATATCACGTCAAAGATGAATTGGGATAGGCATAATCACCTGTCGCCAACCGAAAGACATCACAATTTGACCTTGACCTGGGAATAGGTATCTGGGACAAAAATTTTGTTTACCAAATACAGGCGCCAGAGTGGCAAGATTACAGTTCCCAAAATTCCTCTGCAAAAGATGGAGCCTTGTTGGAAAATAAAGGATAAAATTAGAACTAGAAGCTAAATTCGTTGTGTCGTGACGGAACCACTGCCTTGAAAGAAAAAATGGCATGACATTGGTGCTAATCGTTTTACTGCCTGTATGCTCCCCAACGTTAACACAACCTCTAATTCAAACGTGCACTCATAAGAATGGGAGTGGAATCAATCTCGTGCTCAATTTAAGATAGTGAAAAGAAGTGGAAAAATGGAGAACATTAGAATGAAGTGGAGTTGGAGAATATAAGAGAATTGTTGAATGATTAGATGAATAAATTTGATAGTGAGGTGGCACTTATTTATACGAGAGTGGCCCAAAATAGGATTTGATTTTTTTAAAAATAAAAAATCTAGAAGTATTGTGGCTACCCATGTGTCCTTTGACTAGCCATTTCTTTCGTCTCTATAGTTGCCACCCATCTCCTGATTTCCTCAGCCAACTTTCATTCATCCACATATCCACCAGTTCTTCTGAGTTTGCCACGTGGTTTTGACTGAATTGAAAAACCGTAAAAAATAATTTGTAGAAGAAATTTGTCCCAAAAAGTAACCAATTCCCGAGCCCGAGCCGGAAGAAAGCGTGAGTGTGGGCCTTGGTCTTGGCTTACCTCATTCCAAGTTTATAAGCCCAATACACAGTCAAAGCTTATAAACCAACTTCCCAAATTTTATGCTTTTCATGTGGGACAAAACAAGTTTTAATATTTGTCATTCCCAACAATCTTCACGAAGGACATATCTTTTGATTTGCATTCATGCATAGTGAAGTAGAGCAACAACCTAAGTAATGTAAATGAGTTACCTCTTAAACTTCCAGTATTTATAATTAAGACCCCCACAACACGTTTGAATCCAAGCCTCTGTCGGATGATAATGTGTCACGTAAAAAGGCTCAAAGGGGCTCAAATATGTCTCATCTTCCTTTTTCTATAGCATCAGTTTTATTAACAATAATGAGAGGCAAAATATAAAACATACTACTACAAATCACAAGTTCATACCTTATCTTCCTGATGCGAGAGAAATGATTTCGGTCCAACTCGATGATTAAATGGGAGTTTACTTCTACTTGCTTTGTTTTTCGTTGATTTTGCCTACAGAAACAAGATATATCATTAATTCTATACATGAATAATAATAATATTCAATTATTAGTTACCTTCCATGCAATAGTCTCTCGTTTATTATATAGCATGTTTCAATCCTTCTGTTGAATTCTTCTATATGGTCGTCGTCGAGCCATTGTTGGATCTTCAAATCCACGATACTATCTATGTAAAATGCACTGATAGTCTTTGAAGCGTGTCCCTATCTCATACTTGATACAATCCACATGATGAAAAATAGTGACGTCGACCTCAAATTTATTCTACACATGTAAACAAATAAAATTAAGGAAATATCACATCTATGTTAAACAACTATACGATAAATAGAATAATGTTATTATTACTATCTTACCAATGTTGAATAATGTCATTAATAACATTGTCTGGGATGTCCTTTTTCTTCTGTATTTCTAAAAGAACATTCCAACATGTTAAACGACCAATTTCACTGTTGAATAGACTAGCTAGATATCCAACAGGTTTGCCTGCTTCTGCAGTCCACGAAATTGGTATCGGATTACCTCCATTCGCAGCTATCAACTTATCTAATACCACTTCTCGAGATTCTCTACGAACTCCTAGTTCTCTATCAGCGTCTCTATCTGAGGACATTGTTCCTGTCAAATTTAAAACAAAAATTATCACATTCATACTACTTTATCACAATTATATTGCATAACATTGCAACAATCTTTCATATACCAATCAATCGCTTTCTTCATCATCGTCTTCTTCTGATGATGTTTTATCATCTTCCMATTCTTCCTTGTCTTCATCTTCTTCCTCCTCAAATATGTCTTCGTCTATTTCCTCATCAAAATCTAATACTATCTTGAGACTATCATTATTGTCAGAAATTACAATTGGTTCTATATCGTCTCTATGAAATGTATGTGTTTCGAGATCCACTTCTTCAACTTCACACTAATTTATAACTTTTTCTTGTAAGTCAACTTCTTCTACCTCAGCCACATCTCATAAATGTCTATGTTAAACTTTTTGAACTACTTTCCATCCACTACCTAACTTAAGATCTTCAACATAAAATACTTGTTGTGCTTGGGAGACAAGTATGAATGTTTGTCCTCATACCACAAATAACGTGTGTCTATGCTCGTAAAATTATGGTTCAGACAAATACGATTCTTCTTAGAATTCATATCATACCAATCACACCTGAATAATAGAACTTGTTTTCTATTAATGTAGCTCAATTCGATAACTTCTTTAATGACACCATAAAAATCAGGTAACCAGTGTTATGTCCACCTATAACACAGACTCCACTATTTTATGTTGTGCATCGATCATCCCGATCTATTGAATTAAATCAAACTCCATTCATAATACACCCATTATACGAACGAATTCGAATACCAGGACCACATGCTAGTGTATTCAACTCATGCACAACAAGATCCGAGTTTGAAGAAGGTTGGGATCTCATCTACAGACATATTTTACAAGAACAAAAGTCAAAGAAATAGTGAACCGTACTAAATAGTTCCTATAAAAAATTTTCATATAGTAAAACTCACTTTACTTTTGAACCATTCTGGAAATAGTACTTCATGCAACCTAGCTAAATTACCATTGTGTTCTCGTTGTAACTCTAATTCGTGTTCTCTGTGATATGATATCAATAATTAATCATCTTTGAAATAGATTTATCCAACCTGAGTACAAGAAAGTTCATACCGTCTATATGGATCAACTGCATCACAATTGGATAGAACATACCAATGCGCCATTCGCAGCTCAGTAGGCGATAATTCCTTCAGTTGTAAACTACCGATTGGACGTGTATTTTGTGAGAATACAGGAAGATGTGCCTTTGAGTCTCTTAGGTCCACCATGTCATCATTTCAAACGAGCCTATTGAATTTGGTTTTGATTCCATCGAGGTACATTGAGCAAAATGTCAATGTTTCATTCGCAATGATATCTTTTGTTATAGAACCGTCAGGCCGAGCTTTACTTTTCACATATTGTTTCAATGTCCTCAAACTTCTATGAACATATGTGATATTAATTAGTTATATCACTAAATATCATTTGTAACTAAATATATAAATAAAGATGTATACCTCTCAATCGGATACATCCAACTATAACCGACAGGTCCTAYTAGTTTGGCTTCTTTAGGCAAGTGAACAGCTAGATGAACCATAACATCGAAAAATGCCGGAGGGAATATTCTCTCAAATTTGCATAGAATCAATACAATTGCATCTTGCAACTTATTCAGCGTCTCAACTTTCAATATCTTTGCTGTCAATTCTTTGAAGAAATTCGACAATTCAGCGATAGCCCCATTAACATCATTGGGCAAAAATGGACGAACCCCAACTGGTAAAAGCCTCCGTAGTAACACATGTGAGACGTGACTTTTCAGACCATATATTTTTTTGTCTTTACCGCTGACACATCTCGATATGTTCGATGCAAAACTATTAGGGAATTTGACGGTTTTCAAAAAGCTACAAAACTTCTTTCTTTCATCTGTTATTAAAGTGTAGCTACCATGCAGTTTCAACAATTTGTTCCCGACTTGTCGGAGATGTAATTCTTTATGTATGTTCAACTTCATTAAATCCTTACGTGCTTTATCGGTGTCATTTGTTTTCCCTTCAATATTTAATAATGTGCACATGACATTATCACTAATATTCTTCTCAATGTGCATGATATCCAGTTTTTGTCGAATTTGAGACTTGACCAATATGGTAACTCAAACAATATGCTTCTTTTCACCTAATTAATTTCATTATGAAGTCATTTTCGTTTCCACTATAAAACGTTGATAGTTTCCCAAGTGTCGAAAAACTAATGGAATCTAATGGTGGACGACATCCAATCTAGAAAAATGTCGTTGTGCAACTCTATTTTCTGTTTTTCCATTTTATCGTTTGCTTTTTTGCCAAGGATGACTCTATGGTAAGAATCCACGATGTCCCATGTAGTATATCTTATTATGCAATTTGTTTGATGTAATGTCCAAATTACATACTAAGCATGCCTTATACCTTTCGTACTCTATCCTGATAGATTTCCATAAGTCGGAAAGTCGTGAATCGTCCATACCAAAGCTGCATGGAGTCGAAAGTTTGTACCACTACATGCATCATACGTATCAACACCAATAGACCATAATTCTTTCAATTCTTCTATCAGTGGTTGCAAATAAACGTCTATCTCTTTTCTTCGACCTGGTATGAATAATTACATAAAAAAAGATGATTATTTCATACATTTCCAAGGGGTAAGTTATATGGAATCAATATTACTGGCCACGTACTATATGACAAATTCATGTTTCCAAATGGATAGAATCCATCAGTAGCCAAACCTAATYTTACATTCCTTGATTCTTCTATGAATCAAGAATGTTGTCTATGAAAATCTTTTCATGCCTCAGCATCTGCTGGATGTCTTAAAACCTCTTTTATCTACCCTTCTTTCCTTATGTCATCTCATTTCTTTTGCCGTATATTTAGACAGAAATAATCTTTGCAATCGAGGCTTCAATGAGAAATGCCTTAAAATTTTGTGTGGAATCTTTTTTCCTTTACCCTTGTATGTCTTGTAACGGGATACGTTGCATTGTGGACAGACATCAGCTTGCTCATTTTCTGTCCAGAATAAGATACAATCATTCTTGCAAGCATGAATTTTTTCATATCCTAAACCCAAATCTCGTAACATCTTTTTTGCACCATAATAAGACTCTGGAATACTACAATCAATTGGAAGAGCTTCTTTAAGTAATTGCAACAACATATCAAATGACTTATTACTCATAGATTAAAGACTTTGATATGCATTAACTTAACCATAAATGTTAGCACTGAAAATTTCGTACATCAGGGTATAATTCTTGATCAAGTTCATCAAATATTGATTGAAATTTGGTATTTTCAGCTTGCCTATTGTCACTTGATTCGCCCCTAATTGACTGATCTTCCCCCCTAAATTCAGTGTATCTCTCATTTATTAAATCATTTAACATCTCACTCATTCTATATTTCTGCTGTGTGTTTTGATCAATACTTGTACGTATCCTCTTAAAAGGCAACTCTCGAGTTTCCCCATGGAAAGTCCATATCCTATAATAAGGACACATTCCATACGAGTACAAATGACCTTCCACATCGCATGGTCATTTCCATACTAAGCTTTGGCATTTCCTACATGGGCAACGTGCAAACCCTCTCTTATCGACATGCTTCTTCAATAATTGAACGAATGATCTAATTCCTTCCGTATATTCTTTACTTAACCTATCTGGATTTTTTATCCAACTTTTATCCATAACTTTTTCTAATCAAAAGTATAATACAATTAATCACTAACATAATTAAACAAATGAAAGTAGAAAAATATATCACAACAAAATCATAAATCTAACAATACTAAACTTTTTTACTCCAACCCTATACAAATTCTAATATATTTAAGGTCATCGATCATTTTCTACCAAACAAAAGCAAATATATTAGAAGTATAATTTAAAGCAAATTCTAAACAACAAAACTAATTCTAAACATATTTTGAAGAAAATTTCATTACTCCAATTAAAAAACCTACAAAGAATAATTTTAAAAAGAACTCTATAAACAAACATATTTCATTAAGAATTTAACTTAAAAATAACTTGATAAGAATATTCTTAAAATTAATTTAAAGCAAATTCTAAATAAAAATTAAACTAAATTTCAAACTTAATACATAAATAAATTCAAACAATAGGCATACTTTTTCAATGCACATGAACGATCTTAAACTTAATTCCAATCAAAGTCTAAACAAAATCAAAAGTAAATTTCAAACATATATATTTAAGACAAATTTAATTATTGGACCCTAAACAAAACATGCATAACACAATAAATCAATTGAAACAATAAACCTACTTTAAATAAAATGAAAAGAGCAAAGTTTGTACCGATATGCTAAATCCTCCAATGCAAAACAAGGATCGATGAAAGAATTACGACGAAAAGAAGTCTGAAACCGTGAGGGCCGATTCTAAACACAAAATATGGCATATAAGGTATAAATCAACAAAAATAAAACTCAAAAACCAAATATACTTACCTCGGTATTGAAACGAACCAACGACCGATTATTTTGTTGAAGAAACCGGCGGCAAGGACAACCTTTGAGGCGGGCGTCAGCGTTGGAACACGAAAAGGGGAGAGAAATGAAAGAGGCAGAAACGTAACAAATGAGGAGAAAGGGGAGGGTTGGGTTGTTTGAGGGGCTGCGCGACGAAAACAGTTTCGTCGTTCACCAAAAACGCGGCAAAGCAGGCACCAAAATTCGTTTTGGCGCCCGCTTCAACTTTGCGACGAAAGTATTTTCGTCGCTAGTTTGCAACAATACATTAATTGAAAGTAATTTTGTCACTAATTAATGTCGTTGAAAACTTTTTTTATTGTGGTGCATACACGCTGTTTTTGGCAATCCCTATGGCAGTTTGTGAGTCATACTGTATGGATACATGTACCGATTTCCCCCACAGTGGCACGTCTCCAAGAAGACTTCTCAGCCATTTAGCCTCTTGACCTGCCATATCAAGTGCTATGAACTCATATTCCATGGTAGAACGAGCAATGCAGGTCTGTTTTTTTGCTGATTTCCATGAGATAACTTCACCGCCAAAAGTAAACACATACCCGTTAGTAGCGCTCACTTGATCTTTATCCGTAACCCAGTTTGCATCAAAATATCCTTGTAACATAGCAGGAAACTTGTTAAAATGCAAACAATAGTCTATTATACCCCTAAGATACCTTATCAACCGATGTAGAGTAGTCCAATGATTTTTACCAGGGTTATAAGTGTATCTACTCAGTCTACTTACCGCATATGCAATATCAGGTCTAGTGTAATTCATTAAAAAAAAATGACACTACCTATGATCTTTGCATATTCGAATTGAGATACACTATTGCCCTGATTYCTTTTAAGACCCATGCTAGCATCATAAGGTGTTCTTACAAGTGATTTTATCAAAGTGATAAAAAATTTTCAGCATTCTCTCAATGTAATGTGATTGACTTAAGGAATACCCATTATCAATTTTCCTTATTTTTACACCAATCATTACATCAGCGTCTCCTAAATCTTTCATTTCAAAATGTGAAGGAAGAAGTAACTTGGTCTCATTAATGACATCTAAGTTTGAACAAAAAATAAGCATGTTATCAACATATTATCACACAATCAGCTCCAAACAACTTTGAGTAGACACATGTATCAAAGCAATTTACTTTATAACCATTGTTTACCCAAGTGACATTAAATTTTTCATACCATTGTTTAGGAGTTTGTTTTAGGTCATAGAGAGATTTTTTTAAGCTTGCATACTTTATTTTCTTGACCAATAGCTATAAAACCTTCAAGTTGTGTCATATAGATCTCCTCTTCTAAATCACCATTAAAGAAAGTTGTTTTTACATCCATCTGATGTATTACTAAAGCTCGAATATCAGCCAAATCTATCAAAGATCTAATTGTAGCAATCTTGGTTACAAGAGAGTACATATTGAAGCAATCAATGTCCTTTTGTGTGTAACCTACAACCACTAGTCTAGCTTTGTATTTTTCTATCGTGCGATTTGGTCACATTTTTCTTTTAAAGATCCATTTACACCTAATAGGTTTATTTCCAATAGGTAAATCTACCAATTCTCAGGATCTTCGTCTAACAAATATATGCAAGTGAAGTGATCATCTATCTTGTCAAAGTTTTCTACCAGATAAGAAGTTAGAAAGTCAGGTCTGAAGCTTTTACTAACCTTTTGTCTTTTACTTCTTATAGGTTTAGAATCTATTGCATCATTGGATCTAGGTTCATGGAGTGCAACAACATGCATGCAGTTTCTAAAATATCATTAGATTCACCACCAATTCTAATAATAGGGAAGATATTTTCAAAAAATACAGCATCACTATATTCATATATTGATTTATCATTCAAACTCACAAACCTATATGCAAAACTATTTTGAGCATAACCAATGAAAACACAATCAAAAGTTTTAGATCCAACCGTAACCTTTTTTAATACTGGATATGCCACCTTTTGTACGCACCCCCACACCTACAAGTAACTCAGGTTTGGCGAATACCCTCTCCAGAGCTTGTATGGTGTCTTATACAGCTTTTTGTGAGGGACCCTGTTAATAATAAAACAAGCAAAAAGTGCAACTTCCCCCTATATATCATCAGATAAAACCAGAACTTAATAGCATGACATTTATCATATCTTTTAAAGTTATATTTTTCGTTTAGTTATTTTGTTCTGTTTAGGTGAATATGAAGCAGTAAACCCATGTATAATTCCACTTGATTAAGAAAATCTCTAAGTGAATTATCACTATATTCATCACCCTTATCTAATCTTATCATTTTTATCTTTCTGTCTAATTGGTTTTCTACTTCAACTTTTAATTTAAAAAACATACTACTAACTTCATCTTTAGATTTTAGGATATATATTTTCGTATATCTAGAAAAATCATCAACAAAAGAAATATAGCAATTTTCTCCACCTCTACTGGTGGTGTTTTTGAAATTAGCTAAATCAGAATGAATTAATTCTAGGAGTTCAGTACACATTGAAGTGACAGGTTTAATATGTTTTTCAGAAAACTTTTTTTCTACCCAGACAGGGCATTTTGCAGTTTTAGGCAAATCAAAAGCATTGATTAAATTTAAAGTTCTAAGTCTTTTAATCGATACAATTTTCACATGCCACACATCAAGAGACTCAACGATGTAAGCAGAACTAGAATTAATTTTATTTGAAGAAGTAGTGTTGAGAACAAAAAAATCATCTGCTAAATAGCATTTACCAACAAAGTCACTATTTTTTGTGATGATAACCTTGTCGCCTCAAACACAATCCTAAGTCTGGCACAATTCAGCAGACCTCCTGACACCAAATTCCTACGTATGGAAGAAACATACAACACATTACTTGATGATAAAGTTTTGTCAGATGTGAGTTTCAAGAGAACGTTCTCTTTCCCAACACTCCAGTTGTGGTAGAGTTCCTCATAAAAACGCATTCGCCATTAGCGGAGTCCTGAAAGTTGTGGAAGAGGTCACGATTCGAGTAGAAATGTTTAGACGCTCCTATATCAAGAATCCATTTGGATTTGTTCTCTACCAGATTTGTTTCCACAACCACAGCGGCAATGATATCATCCGTCTTGGCAAGGTTGGCTTGTGGAGTAGCCCTTTGATCTTTCCTATCTTTCCTCTGAATGCACTGATAGGATTTGTACCCGGGTTTTCCATAGACATAGGATACCGGTTTGGATTTCTCGACTCTTCCATCAGTATTTTTGGGATTGAAACTTTTGTTCTTTTGAGCTCTATCCTTTAAAATTTGCTTCCCTTTATTTTTTAACCTGTCTTGGAAGCACTAGAAGATTCAACTAAGTTAACTTTAACTGAATTTAGGAATTGAGAAGAAAGCTTATCCTTTAGCATGTTAGCTCCTTGTGCACCTGACTGATTAGTTCTTTTAGATTCAGGTCCTTCATCTTGTGTTTCAGGTGGTTGTGATAATTATTCCAGGAAGGAGGAAACATCTCGAGCAACACATTGACCTGAAGAATCTCACACATCTTCATGCCTTCAAACAGCAGACTTGCCAAACCTGATCCATCACTGGTTTGTGGCCGACATTTGAAATTGTAACCATTTACAAACGACGTACTTCCTCCTACCTACATCGCCCCATCATATCTAGACTCCAACATGTCCCAAATGACCTTTCATCATATCTTTGCACTACAAAGAGATCAAAGAGATAGTTGTTCATATGGTTGAGAACATGCCCATGGATCGTTTTGTTGTCTTTCTCGAATTTGTTAGTTTCGACGACAGCGACAGTAGACGTCCCAGGATAAGCAGCGACAACTAAAACGGTGGTCGTGGCAACAACATGTAGATCAGTGACGACTGCAACGATGGAAGTGGCAATAGCGGCAGCAGTAGTAGCGACAGTAGTAGCAACGACGACGGACTGAGCAGCAGCGAGAATGTATTCGATCTCTAACTGCTCAAAGAAAATCAGTAACTTCTATGACCATCAATGGTAGTTGGACTTGTTGAGCGATTCTAAAGGACAATAAGGGAAAAAATTGGAACTGAGAGCTAAATTCGTTATGTCGTGGGCGAAACCACTACCTTGAAAGCAAAAACTGCTCGACCTAAGTGCTAAATTGTTTTACTGTCGGTAACACAACTTCCAACTTAGACGCGCACTCGTCGGAATGGAAGCCAGGCTCGAGCCGTACGACAGTGGCGTGCATGTGCGCCTTGGTTTTAGTTTACACCAATTTTATAAGTTCAATACACAGTCAAAGCTTACAAACCAACTTCCCAAATGTTATGCTTCCCATGTAGGATAAAACAAGTTTTAATATTTGTCACAACAAGTCCCACATTCTCTAAAGGTCCGAAGTCTCTAAACAATCTTATCTAAACTCGGCTTGACACTAACTCGAACTAAGTACTAACTTAAGCTTCAAAATATACTTGACCAAGCACCACATTAGTTACAAGGTTCTCTTTGTAATCGACTCGTTCACCTATGTTCACCCATGTGGTAGGTTTCTATTGTTTCATCTATAATAGAATATCAACTGACATACGTATCCATCCCTAACAAATTTTTTAAACCCTGATCTATTGTTTGTATCAAGTCACCATTGCCTCCTCGGTATATTATTCTTCATCAATTTCTTAATAGCCTTGTTAACATGATTTTTATATGCACAATATAACATAAGAAGTGATTTTATAATAAAAAATTGTCAGAAAAAAGTAAAAGTTAAAATACTATTTTAGTCACTCTAATTTCAACTTCGAATCATTTTGATATTTGTATTTTCCAAAAGTTCATTTGATCACAGTAGTTTCAAATTTAATTTATTTTAGTTCATGTACTTTTTTAAAAAGTAACTATTTAATTTATTGACATATTTACAAAATTTTAACACAAATTCTACACATAACAGAAATGATTTCCCTTGTTCATAAGGGTAAAAAGAAGTTAAATGTGTGTTGTTTTTTAACGTTTTAAACTCGGAAACCGTATTTTAAGCTTATTATATTATCCAAAACCTTTCATTTTAAGTTATCTTAGGTTATACATGCACATAGTACGTTATTACGTCATTTAGAGTTGATTTCTAACGGAAATTACACTTTTGTGCAGAAAAATTCCGAGCTAGGCACCTGGCGCCTTCCCCAATCCCGAGATTGCCCTTAATGTAAAACACACTGATTTGAAGCCTTCCCAAGCTCTGCCACGTGTCTTTCATGCATTGAAGGTTGCCAATTCAACAACTAACCAACCAAAAGGTGTTTGAAATGGATGGCTCTCCACAAAGCTCTCAATTTCCTAACCACCTTGAAGTCCCTATAAATTCAGCAACTCATCCTCTTCATTGATGAATCCCGGAGCGATCATTTTAGCTTTAGACACCTTCTCGGCTTATTTACGTTTTCTCTTTTAGTCTTTGAGTTGTTATTGTTTTAAACTTTGCTTATTTCTAGTTCACTCTTTATTTCTAGCTTGTTAGTCTTGAATTGTAAGCTTTAATCTTGTTTAATTAAAATTCCAGCAAGTTCTTTGTTACACATCTCTCTCTTCCTCATTACGAAGTTGTAATCACTCAACCTTGAGGAATCAACCGAGTACTGCTCCCCAATCTTGAAAGAGAACAGATTAGGGTCATTCGGGTTACAACTCCACCATTTCCAGCTTGTTTTAATTCTACTCATCTTTTTACTTCCCTTAACGTTCAATTTTTTTTCCTTTATTAGCATGAGCTAAATTTATTTTTCCCAAGCCCGGTTATGGATAGTTAGTTAAAGTTTTTAAAATCGAACAAGGCAAAAGGCGTTTTTTCTCCCATTTTATCACTTAAAGTTGTTTCCATAATTTGAAACTTGATTTGGCCAATTAATGTTTTAACCAAGCATCAATACGGAAAGGGTTGATACKTTTTCACAACTTTACTGATTTAACTTTAGAGAGAAATAATTTAGACATAAAGATTTCGCTCGGGTAGCCTAGACATAGGGCCTCGACCTAAGGTTACGGTTGATTTTTATTAAATTAAGATCTTTTTTCTAAAAGACATATTAGAAATGAACTTATACCTTCAAAATAACTTAGACATAAGAAGATGACGAAATAAAACCGAAGAAAATTTATGAGAGGCATCTGGCGCCTAGTTGGAAAAGGTTTGTGTATTTTTAGCTAATTTGAAGTAACTGGGCTAAGTTTATTGCATTGAGTTTTTAAATATCAAAACCAACATTATCCTTATTATTTGTCACCCCAAATTCGATTACAAAGTCACCGATCATTAACATTTCCTATAAAAAGACTTCATTTATCCCTGAGGATCGATACTCGAAATACTCGTTCTGTTTTACTACTTGTGATGGGTGTACACTTGCGCTCTCATTTATTTTGAATCCAAAATCCCAAACAACCTTTTAATATAAAGTCATGGTTATATAATTTAAAGAAATATGGTGAGCATAGTGTCGTGTTGAAATTGTGATAGATAAAGTGAGATTAAAAAAAATTAAAGAGACCAAAAAGGTCATGTTTTAAAAGTACAGAGACCAAAACGAACATATTAAAAGTACAGAATTTAAATGGACCAAAATCAAAAATATATGAACCAAAATAAACCAACACAAATCAAAATAGTATTTTGACAAAAAACAAATAATAAAATATATGACTATAATAATAATCAATGGAGTTTTGTTTAAATTTATTAACAAAAATTTACTATTTCATTCATTGTTTTACCTTTTTTTTTAAGTATAAATTGTTTTTACTTTCAATATCAATGGGGGCTTAGGTTTTGAAGTTCTTGTTCGCGAATTTTTTTTCCCTAAAATACTTTGTTATAAATTATAATTTTGAATTTGATTGTCATTGTGTTGGACTTTATTTTTTAGGATTCGTTTTCGGTAATTTTGCTTTTTAAAATCTGAAGAAGGGGACATGATTCGTGAGCTCATTAAATATTACCGAAATTATTGCTTATTTAGCGGGGAAAATCACTATTTTTTTTCTTAGACTTTCTTCTTCTTAATTTTTGTTAACGGGTAGTATAAAATCTTCAATTTTAGGTAAAAGCGAGCCCAATTGATAGGTTGTTAGTTTGATCCCTACCCCGCATGTTGTAATTAAAAAAATAAAAACTTCAATTTTATGAATAATAGATCTTTGAGTCTAACGAGACTCAAGTGTGGAACTTTCCTCTATGGACTATGACATATGGAGAATGATACTTAGGATGCAAAATTAACTCAACCAAAAAAAACGAGGACCAACGATGGTGTAGAATACACGTTTCAAGAGTTTTATGATTAATTAAAAGTTCATCATCTATTTAGCTGTTCATACAACACAATCCCCAATAAAATGGACTGAGCAAAATTTGTTGAAGCACATCTGCAAAGAATGTAAAGTGTCTAATAGATCTTTAACGAAGAATCCTTAATCTCAAGTGGGTTTGGTAGCTTAAAAAAAACTTGTTTTGCAACTTCTTTTTACTAAATAATCATCTCTTAATTAAATAATTAAACTAAAAGAGTGTTCTTCATTTTAAAATATTTTTTGATAATCATCTTCGAGGTATTTCTTAAAAATTAGATTTTCTCACGAGCAACACAATTTTTAAAATATTTTTTTATTGTAAATGTAACGCCCTCGCCCGATCACGCCACTGTTCTAGTCGGCACGCTTAACTTTGGAGTTCTTAGATTGAGTTACTAAAAAGGAAGGTGCCTTTCTTGACTACTTCCTCTCTAGTCGAGGGTCACAGTAAAACACCGTAGATTTTTAAAAAATTACTTATGCTCTGTTTGACCTTTAGAATTGGATAGAAATGATTTCAAAATTTTAGGATTTCAATGGAAATGATTTCAAATTCTTAATTGAGTTTGAAATTAAATTAATTTGAAATCATTGAAATTAAATTTTTATTGTTTCAATGTCCACGAGAAGAAAAGAAGGTATAACATTTTACTGGTATACCCTTATAATTTTGCATGATATTGTATAAATAAATAATAATGATATAATGTTTTGATATGAAATAGTAATGTCAATTGCATATAAAAATGAAAATCATTTTATCGAATTAACTTAATCCATTAAAACTTGCCAAGGTACTCAAAAATAAAAAATATTTAAAACTTGTCAATGAAATTCGAAAAAAAAAAGGAAAAAAAAGTGTTGAATTTCTCGCTTGAACCATATATTTTGTGAATTATTTTAAATCTAAACCAAAATAATCAATACGTTTATTATAACTAAACAAACTTAAACTAATTGATTTTCTTTTTTATTTCAATGTTCCAGTTTTTTTTCTTTCAAAATAATACTTCAACTAATAAAAGTGCTAAAAGTCCAAAATAGTTAAAGAAAAAAAATCAAAGAGAGATTTTAAACTTATCAAATTACCAATCTCTTTGCAAATTTATTTGGAATTCATTTTTTTTTGTCGAAATTAGTGTTATAAAAATTGAAATAACAAGAAGCAAAATTTATCGAAAAAATACCAAGCAAAACATAAAATCAACATGTACTTCGATTGAAAGGTGATCCAAAAATATGTATGCAGACGGGGACAGAGAAAATGATATATAATATGTAATTTGCCTAAAAAAATAAAAGTGGAGTGATTAAATTAAAAAAAAAAAAAAATTAAAGATCTATTTTTTCTCCTATAAATTTGGATTTTGTTACTTTTAATTCCAACGAAAGTTTTTTTAAACAAAACCTGATTTCAAATTCTATTATAATTTTAAATTCCTTTTCTTTGCTAACCAATCAGAAAAAATGATTTTAAAATTATTGTGATTTACCGATCCTTACAAATTAGAGGTTACACACGCAGGATCGAGAAACTATACTAAACACACTCTAAATTAGTAATTTTTTGTATAAATATGATCTTACAAAAAGTTGTTTTATTTATTAAAAAAATATAATTTTTTAAAAGCCATCCCAAAAATTATAAGAGGTTGTTTGTTTCGTGGGAAATCAAAAATTTTTTTTTAACGGACATTTGGATTCTCAAGTTTGTTTTGCGGGAATTTAAGATACCTAGGCATCTCAAGATGTCCGGGTATCCTAAGATGCTCATATGGGAGGTATCCGACATGTTTTTAATACCCTTTTCAAATACGGATTTCCAAGATTTTTGTGTTGAGAACATTCACGCTTTACAGTTTTGCCATTCATTATTTTTCTCTTCATATATTTTTCAATCAATTTTCTTTATTTTTTCCTTAAAAAATTATTTATTTTATTTTTAAATTTATAGTTTAAATAAATTAATGTACTCATCCTCTAATAAACAGCTTTAGACAATTAAGTATATTTGTACATTACGTTTACATATAAAATAAATTGCAATTAAATTATATATTACTGCTAGGTATGCGCGCTTTGGCAGTTTTTTTAAGAAACCTTTTAAATATTATTTTGGTCTCTATATTTTAGGCTTGAGTTCATTTTGTTCCTCGTAGTTTAAAAGCAATCATTTTGATCAACGAACTTTCAACTTTTGTTCATTCTAATCATTGAACTATCAAAACATTTATTTTAGTCACTATACTTTAAAAAAACAAACATTTTATTCCTACTAGTAAGAAACACGTGTGGTGCATGTAGAATCTTGTAGTTCTAAATTAAAGTAAAACAAATAGTGTTTTTGAAGTTTATAATATTATCATTTTAAAGAAAGAAAGTGATTATATATAAATATAAATTCARGGTATGATATTGTTGTAATAAAAGAAGATGATGAAATGTTAGCATGGAAATTAAGTACAAATTTGAAGTGTAAGAAAGATGAAAAAGCATCAATGTGCAAGTCTTTTTTTTTAATGAATGAACGTTCTTAATTTACCTCTAATTTTCTTGATTATAAATTATTATATTACATTTTATTTTTGTTAAATTGTGTGACGTTAAATCATTGAGTTTGTTCATTCTAGAATGAAAAAGAAATGTAAGAGTGAGAGAAAGAGTAAATCCTAAAAGGTCCAACTTGATGATATTGAGAGGGATAAAAATTGTTTGTTTGCCCTAACTTTGTAAAAATAATTACAACATTTCACATATATAAGTCAAAAGCATCAGTTTAAAAAATAAATAAATAAAAATCAAACTCATAAGCATTCTTATTATCCAAATTATGAGAATAATCGAATTTTGCTTTATCTCGATTCCATTAACCACCATATCGACACATCGTACTCTAGAATTTCTTTCAATCTGAACAATGATAAATTTGGGGAAAGCGAACCGATGTCATCAACTCAGCTTTAATTTGGTTTCTCTTCACTATCAATTCTCTTCTCGATCACTCATATGTGCATTGTTGTTGTCGTTGCTAAAGCAAGAGAGTAATCTTCATACCTTCACACCACTTGGAAAATTTTCCACTTTGTTCCATCCACCACCTCTTGATTTTTGGTTGGCATGAGAAAGAGATGACACATATTTATATATCGATTGGAAGGGGATTAGGAAGATGAAAGGATTGGGAGAAGGTATGTGATAATTGGAAGGGGGTTAGGAAGATGAAAGGATTGAGAGAGGGCATGTGGTAGATGAAAGGAGTTAAAAAAAATCAATGAGAAAGATAAAGTTAATGAAAGAATAATTAAGAGAGAGAAGATTAGTAAGAGAAAATATGGGAATTTTGAGGAATGGGATCGTGATAGAGAGAAAGTTTGTATTTAAATGACACAATTGTCTTCAAAAGAAAAGAAAAGTGTAATTAGTTATAATGAGAGGACAAAAATAGTATATAAAAGTTTCTCTTTATCCCACCTTTTTAATATACTATAGATTTGTAAAAAATTGACACAATATTTATACACAATAGAAATTATTAAATACAAAACGATTACTACATTTCAAAAATTTAACGAGTGAAGTATTATATTAAAATTTTGATTAAAAAATAAAATAGAATTACAAATGAATAAATCAAAATAATCACTTTTTTAAAAATATAAAAGATTATGGTAAACAGCGGTGAGAGGTGAGAGGGGCCACCGACACGTGGATATGAAAAGAGGTACACGAATGTGTGGGAAGATGTGACAATGACATTGATTGACGTAGGAATAATAAGAAGTTAGGCGCTACTTTTTTCTTTAGTTTTATGGGAGAGTTGTGTTTGTTTCGTACAAGTTTTCTTTTACAATTACTTTCCTTTCTTTTGTTTCTGACATTCTTGTCCTCTCTGTTCTTTTTCCTATTCAAACTTGAACCAAAACCAATCATCAACTTTCACTTTCAAACATTTTATATGAACAATTTAATGCCATCTCTCTCCCCTTCCAATAAATGATTGATTTTGACCACTCTATATTGACAAAAAACCCAAAAAAAAAAAAAGAATTGTAGGGTCCATTACCCATTTGGCCCTTTCTTGGATTCTTGCGCTCAACTTTCACATCCAAGTCTTTGACCTTTTGGGTGGATGTGGATGTGCTCACTCATCAATACGTCTATGATTAGTATATTGGCCCATATTTAGTTTAGGGGTTGGTTCCACCCATGTTCCAAAATTTAAGTTAGTTCCATCCTTTTTTGTCTCCTTAAATTAGAGTTTGGTTACTGTAGTTCAATGAATAAGATATTTATTAATATTTATGTCATGATAATAGAGTTAAAATACGGTTTCAGAACTAGTGGACCCAATAAATAAATGTTGTGACTTGTCCATACACAGATGATGGTGCTATGGACACACTATTATGGTATTTTAAGGACAATAGATCTCCACGTATCTCTGTAATAGAATGATAGTGTGTACTTCAGACATAACCTTCATGACTTTGCTTTTGGAGATAATTATATTACTCTCACCTTTATAACACGGATCGTCATTCCCTAGCTAATGCAGACTTTATGTTGCACTTCTTGCACCCTAGTATAGTTGGCGTTATGATGATAAAACTATATAAACTTTGTTTTGTTCTAGGTTTTTCAAAAGCATAAAGGAGGAAGTAGCAGCAGTGGTTTTCGAGAGAGAAAAGGAGAATGATGTAGAGCTTTGTTGGCACCACGTTCTCGTGAGATTAGCAAGGATACTTTCATGTGAATCTTAATTAACCATTGTTGTGGTAGCCTTGTGTGAGAGAGACTCATCGTAATCCTCACATCACAAGTAGAACCTACTATTGCAGAAGACTGAACATAGTCTTGAATTTTAGGTGAACCAATATATAAACTACAGTGTTGAAGTACTTGTTTTAACCCTATCTTATATTTCCTTTTGTTAGTTACGTTCTGATTGGATTGCCCTATTTAAGAAGAGTACTTTCAAACAACCACAAATGTTGACACTTGAGAGTCCAATATCCCACTCCTGAACTAAAAAAAAGAATGTTGTGGAAGTTTGAATTTAGTTCCTATAATTTGGGTTTAGTTTTTATTCTGTTTCAATCATTTGGTTAAATTTAAACCTAAAAAATAAAGCCCTAAACCTCAATATGGTCATCCAAATAGATAAATATTAGTACATTGTCATGTCAATAGAAGATGTGTCATATATACACTATGATAACAATTTATAATGGTAAGGATGACTTGTGAAGTTCAACCAAAACACAAACATCGAATTGAAACTTTCAAAATCATAAAGATCAAATTGAAATTGGACTCAAACCATAAAAATAATTTGATGGCCATGAGGATCAAATTCAAAATAACGAGTTGTTTTAACTCGACTAGGATAGAAACTATATAAATTAGAGAGATAAAAGGGGAGTATGGAGTTTGACATTCTTTCAACAATGTTCCTTGATTTTGACTAAAGGATTGTGGAATCATTGTCTTGGAATAAATAGAAAAAAAAATGATATTGGTGTGATCTTTTGACTCATTGTTAATTGAACCTAACAAATCTATCTATTCTTAGAATTCACTGGATTGAGATAGTAAAAGAAGATAGGGGAGGAGGGTATTTATGGGAAAAAATCTCTAGCTTCTAGACCCAGGGAGAAGTAGAAAATAACTTAGAAGTCAAAGAAAATAATTAGAAAACTCCAAGTTAGAGAAAAAACTACTGYCCAAAAAAAAAAAAAATTATGTGAAAATTATTACAATCTTACAAGATTTCTTCTCCGACTCAAATTACACAAAACATTCTCTTACTTAATCAGAGTTAGCATACATGGGCACTTGTACAACACCTTGGAGGAATTTGGATTCACGAGA
>NW_019104552.1:610173-653814 GCF_001995035.1 Momordica charantia
GTTTTGTTTTGACTCTTGATAAAACTACGAGACAATCAATTTTCAATTAACTTTGTTTACATCTCCCCAACTCTAAGGTTTGATTAGGTGGTCGAATGAAACAAATTGATATAAGTTTCAGAAGAATAAAGACAAATATTTTAGGGAAGAAAACAAGAACATTGGGAAGAAGTATTGGTTTAAATATTATTTGTTCAGTTTGTCCTGTCCATTCAAAACATCTCTATTTTGGTCTTTATACTTTTAACTTATATTTATCTGAGTGAATGTACTTTCAAAATGACTGTTTTGGTTAATGTAATTTTAAAAAGTAACCATTTTAATCATTCATTTGTAAAATTTTGCCACAAAATCTATCAAGGTTTTAAATGTCAATATTGATAGAAATGTTGAGGTTTCAATTTCATGAAAATATCAATAAAATATCGACGTCGACGGATATTTCTGTATAAGTTAGAAAAATTAAAAAATCGTAAAAAATATTTAAATTAACAAATACACATTTTTCTATTTATAAACTAGTTGAAAATAATTAATATTAACATATATATATATTAGTTCAATTTTGTTGATATTTTTCATATTTTGTTGATTTTCTCGTACTATGATGGAAATGTTGATTAACCCCTCACGTCAATGTCCTATTTAGAACCATAAAATTTATATACAACCAAACCATTTAATACAAATTTACTAAATTTCAAAAAATTTATTGAACTGTCATGCAAAAGAATTATGATTAAAAATATGAGATAAAAAAAATAAAGAGACCAAAATTGTTACTTTATTATAAAAGCATAGAAACCAAAAGAACATGTTGAAAATACAAAGACTAAAATAAAAAAAAGGTTGAAAATCTAGGGACCAAAAATAAATGTTTCTAAAAGTATAGAACCAAAATAATATTTAAATCATAAATTTATATTATTTAAAAAAAAACCAATTACATAATTTAATTTATAAATCTTAATTTATTATTTTTCAAAATCACAAACAATAAAAAATTTAATTAATATGAAGTAACTTATCAAACAATATATTATTAATAAATCTAAAGCATAAATTATATTTTGTTCCTTATATTTTTAGGTTTATCTCATTTCATCTTTAAATTTTATATATATATATATATATATAAGGCATCTTAGACAATGTATTTTTTTTATTCAAAAACCATTATAATTCTTACCATCATTTATTCATCAATTTGTTACATATGGATGACACACCTTTAAACAATGTATAATACATTAATAATGAGAGGGTATATATATATATATTAGTACGAATGTGAGGTGAGAGATCGAACTCACAACCTCTTAATTGRAAATATATGTTAATTATCGTAGTTATGCTCGCTTTAGCCAGAGGGTATATATTGAAGTTATATAAATTAGTGAAAGTGAGCATCGAGTTTTAGATACAACTTAATTATGTGCCAAAACGAGCATAGCTCAATGGTAATTGACATTTATCTCCAATTATGAATTCGATCCCTCACCCCCACATGTTGTACTAAAAAAAATACAACTTAATTATGTAACTCAATAACAAAGATTGATTTTACCAACCTAAATATAATTTAGTGGTTAATGTATTTATATTTTGTTTGAAATGAAGCTCAATAACTCCAACCGAAAGGTTGTAAGTTCAATCCYCACCCCACATCTTGTACTAAATTCAAAAAAGTGAACGGTTCGCGTTGATGCACATACTCAAAGCTACATTATCCCTCCTCTCAAACGATTGATAACAAGATAATAATAAAGACTAAAATATTTTAAAAGTTTATTGGAATAAAAAAATTCAAACCTAAATTTGACTTAAATTTATTGAATGAGTAGAAATATAAAAATGTTGAATTATAAATTTCACGAGCTAAATTTTTTAAGTTGGGTTTACTTAATTAATTTTATACCTAATCAAGTCCTATTATTAACTTTATCAATTAACACTTACATATTACTAATTAGGGATTATATGATATAACATGACAACTAAATATGAAGCTATATATCATTTCGTGGGTTCACTTAGCATGCTTTATTTGACACATCAACATCGCCACATAATCTCAAATAATACACACATTATGCAAGCGTTGAACACAAAATTAATATTAATAATACAAATTTAACCGTATAAAATTATAACTAAAGTATTAAATAATGGGTCGTATGATTTGAGGTTTGTTTGGATGCTCATTGGTGACAGATGTTTGAGAAAAATATTATTGGCATTAAAAAATTTAGTGTGTTTGCTTTTTCAGGGAGATGACATGGTAATAAATCATACTTGTATTTTATTTTGAGAAATACAATTATAAAACATTACTTAATTAATCTAAGATAATAGTTATTTTATATTAATATTCTAAATAGGTTATTTTATATTAATTCATTCCTCTTRGTCTACTTACCTCTAAATAATTATAAATTTGAAAATTTAGAGACTAAATTTATAATTTTATTTTATAAAAATATAATTTTTTTATTAAGAATTTGAACCTCCCATGTAAAAAAAAATAGATATTATTTATCATTGAACTTGCATATTGAAGTGCAACTTCGAAGCTTAACCAGTTGAACTATATTCAGATTTCCTATCGTTAAACTACGTTGGTGATAGCAATATAGAAATATAATTATGAAATACATGGTAAACTAAAAGGACAAAAAAATATGTCAATTTAAACTTATCTAAATGATAATTGCTACTCTTTTTAACGAAGAGGTCATAAGTTCGAATCTCCGCACCCCACCTCTAGTAAAAATGCAAAAAAAAAAAAACTAAAAATAGGAAGGGGAGGGTAAATGAGGAATTTACTCCTTTACCTTCCATCAAAAGTTTTAACTTTAGACACATTCTTAATTATGGTCTCTCTCCTCAGTACTCATCACTCTGCAACAAGTTTAGTTAACCGATCGTTCGTGACAGCATCGCGCCTTCCCCAATTTTCTGACTGCTCCTCTGCACAATTTCTCGTTCATTGCCGCTTCCTCCATTGTTTCAGAGTATGCATTCTTCTTCATTGGCTCTATTGTTGTCTCTACTGGATGCTAGGGTTCTATCATCGACGTGTTTCTGAGTGCTCTGGTTCGTTTCTTCGTATACTGGTTTTTGATGATTAACCTGTTTGTTTGTGGTATTTGAATGGTGGGGTGTGATTCCTTGAAGATGGAGGGAGATAAGGATGCCTACTACGTTGTGCAGAAGGGGGGTGTTGTTGGATTTTACAAAAGTTTGAAGGAGTACGAAGCTCAACCTGGATGCTCTGTAAACATTTCCACTATACTTTTCCTTTTGGTTGTATTTATGGACGTGCCGTATATTTGTATGATCTGGGTTTTGTTTTCTCAAACTTCGTTGAACTAACGGGAGCATCCCTTTTTGGGGTTTCTTCTCTCGGAGAAAGTATTCAGTTCGTTACTTTGACATTATTGGTTTCAACGGGTTAAGTGAACTTTTAGAGTGTTTGCTCTATTTTTCCTGCTGGTGGTTTTTTGTTTTTTTTAGATAAATCCCTGAGTGGTTAGACCAGTTTGCAGTACTCCATGGGACCTACCATATTTGGTTTGCAAGAAAATTTTGTAGGATTTTAATAGGTAGGCGGCGAACCATGAAATTTAAACTCATTTCCTCTAAGTTCCTTTACTTTTTCACTAACTCCAATGACCACAAAACCATCATGGTTTGATCTAGTGGTCAATAAGGGTCAATGTAGATAGTAAAAGGACTTAGAGGGGACGAGTTCAGACCATGGTGACCACTTAGGATTTAATATCTTATGAGTTACCTTGGCAACTAAATATAGTAGGTTTAGACGGTTGTCCTGTGAGATTAGTCGTGTTGCGTGCAAGCTGGCCTGAACACTTATGGATATCAAAACATTGTCTAAATGCTATGTAATGTTAGTTGAGAAGACCCACATTTTCAGATTTTTGTATGGTATATTTGTGAAGTTAGTGAGATTGTTAGTCTAATAGCAAATAAAGGAGTGCCACTCATAGTTGTATTACATCGGTCTTTCTTAGGCCTAAGGATAAAGTTCTCGAGTTTATTATGGCAACATAACATGTCTAGAGATCTCAAATGTCAAATCTCAAGCCCCGCGTTTGTCTCTGGACTATTTACCATGTCCCCAGCCCCATTTTTTCTTCCAACATCATGTTATAAGTGGGGGTCGAGTTGGTAATGGTAGAAACTTGCACTTTCTTCATCTTCTTCTTAACACATAGAATATACAATTATCTTAAAATTACACCTTTGCTTTTGAATATGAGGTTGATGTTGCCTTTACTCCCATCTTACTAGATATTTGATCCCAATGCAACGATCTACAAAGGGTATCACTTATCTAAAGAAGCAGAGCAGTACCTTGCGTCACATGGACTTCAGAGTGCGACTTACTCTATAAGTGCTGCCAATGTGACAGAGGATTTATTTGGCAAACTACTTGCTTGCACTTATGAGGTTGGAGATAACACATTTTATGTTAAAGAACATCTAATTATTTTCATTATTTTGTACTGGACTTTTACTTAAATTCTGATCAGTTGCTTGTAGATCATGTTGACCTTTTATCTAAAGGCATAAAATGAGTTTGTTTGATCAAAGAATCTTGCCTGCTTTCTTTTTCCTTTCTAATTTTTGTTTTTATGAAACTTGCAGAATTATTAAGCTTGAATGGTGCAACTTCATTTTTGATTTATCATATTCTTGAATGAATTGGATATTGAACCAACATAGTGGTCAGAGTTAAAAATTCTGCTACTGATTGAAACATATTTGTATTTTCCTCAGCAACCATCTTCTTATAGAGGACAAACTACTGAAGAGCGCTCAGCTAATAGACCACACCAAGTTCATGGGGCTAATGAATATGTAAGTCAGTCTACCTTTTTCTTTTTTATTTTAAGAAACATTTTCATGGATGATATGAAATAATAAAAATTATTTTACTTCCATAGAGCATTATGATTATCGAAAGAATGGCACGTCCAGGATTCACGTG
Source organism: Momordica charantia (assembly GCF_001995035.1). The sequence goes on from NW_019104552.1 coordinate 615,188, forward strand.
GCTGTTGTTGACTTAGGATTTGTTTTACTTCCTTTACTCAAGTGGGCAGATTTTGTTGGTTTCTATTTTCCTGTCTGCTTAAACTAGTTAATTGAAGTTTAAATCATTTGATTTTGTATGGTTTCTTTTTGTTTCTTTTCATTCCCCCCAAGTTGTTTTTCTCAATGATGAATGGTGTCTGTTTTTTTCCTCTCATTTCTCCCAAGGAAAATTGTTTTCTTTTTGATAAAATATGTTGTGGTATTATTAATTATTTATTTCCATCAAGCCATCTCAAGAGTTACTTTTTTCGGAGGAGGGTTGGGAGGAGAGAAAAGAAAAAATATACGCAATCTATTGGCCATTTTGATTGGTTTGATTTAGTCCAGCAGTCTTTTACTACACTCATTTTGTGTTCTTCAGGGGTTTGTAGGTGCAAACTGGGTCTCAACAGATTCTCCAAAGCAAGAAATTATTTGGGATCATGGTTTTGAAGCCGTACCTGCTTCTTCGAGCTGTGTAAGTTGCCATCTTGAGTCCTTTACTATTCAGCTGTTGCATGGAAGGACCAAAATATCAATTATCTGCCTCTTCATTTAAAATTCATTTTTTTCCTTGCATTGCATCACATGGACTTCAGAGTGTTACTTACTCTGTAAGTTCGTCCAGCATGACCAATTATTTATTCAGCGAACTATTTGCATGCCTTATGAGGTTTGAGATAACACATTTTGTGTTCAAAATTTCAAATTATCGTAATTATTGTTCTCAAGTTCTTGGTTACAAAAAATCTAATTTGTTTCTGTGGATCAATTTGACCTGTAATGTTGAGCCTAAATGCATTAACTTTTTGATAAATGAGTTGTATCCGAGAAATTTTACCACTTTATTCATGAAATTGATAGGACTATTGAACTTGAATGGTGCTGTTTCAGGATCTTTCATATGCCTGAACGTATTCAATATTTAATCAAAATAGATGCGGAGGAATTGGAACTTCCTCTGCAATGATATTTTTACTTAAAAAATATTGATATTTTCCTCAGAAACTATCTGCTTCTAGAGGAAAAATGGCTGAAGGTTACTCTGGAGCTAAGAGACCGCATCAACATGAGACTGTTGAATGTGTAAGTTTTTTTGATTGGGACGAACTTAGTAAGTTTGTCCAGCATGACCAATTATTTATTCAGCGAACTATTTGCATGCCTTAGGAGGTTTGAGATAACACATTTTGTGTTCAAAATTTCAAATTATCGTAATTATTGTTCTCAAGTTCTTGGTTACAAAAAATCTAATTCGTTTCTGTGGATCAATTTGACCTGTAATGTTGAGCCTAAATGCATTAACTTTTTGATAAATGAGTTGTATCCGAGAAATTTTACCACTTTATTCATGAAATTGATAGGACTATTGAACTTGAATGGTGCTGTTTCAGGATCTTTCATATGCCTGAACTTATTCAATATTTAATCAAAATAGATGCGGAGGAATTGGAACTTCCTCTGCAATGATATTTTTACTTAAAAAATATTGATATTTTCCTCAGAAACTATCTGCTTCTAGAGGAAAAATGGCTGAAGGTTACTCTGGAGCTAAGAGACCGCATCAACATGAGACTGTTGAATGTGTAAGTTTTTTTGATTGGGAAAAGAGGTACCTGTTTGCATTTCCCAGGGTACAAAATTTGTAGTTTTTACTTTTCGATCTGGTCAACCTTGTGGTTTGAGCATGGATTTCAAGCTTGATGCAAATAAATAAGTTTTCGTTCTACGTCTCCGAGCTATATATCCATTTCTTTGTTTTTGATTATCTTTCAACTGTATTCGTTTTTATCTTCTTCAGGACTTTATAGGTGGCAGTTATTGGACCTCAACACCTCTACCAGATATTGGTTTTATAGCCTCAGCTCCTTCGTCTAACTGCGTAAGTTGCTATGTTTAGTCATTTACCATTTTGTAGTTTCCTGGAAGAAATAACAATATCAATATACGGATATCTGCTGTGTTCAATCTTCATTCTTTATGCAAATCTTCTAGTCTGTAAACCACTCATGGTATACATTTATGGATATTTACTTTCTTTCGTTATTTATGAAACTCTCTCTCTATCTCTCTCTCTCTCTTTGAGATGTTAGAATTTCTTTAAATTGAATCAACCAGAGATAGCTTGTCTCCTGTGTTGTTACATAGGGAAGTGTCTGCCTTTAATTTGGTAATGAACTGCCAGTTCATAAATTTTGGGCAGAAAGTTGTCCAAGTTGAGTAGAGTTGATGCTTCCTCAAAATATCAAGGTAGGATAAACACACTGGACTTTATACGGTGGGTGCTATTTCCTAGAAGAGTAAGGTAGGTGATAAAAGCTCATCCTAAATGTGGTGTGATACTGTTTCCCGGGTTAGGGTGTAAGACTACCAATTGTAAATGTTTATACTAGTAGGGGCAGGGATGGAAATTCTACTATTAGTTAGTTACAGGTGGGGCCCAGTGGTGAGTGTGGAAGTCTGTACGGGGTAGTAGTATAAGGCAGGGAAAACCTGGGATGGAAGGTAGGGTTTATTTTCATTGAGTGTCGTAGCTAGGCTATTGGGACAGATTACCAGCTCTCTCAAATTGGCTGGGTAGCATTGTTCTTCGTTTGTTTGTTGAATTCCAAGAACTTGTAAGGGAGAGATACCTTACAGATAGGGTCATTTGTCTTCTATCACAATAGTACTTCAACCAAATTCTTGGATGATCCACCTTTAATAAAGGTGACAGATCGAACATCAATAGCAATGATTCGATAAACGGCTCATTGGGATAGATGTAAATTAACAATACCCCCCCCAGAACCGTATAAGAAGTTTTCTCCTCGTACGGCTCGAGGAAATTCAAAGTTATGTATAGAATTCTAATTAATGTCAAATAGATCCATAGATTATTAAATCAATTAGACTATGATTTAAATACTTTTTTCTTATTCTTTTGTTTATTTTTTATTCTTTTTTGAAAAAAAACTCATTCTTTATCCCCATAACTCAAGTTGTATAACTCTCCTGACGACCCTCTAGAAATTTCTCACCCTTAACTAATCAAGGATGACATCAGTCTCTGAATACCGAGTCTTTTCTTTAGCTGGACATTCCAGTGATAATAATTATTGCTCCACTTCTACAAGTACAAAGTGTTAGTTGTTGTGGCATTTTGGAAGCGGAAAATGTTTTGAATGTTCTACACTTGTACCAAGGTTTGTAAGTGTGGAGCATTGGAGATGGTCGATACATGATGAAGCAGCTGGGTATGACTTAAATATTCAGTATAGACTATAGGCTATGGACTAAAGAGATTATGTGGAAGCACTTCATTCGAGCTTTTCTTTGGATTTTTTGGAATGAAAGGAACCATCGACTATTCCTAGACAAAGATCTTGCCTTTCATCACTCTTTTTGATAATATTACTTTTCATGCTGTCTTGGTGTAAATCATCCCTCTATTTTCATTCTTATAGGATGACTCTTTATTAACTAATTGGAGAAGTTTTCTATAACTCCTTTGGTTTTTTGGTGGGTTCGCCCCTCTTTGTAATTTCATCCATCAATGAAATTGTTTCTTATAAAAAAAAAGTTCTATATTGTAACTTTTTCCTTTAACCTTAATAATATCCTGTGAATTGCTCTAAGTTTTATCTCAACTTGCAATGTGTTTAAAAATTTAAATAATAAATTAAACAGGTTAACTCCCAGACCTATTTTCTTGAGTTTGATGGTGCCTCAAAGGGGAATCCTGGGCTAGCAGGTGCTGGAGCTGTTTTACGTGCTAAAGATGGATCTACAGTATGTAAATTCAGTTATTCTATGTACATTCTTAATTTAATTTAATTAAATATTTTTTTTTCTGTTGTTTAAGTCAGTTATATTTGATAGGTCTGTAGGTTGCAAGAAGGGGTTGGGATCGCTACAAATAATGTTGCGGAATATCGTGCTGTAATTTTAGGACTTAAACATGCTCTTAAGAATGGCTTTAAACACATTCGTGTCCAAGGAGATTCCAAGCTCGTTTGTATGCAGGTTTGCTGTGCACAACAATATGCATTCAAAATTATCATAAATTTGAGGTGTTCAAGTGACACAAATTAGTTGTGTCTAAGAAAGATAGATAAAATATTTAAATTATTGTATATGTATATATATATATATATATGTAGATATTCAAATTTGACACCGAAGAAATTATCAATTTTTTTTTTACATAGAAGGGGAAGAGATGTGCATACTCCTATAGAATATTCTAAGTGAACATTTAGACTGAAAAAAATTGATGTAATATAAATTTTTAAGTGAAACATTAAGACTTGTATTCATAACTTCGGAAGCTTTCTTCGTACTATCATGCCAACTTAGGTGGTTTGACAGATTAGATATATCTCTTTACTAATAAATATTGGATCTCGCCTCCACTCACTAAAATACTCTAATGGGTTATCATCCAAGTGATAATTGGGACTCTACATAAGACCGATGGTGTGTCCTCTCCTTTCTATATTTGTGGAGGTGCTGGTCTTCAATAGATTTATGTGGAGAGGGGCAAATGAGAAGGATGGAAACTTTCAGACTTAAAGGAAGTAAATAAATATGTTATTTGATTTTGAAATATGTTAGTAATTATATTTAGTTGAATAGGAGTATCAATTGATCTATGTGGTGTAGATGCTACTATTGGTTGGTTCATAAGATTGAATAATTTGCCACAGAAATTGGAACAAGGCTTTATAGTTCTGAAAATGGCATTAAATTGTTTTGATTTACTATCTTTCATGTAGTTGAATACAGTGAAGTCATAATTTATGTTGTTTAGTCGATGTTATTGTTTATTCTCGAGAACTTGTTGTTTAACTATGTTCCCAACTGTTGCAACCGTTTGATATTACAGTTGTAGGTCCTTCCAGAAAGAAAAAGGAAAAGAAGATTTAGATGTCGATAGGCTTTCAAGATGTTGCTACTTTCTTTAATAGAATATAGTGACAGATTACGTTAGAGATTGATGACTTATATCGACCTTTTTTCTCCGATTATAACCTTTTTTATGTTTGAATTGGATGTACAATCAAACGCTGGTTTTGTATGACAGGTTCAGGGTCTGTGGAAGATCAAAAACCCAAATATGGGTCAGTTGTGTAAAGTGGCAAAGGAGCTCAAGGATAAGTTTGCATCATTTGAGATCAGTCATATCCCTAGGGTACATCCATCAGCCTAAAATTATGTTCCATTTTTTTTTGTTCTTTATGAAGATTTGCAAGTATTTGCTCTTTTAATTCTTAGTGTTCAGTTCTTTCATAAGTTTCTCAATGGTCCAATCCATCTCTGTAAAGTTGACTAAATTTTTCCTTGTTGGTGAGATTAGCAATTTAGTTTATATGGTCATATCTATATATATTTTGATAATCGTGGCTCTCCTATGCCCAAGAGCACCCGTGCCCTCCCCAAGGCCTGGAACTGAGAGGCATCAATGATTTTTGGTATTAAGCTCACCAGAAAATTCGAACTTGAGACCTCTAAATTGGTATGACCAAGAGACCCAAGTACTTGCCAACAGGGCTGTTCCTTGGGGGTTTAGATGGTCATATCTATTTTATCTCTTAAATTTAAAAATTTTCAATTGCATCTCTGAACTTTTAATTATATGATCCTTTGTATTATTTGTCGTAAGCACTTTAACTAAATGGTTACGTAACATGTTTGTTAGATAAATTTTAGCTAATTGAAGGGATAGAATTGAGAATATTATTAGAGTATTAAGGGTATATTAGCAATTAGGTTAAAAATTTGTTAGAGGGATTGGTTATAAATAGAGTGATTGGGAAATGGTTGAGGTAGTCAATTGTTTAGCGTGGTTTAGGCTTGAGTAAGAATAATTAAGAGAGGGGGGTCTAAGTACCTCGAATTACTTCGTAGTTATGGTAGTTTTTCTATCTTTTATATTTCAATCTATTTCTAGTTGTTTAGTTTATATCATTGATTATTCAATATTGATCATGGATCTACAAACCACCTCTTATTCTCTTCCTCATTTTGCACTTCACTTTTTACTGATATATAACTCTTGACCGCTCCTGTTATTGGTTCTGCAATTTCAAGGAACAAAATTCCGATGCCGATGCTCTAGCAAACCGTGCTATACATCTCCGAGGTGAGTGAGGCCTTTCTCGATGCTAAATTACATCGTCCTCTGTCGGGTTGTATCTGTATGGCTTGGTTCATGTTTAGTTTGATTGAATTTTGCAGATGGAGTTGTAGTAGAAGACTGCAAGCATAAATGAACTCAAACATTTGGAGGAGGAATCTCTCTCTAAATTTCAGATGGTATTTATGGAAATTCTCTGCATTTTGTACCATTTGAATTTTAAGAATGTGGTATCAGCTCAATGATGTGTTTAGTTGATGAACATCCCAAATTTTGGTTAACTTATGAACAGGGATGCAACTTTCAGCTCTGTATATATTCAATTCAAAGATTGAATATTAGTAAGTTGAGAGTAATGCAGAGATGTGGTTAAATTATGATTTATTATCATTGCAAAACATGAATTGTGTTCTATTATATTTATTTTTTATTGCAATTTTTTTATTAGTCATTAATGAAATTTAGTCCCTTTTTACACATTTGGTTTAAGGAAAAAAGAAGAAAAAAAAATAGGTGTAGCTTTTCCATTCCGCCATATCTACTGGATACCTTTTCTAAGGAAAAATTCATATATCCAATCAAATATTAAAGCTATTATTTATATTTAAAAACTATTTAAATTTTGAACCGGGAAATGATCTAATTTTGAGCCAATAAATTTACTAGAGAAATTTAACCCAACAAATATTTAGACTCAGCTACAGAGATTCAATTTCAGCCATAAAATAAATCTAAAAAAGGGTTCCTCCTAGCCAAAATCAAAATGCTAAAAGTTAACCAATATACACTTGGAAGCTTGAAAATCAATTAATTTGTTGCAAGGAGAAAAAACATAGGATTTTTTTTTAACAATGAAAAAGATTTTTTTTTAAAACATAAATATGTGGTATTGAAAAGTAAGTAAATTTGAATTAAAAATATATAGTGATAGATAAAAAAAATGAAGGTGAAGCATTGCAGAAGAGAGAAAAATGGAAGACATGAAATGTAATAGGGAGAGAGAGAAAAAGAAGAAAGAAAGAATAGGAGATATTTATGAAGTATTGGAAGCTGAGGTAAAATACATTTTTTATCCTGATTTTGAGGATAAGTATCTATTTGGTCTTTAAATTTCATAAAATACATTTTTTATCCTGAGTCTGAGGATAAGTATCTATTTGGTCTTTAAATTTTGTTGGATTACTTGGTAGGTTACATTTTAAATCCCTTAAATTTTTCCCTCCAAAAATAAAAAATACCAAATTCCCAAAATCTTCAATTATTGAAAAAATTCGAAAACCTCCTTCCTCCGACTTTTCTTCTTCCTCTGTCGTTATGTTTCCGTTCATTCCTTCTTCTTCGACCGTTCATCCATTGTTTTCGTATGTTTATCCCAAGGTTTATTTTTTGTCGCCGGTCGTCCGTCGACCATTCGAGCTCTCCGTTTATCCCTACCATTGTCTAGTCACCGACCGGAAGGTTTGTAGGTTATTTGCTTTGTTTATTAATTGTAGAGGGATATAGTCATATATACTTTATAGCCAGATATATGTTATATCTCAATATAAGTGTATGTTATAATGGCTATAATTTATATCATAGTGTATGTTGCTTAAGTTTATAGTCGGATATAGTCTATATTTCCATATAAATGAAAAAGGTAGCTGAATATAGTTTATATATATATATATATATATATAAATAAGTGTATGCTATAATAACTATAGTATTGAAATTTGGCCAAAAATTGTAATGAAATGAAAAATTACTCTGTAATAAATTTCATTATTTAGTAGAATATATTAAGCAGTAAATTTGGGGATTACGAGAATAATTGAATATTTTGTAATAAATTTAATTCTTTAGTAAAATATATTAAAGAGTAAATTGGGTGATTATAAGAATGATTGATTTAGGTCTCACAATCCTTAATGTTTACAAAATCAAATTTGGAATATTAATCTTTTGCAGTTAAATAAAAGAGTACTTATAATAAATATAAATGCCATGAATAAGGGCAAATTTAGTATTTGGAAAAAAAATTTAAATAGAGAAATTTGAGACTGTAAAATTTGTAAACATGGAACATTTGTGAAAATAAGTTTTCAAAATAGCTCATCCAAAACATTATCTCTAATTCTAAATGGTCCCTAAGGTTATTTGACACTAACGGAAAAATGATGTGGCATAAATGAGTTGGTAAATTTTAAATAGGGTGACAATATTAAATAATTTTATATTATTTTTATCTATTTGTTTCCTTTTCTATATTATTTTCCTCTCTTCCTCCCGGCTTCTTCTTCAAGTTTAGCCGTTCCTCCCCTTCTTCTTCCCGGCGAGGAAACTGGAGAAGAAGAATGGGAGGAACAACAAAACTTGGAGAAGAAGACGGGAGGAAGAGAGAGGAAGTGAAGGGATGAGAGAGAGGGGAAGAGAAAAAAAGGAATTGCATAAAAATAATATAAAATTATTTAATATTGCCAACTCATTTATGTCACAACCAACTAAGAATACGTTACTATTTAGAATTGTTTTCTAAAGATCGAGACCAAACCGTCACTTTTTAAACTTAAGAATCAAATAGATCCTCAAATTCAGGAACCAAAAATGTATTTTACCCCTAAAAAAACAACAATTATTTATATGTTTGGGCCACATAGGTATTCAGGAGTACAATTCTATGAATCTGGCGAAGTTTTTTCCTTTAAATTATTAGTCATATTTTGAAAACAAAACAAGTTTTAGAAAATTTATTTTTTCCAAAATTCGGTCCACATTTTAAAAATGTTTTTAAAAACTATATAACAAAACAAATCAAGATAGAGACTCACATTCTAAGTTTTTTTTTTTTAAAGAACGAAATGAATTTTAGTTCCAAACCTAAAAATAAATGTTAAATTACAAATTCCATCCATTTTTTTATCTTGAAACACATCCATGTTGTTTTAAGTATCGTGGATACTTTATTTTTAAACTTAAAAAGTTTTAACCATGTATACCAATGTGAATTTATCACCTCAACTAACTTATAAGCTCCAACAATATGGTAATACATATACTTCAAATAAGCAAAATAAATGGTATGAGAACCAAAATTATTACTCATTTATTTTTTCAGTTCAAGATTAAAATAGATATTCAAGTCAAGATAAGACACCTTCTTAATAAATAAAATCCGTAGGCAGAGATTTAAATCATAAATTTCAACTTCGTTTGATAATTATTTTATTTATAGTCTTATATTTTTCAAAATTAATCTTGTAAATAGAACTTTCATCCATGTATTACATTATTTTTCTATCTACCTTTTAAAAACATTTTTAAAACTTAAGCCAAAGTTGTGAAAACTTGAAAAAAAGTTTTCAAAAACTTGTTTTTGCTTTTGACATTGGCTAAAAATTCAAACGGTTTTAAAAAATGTGAAAATATACCAAAAGAAATTGTCAACAATAAAAAGAAGTTTATAGAGGGTCACTCCCATGACTCATGACTCCCCTTGTCTTCCCACTGGTCGACGCCTCCTGAATCCTTATTAACTAATGGTGCGACCACGACTCACTTGACTTAAAATATCGATCTAAATCAATGTAGGTTTAAATTTTCAAAAGTAAAAAAAAAAAAACGAAATGATTACTAAACGAGTTTTAATAATTCAATCAAAATGGAGAAAATTGAAATAAGAAAAAAACAGAGTTCAACAATAATTTACATATATTTGTAAGAGGCCGCTTAACAAAAATTGAAATAAGAAAAATAAGAAAAAGAAAAAATGGGTGTGAAAGTGATGTATGAAATCCAAAAAGGGGAAGTTTGAAAATTTCCAGTGGATAAGCAGATAGCAGCAACGGAATCCATCACAGAAACCGTAGACAAAAAATGGCTTCAATCTCCACCTTCTCCGCTCTCCACTCTATTTCTCGCCCTCGGCCTGCAAATCCAGCCCTAATTTCCACACCTTCCATCTCGCTTCCCACCTCTAACCTCTCCTTCGCCGCCGCTTCTTTCAGGAACTCGCCGGTTCAGGGCGAGAGGCGGCGGCGCCGGTTGAAACGAGCGACGGCGGTCGAAGAGGATGCTGCACTTCCGGAGCAAGAAGTTGAAGGCGAAGCGCCTTTGCCGTCTGAGCAGCCCGCGGTCACCGTGCCCGTTTCGCCCTCTGATATTCTCACCATGTTCTTTCAGGTAGCTGTCTGTTTTGCGAACAAAAAATTAAAATACCCATTAGTTAAAGTTTCTTCTTCTCTTCATGATTCGTAACTAGCTAGGAGGATTTTTATGATTGAATAAGACTATTTTTGTTGGTATTGGTTCTTCCAATGATTTCAGTCAATTGGATTTAGGCATTTTGTTGCTTAAGGTTGAGCATATTTGAGCACATTTTGGGCATTCTGGTTGATTGTGTGTCTAGGTTTTAAGTACTTTTGTGATCTGAGTTTTGACATTTTAATGACACGATATCGAAAGTTTTGTTAGTTGAATTTTGTATGATTGAGCAATTTTATAGTTTAACATAAAGGAGGTATTAATTGCCACTCTTATTTAAGCTCAAGGTTTCAATCGATGAAATCGAACTCTGTGATCTAGTTTTGGGGGTAAAAATTGAACATTCGGCTAGAAAATGGGATTCCGAATTTTGGTGAGAGATAGGCTTAGGCAACTATTCGAGAGCCGGGCCATTCTAGTGGCATCAGCGAAGCGCTTCCCGTTCCCTCTTTTTCATTCACATCATTCTTTTGCCAGTTGTTGTTGGAAACATAGGAGGAGGGAGCTTGTCTTTTATTTCGGAAAAAGAGCGAAAGTGAGGAAGATGGATTGTTATCCATCGGAAATCGATAGGAATTCCCCAGAATGCATGGTGGTGGCATTCTGTTTGAGGCACATTTGATCTGGGAATGAGAACTGCTGCATATGCATTAGAGTTTTAGCTGCTTAATTCTTGACATTTTGAACCATGCTATTTTAGGATTTGGGGAATTGTATCTTAGAATTGTTTGAGGCATCTCTAATGGTTAAACTTTTTTTTTTTCTTTTCTGAAGGCAGAGGGGACACTAAATGAAACAGCTATTCCTTCTGTAACTGAGGCATTGGAGGTACATTGTTCCATCATCCTTACACCTTTCATTGTCTTGTTTCTTCTTATTTGTTTGTCAAATAAATGTCATGAGGAAGTACTGTTTCTGATAATGGATAAACTGAGTTCTGTTAGGAGAACTCCAACTTTGATAAGACCTGAATTTTCAACCCACAAGATAAGGGATACCTATAACTGGCCCAAGTGGGAAATCCTACTGAAGATTTTGAATAGGACCTGAATTTTCACCATTTTGAATTGAATAGATTACTTCAAACCTCTCGTAGCCTGATCACAACCGTTGAAGTCAGTTTAGTACTCTGGTGGTGGAACATTTAAGTGCAAATCAACTGGAGATCATTTAAGCACTTTTTACCATTTTCAAAGTCATACCAAACTCACTGGAAATGAATTTTTGAACGTTTAGTAGCCTGATCACAACCCTTGAAGGCCAGTTTAGTACTCTGGTGGGGTAACTGCAAATTGACTGGAGATCATTTAGGAATGCCGTTGCCTTTGACACGACTCGGCTAATGCGATGCTATGTGTGTATAAGTATATCTGTGTATGTTCACTTCTACAGTTAGATCATAGATGTCTAAAACGCTGAAATTTAGTAGAATGTGCTGAAGTAAAAGGAAATGTTGAGTTACAGTTAACAACTAATTTCTAGTTCTCTTCATGCTCTCTCCCCCATCGTTTCTCGACTCGGGGTTTAGCTACTGTTTGCAGTAAAATCGAAGTCTAAAATTGCTTAATTCAAATATGCTCTTATGCAGCAAACGGAGGGTATCACTGATTTGAAGGTTAAAGTTGTTGAGGGCATTGCATCTGTTGAGGTTTGTATGTAGTAGTAGTTATTACTCTTTAGTTAGCACATGCCATTCAGCCAACGACTTCTGTGTGTTCTATCGAATTGCCTAAACGCTCTTTTTGTCTTTTTTGTTCTAGCTTACGAAACAGACAACCATACAATCGACAGGAGTGGCGTCGAGCTTGATCGAGGCCATTCAGGGTGCAGGTTTCAAGTTACAAACGTTAAATCTGAGTTTCAAGGACAAGGAAGAAGTTTTTGCTTAAATGTCGATCAGGTCTGATGAGATTATATTTTTGCCATAGCTTGATTTTTTGTGTATGAATGGTGGGGTGAGTTTCATCTTTATGTCACAAGGATGGAGAAATGGCATGCTATTAATCCAAATGAACCATATTCTTTGAAACTATTTGTTTTCTCACATAGTATTCACACGTGCGGAGGGACGATGTAAAGAGGGGATGATCCACTCTTAGTTTGTCGTTGGCACGTAAAATTTTGTCCGTCCCTAAGATATGGCTCCACTCCCTGAGTATTAGAAGTTTTGACTAAAACTTGAACTGATAAGATTTCCTTATTTGCATAATTCAAGCCTTGCAGAATGTAAAACTTCACCTAAAATGTTGCATTTATTTTGTGGGAATCTCGGATGGAATAAGAATTAAAAATTTCAGGGTGCGTTTGAAACAAGGGATTCAATGAAAAGAGTTGTATTTTTGGTTTTCAGTGTTTTCAGATATGTTTTTGGTAGCAGATTTGGTAATTGAATTTCAATTTAAAAAATTGTCCAATACGTATTTAGTAATATATTTGTAAATTAGAAGTAGCTTCAAATTAAATTCTAGTTTAATGTAAACTTATATTAATTATGAATTTTGTATAATTATTATTTTACAAGGTTATATAATTTAAAATACATTATATTTTACCTGTTTTAATTTTAACAAACATAAAATGAGTTTATAATATGAAGTAATATATTTATCAAAGTTTTTATCATTTTTAATGTAATTCTGGATCTTAAAAATTTTAAATTTTAAATTTGAAAATATTGAAAACATAAAAAAGTCGTTTTCAGAATTTCACTGTTTGGATCACTAAATCCGAAAACAATTTTAAAACGAATCTCCAAATTCTTGCAAACCGCATGTTCGCTGAATCACAGTATATGCACAATAGCAAGTCTTGTGTCTGCGTATTCTTCCAAATTCTTGAGTCTTTAGTTTCTACGAGACTAAAACCCTAATGTGTGTGATGTACTTTGAAAGTCCATAGCCCTCTATTTGGGTGATCTATATAGACTTGATGGATAATATACTTGTGAAAATCCATAGTCCTTTATTTAGGTGGTTTGTATAGACTTGATGGATCACTTATGTTGTGATGTACTATGAGAATCCATAGCCATTTATCTGGGTGGTCGACTTAATAGATGAGATATGAAGTCTTCATAGATCAAATTTTTGAGTGGTTTATCTGTGATAGACTTGATGAAGGAATAACGCGATTGTGAAGGTGGGCTGCATTCTATAAAATAGTTAAAAGGTATCTTTCTACAGCTTTCACGATGAACCAAAGTTTTATGTGCAGGGCCATTAATTGCACTTGATTTATATCGCGAATCGAAAAACAATGAATAAAATGTGTTGTGGGGGTCTCAACCAACTTTCATTATTTAGGTTGTTGCCTTACTTCACTATGCATTAATTCAAATCGTAAGATATTAATGCTTAAGTTTATTTTCTTTCATTGCTCAGAAAATGTATTTTTTTAAGAATTAGAGGATTGTTGGGAATGACTAATATGTCCTTACAAAACTTAGTCTTCTAGCTATTTTTAAAGTCAATAAATTTAGAATATACTATTTTTAACTTTACTATTTTTAAAACCACAAAAAATGACATATTGTTTCTATATAAATAAATACTCGTTTTTGTTTTATAACATAGTGAGAAAATTCTTCTGAGCATGTTTATCGATTCCATTCAACCCCGACGAGTGTACGCTTGGGTTCGAAGTTGTGTTAACCTTGGGGAGTGATCGACCAACATACGATGTAGCACCATGGTCGTGCTGTAATTGCTTTTAGGGCAGTGGCTTCGTCCACGGCACAACAAAACAATTGTTTTTCATCTAAATTCTTCTTTATTTCCAACACTTGTTAGACCTTTGGTAAGAGGATTTGCCAGGTTTCTCTCGACCTCACATACTCCAAAGAGATAACTTAACCTTTCAACAACTGCTTCACAACTCTAGTGTATATGCTGTCTCTTGCCATTGTACATGGCAATTCGTATGACAACTTGTTAATCACAATGCAAAGTATGGTAGAATAACTCTTATAGTAGTTTTCTAATATTTCATGAAATATTGTTTCTCACTTAAATAAAACACATATTGAGTATGAGAAATTTTCTCATACTATTATTTGGGAACACATATAGACATGTTCATAATAAATTATTTATAACTATTAATTTTATATCTTCAATATAAACTATATATTCAACTATAGTCCATTAAGATCTTAAATCACTAATAGAAAAATCTTAATCCATCATCCATTTTTATGAGCTTTCACTCATATTTGAAAGTTTCATATTTTCTATTTTCAACAAGGATGAGGAAATTATATATCAATAAAATAATTTTCATTCTAATGAAAATTCATAGTCAATTAAAAATCTCAATAACTACGATGATTTAAGATACAAAATCAAACTTAAATTATTTAAATTGAGATACTCTATTACCTCATTTTTACCTCGTTTTTACTTGTTCACAATTTTAAGCTAATCAGCTTAAATAAACATTTGCAATTGTTTTAATTAAACCATAAATAATTGCAAATTTTACAAGGAATAAAATCGAGAAACTTGCTTTAGCTCAGGCATAAAACACATATACACAATAAATATCAATAAATATTAGGTTCAAAGTGTGACAATGATATAAATTTAAAAATGTTAAGATAAAATATTTAGAACTTTTCACTCATAATATAGGAAAAATCAGCCTATATAAAATTTAACTGCGTAGCGAATAACAATCCAAATATTTTCAACTTAATTTTGACATAACCAAAAAACACATTTATGCCAAATCACATTTATGCATGAGAATTATATTATCGCATAAGTCTCAATAATATGGAACACAAAATTATTTATGCATGAGAATTATATTATCGCATAAGTCTCAATAATATGGAATACGAAATTGACATGTTTAGTTTCCCTTCTTCTTTTCTTCATCTTTCAAATTATTTTCGGTGATCTCCTCCACAATTGTGGTCTTTGCGTATAATCCATCTCCCACAAATAATGCCAATGAAAATTTTGGAAACATACAAAACAAAGATTATTAACCACAAAAGAAAAATCTAACTCAATTAAACCATAAAATATATACATTAAAGGATATGGTTGGATTCACGGTTTAATTCATGGTCCGGTCCATGAATGACTCGAATGTTAAAGGATTTTCTCTCTCCTCATCATTTCTTTTTATTTTTATTTTTCCTTTTCCTTTCTTTCTTTCTTTTCAGCCAGGAGAAAACTTCGCTCCTCACGGTTCAGAGCATTGTGCTCCTTATGCTCACATGTTTTTACAGTAAAATGACAAGTGTTAGTAATTTCTTTATTTTAATTATTTTATCAAAACCCACAATCTCATCAAAATATCTCCAAAATCTCTTTTAGTCTTTTTAAAAAGTGGGTAATGATTCATTACCCCATTTTTTCTCTCTTCTTCGCTTTTTTTAGCTTAAGTTTACAGTATAAAAAAATTCATATCCACAATTTAGAGTTACAAAACACACACATATGTATATATTGATTTTTAATTTTCATAGTTTTAAATGATTCTCGAAAAGTCGCTTAACATTATATCATTTTTTTTCTCTATTCTATTATTTTGTTTTGCATCTCATGGTCTTCTAATTTATGGGGCTTTTGCAGTTTTTTGTTCGTASCCAGTTTTGCAGAAGTTTTGAAACATTGGATTAAAGTTGCAAAATTTTTTTCTTCTTTCCCTTTAGCTTCAAATGACCACCATCACAAATTAACGGATCAATTATTGTAAGTCTAAGATATCAAGAAAATTTACGCAAGAGGTAATAAATTAGATATCAAGACACAAATTAATATGGTTCAGCCAATTTGGCCTACATCTACTGATTGAAATGAAGTTTTCTTATTAGTCAATAATAAAAAATGAGTAGATTCAGAAAAATTGATACAATATGAATGCCCAAAATTATGGAAAAACTAATACCCCTATCTCAACAACAACGCAACTATTACTTACATGTCACATGATATTCACACGGTTTAATAGCATAAAAAAGATAAAGTTAAACTTCTTTTAACTTTTTATTTTCTTTTTCTTTTATCTTTTTTCCTCGCCCTTTATAAATTATCTCTTACTAATTAATTAACAAAAGATAAATCAAATTGAATTATAGAAAACACTCAATGTTTATAATTTCATACAACATTCAACAAAAATATATTATATCACTAAAGATAATTCTATCTATTCCTTTCACTCAAAATATTTCAAAATAAGTTTGAACACTCTAATTTTCAACCTCCTTGGTCGGAGTTTTGTTGTCCTATAGTAAAGTTGCCTACAAAACAATAATATAATTTGAAATATTAACAAGTATTCATTAAACAAAGAAACTAAACTAATTTGAATACACAATTTACCTCAAGTAATTGAGTGAATGACATATTATTTTGTCAATCAATGCACGTGCCAACATTTTTATCTACGGATGTTGCTTGTTTGGCTTAAAATCAGCAACAAATTTTCTGCACACACATCGGTCTCCTAATAAGAAAAATTTTAAGATGCATCAATGTAGGTGACAAGACATTTTGATTTATAGATGTTTCTTTTTTTTTTTTTACCTTTAAAGATGTATCAAGATTTTTACTAATGTTTATGATCTCCATTTGTGTATCTTTCTCCACAGTAGTTTGATTGTTTTCCTAAACGAAAAAAAAATAGAAGAATTAAATATATTTAAGGATCTAGTGTTTGATATTCGACTTGTGTAAGTGTTAATTGATTTGATGAAGACACTTTGTTCGACTTCACTTTTTTTTGCATCTTCTCTTTTCAAGTGGATCTTTCAACCGGTTATGAGGACGACCAACTGTAGGCTTTCTCCTCACTGCACATACTTGCACAAACAATTATTGGTATATCTGGTACTCGTTTCTCCCACATTTGGACTATTCCCAATCAAAACTAAATCTTGTTCATTGCTAAGCTGATTATCTTCCATAAAAATATTTTTCTTCATTTCCTCCAAATCTTTGAGCAATTGAGTAAAATTTGCAGAAGCATACCCAAACAACTTTTCATGTTCTGCTGCTAGTGAAGTAATTTGGCAAAAATTACGACAAAAGTGGTTGTAACGTTTTCCATTTGACTCTTTAAAATTTCCATTAAACTCATACATTGGATTACCAAAACCGCTTGAAGCTCTTGCATCTTTTGTCCATCTTTTCAAAATATATGGAGTAGGAATTCTTTTCACATTCTTCTTATCGAGCACCTTAAGCGCATGACTACATAAAATTTCATGTAACTACAAGTGAAAGTGAATTTCATGTAACTACAAGTGGCTGTCTCAATTGAAGCATCACATTTGACCAAGCAATGAATAGATCTTCCAGGAAATAATACTTTATACTCTTTTTGGAACAATTTAAACATTTCTGGCGTATAAATTTCTTTCCCATGCTGTAACATTTCTACATTTGTCAACAAGACAAATGATGTTTGATGCATATTGAAATCTGCAATCAATTCCTCATATCTTTGATCTGTTAAAACCTTTTCATAATGTTCAAGGAAATGCAAAATGTCATGACTAGGCTTCAAATATTTCTTCAATACATTATTCATACTTTCACTTTGTTGTGTGCTTTTTATGTCAGCCGTAAAAGTATGTCGCCTATAAACCATTGCCCATTTTTCCCGCAACTCAAACAAATCTTTCAACCACTTATTGTCTATAAGATTAAACTTTTTTAGCATTTGTTGCCATGCTAACGACCAATCATCTTATCTTCATAATCATATACACAACAATTGTTAAAGTCATGAATAAACTGTTTTGATCTATGGAACACATGACTTAAACTCTTAGCAGCGTTCTGGAAAATATGCCAAACACATAGTCGATGTTGAGCTTTAGGAAAGACATCACATATTGCTTTAGCCATTGCTGTAGATTGATCCATAAGAATTGTCTTTGGTTGCTTTCTGGACATTGCACCAAAAAAAGTTTCAAACAACCATTTAAAAGACTCTGCAGTTTCATCATAAAGTAATGCTGCACAAATACCACTGATTGTTTCTGATGATTTACCCCAATAAATGGTGTAAATGGTCGTCCAAGTTCATTTGTTCGATAAGTAGTGTCAAAACAAATAACCTCTCCAAAAAAATCATAATCACAAATAGATCGTGCATCAGCTGAAAACATATTAGTGATCATGTCATCTTTGTCAAGTTGTAATGCATAAAAGAAAGAAGAACTCCCCATTTGTCTTTCTTGAAAATATTGCAATAATGCTCTAACTTCTCCCTTTTCCATTCTTGCTTTCGCTCTTTGTGTATATAATTTCTATAATCTTTATTCAAGAATCCCAAATGTTCTCTACCATCAACTTCCCTACTCATTAGTTCCATGGTCGCTTTAATTGAAATTTCTGATCTATCTGCATCATAAGCTAAAGCCTTTTGAGCATTAAAAATTCTCCTGTTGACTTTTAAAATATGCTTCATTGGTGTTCTAACAAGGTCATGATTATGATTTCTATTAAAAGAGACAACTTTATATTGATCATTCTTTCCAAGTAAGCATGTTATTTACACTTTGCATCCAATCCTAGAAATTGGTTGAACATATGAAGTATTTCCTCTTCACTTGTCTACACGGCGAAACCCTTCCTTCGTGCAACAAAAAGTTGTCCTTGAAATTTATCCTTTTTTTTTTCCATTTTGCAATGTTGTTTCCTTACATTAAACCCAACGTTTCCTCCATAATTGACATAAAACTTATATGCGTCATCCATAGAATTAAACTCCATTCCAATAATTGGCTCTACAACTTCTAGTTGAGTATTGATACTAGGCTCTACATTCTCTTCCAAATGAACTTCAGAATTTTTAAATAGTTGCCCATGTAAATTTGTATCTTCTATGTTCTTCATGACTTCAACTAATGATATTAAAATTCATGCATATAAAATATAATTAATAATTAGAAAAACACTATACATTAACATATAAATGACTTTATTGATGAAACAAAAAGTAATAACAACGAACCACAATAATAATACTGAATAGAGTTAATATTATGAGAAAATAGCTAGCTTGAACATAAAATTGAAAACTATAATAACCTTTACTATTCATCACACTGTATAAAAAAATATTTAAAAATATAACAGATCAATGACTTTATTAAAGAAATGAAGAAAAAAAACAAGAAATCCATTTATTATTTAAATTAACATTAAAAATTATTCGATGAAATTAAAAATTAAGGTACATTAACCACTTAAGAATATGAAAAACCAACAATGAGAAATATATATATACATTATATATATATATAGATAACTTAACAAAACTAAAAAAGTAACTCACTTGTTCCAAATTAACCAAAAGTAGAGAAATATGTGGTGTGTTGAATCCAATGTCCCAAAGTTTCTTTAGTCACATTCCTTTGCAAAAATGGCTACGAACAAGTAACTGTAGAAAAGGAAAAAAAAACGATATTTGTTAAGCGACTTCTCGACAATCATTTAAAACTATGAAAATTGAAAAGCAAAAAAAAAAAAAAGATTGTATATATACCTTTAACTTGTTGAGATATAAAGACTGGAAACTTAAGCTGCATTAGGTTGAAAAAAAGAGACGAACAAGAGAGGAATGAAGTAAGTTACAGTGGTGCATAAGTGAAAAAAATGGATACCAATAAGTGAGAAAAAGAGGGAGGTGAGATGGTGTAGGGAGAGAGAAAAATGGGAGAATGAATCGTCAGACACTTTTTAAAAAGACTAAAAGAGACTTCGATGAGATTTTCATGAAATTATTGATTTAGATAAAATAATTAAAATAAAGAAATAACTAACACTTGTCATTTTACTATAGGGACACGTGAGGATAAGGAGCACAATACTCCTGAACGGTGAGAAGCGAAGTTTTCTCCTTTCACCCATATGCCACTACGTTTTTTTTTCCTTTTGCCATCTCTTTCTCTTTCCTCCAGCCGCACACAACCCCTTTTTTTTCTTCTCTTTCTGTCTCTCTTCCAGCCGCACCAAACCTTTTTTTCCCCCTTTCTTTCTACCCACGGTAATAGCAGACATATGTCTGGCAGAAGTGACCCAACCAAGTAGACCCGAAGCTTTCTTTCTTCTACAACTTAGATTCATCCAACGTCGATCTGCATGAACAACAAACACCCAAACAAATCTACGGCAGGAGGGTGTGGAGGCTGGTGGTGCTGTTGACCTCGACGGAATTCGACACAGAGGTGATCCAGATCTGTAGCAATCCGAAGTCCAACAGCGCACAACCGCTCTCCACGACCATGAAAGATTTGCAGCAACCTATTGTAGATCTTTGTTGTACTGTATTTCATCTAGAATCCTACGTGGGCATTGATCTACACCCGAACGTCTCAATGCCTGCGACAACTAGCAAATCGGCATTCTGGACCCACGAGCGGCAGCGTACTGCAGCTGACGGCGACCCGCGTGCATATCCGAGTGGCAAACGACGACCTACATCCAGATCTGAGCAGCAGCTGTGAACCACATTCAGATCCGACCAACTGACTGCATTTCGATGAACACCCATACAAATTTGCAGTAATCCAGTAATGCGTATTCCAACCAGGGGTTGAGAGATTCTCGAACAGTGGCTCCACAGCAGCTCCGAACCACGAACAATACCGATCTTCTTCTTTGGGTAAAAATTTTTTTTTCCATCAAATGCTCCTAAATTGCTTTCAAATTGTTGGAACTAGAAAAGGAGATATGAAAACTATTGTTGTGTCGTGGTTGAACAACTGCCTTGAAAGCAATTTCGGCATGACCACAGTGTTAAATCCTATGTATGTCAGTTGCTCCCAAAGTTAACACAACTTCAAACTCAGGCGTGCACTCGTCGGAACCGAATGGAATTGAAGAACGTGCTCAGAATTTTTACAAAAGTTGTTCATTTCTCCCTCAACAACCACAATCGATTTAGTTTAAAAATAAAGTAAATAAAAATGTTACAATTGAATTAATTAATTAAAACATTACACAATATAATGAATTAATTAAAACGTTAAATAATTAGTTCAATAACGTATAAATAATTAATTAAAACATAAATAAAATTTCTATTAAAACTTTAAAAAATATAAGCAATAATAAAAATTACTACTTAGTTTTTTTTATGAAATACACAATATTCATTTTTCCATTGTCATCCCAACAGAAAAAAAGAAAGAAAGATGAGGGAAAAGGCGAGGGAGGTAGAGTGGCAACGACGCAACAGGAACTTGAAGAATAACATATAGCTGAAGGAAGGTGACAGGCAACCAAGAACAAAAGAAAAAAGGATCGAAAAATGAAAAACAGTCTTAACAAAAAAGGAAAAGAAAGAAATAGAAAGGATTAAGGCCCCGTTTACTTACTCTCAATCATAATGAAAATCAATCGGAATGAGAATGTTATTCTATCGATATTGTTTACTTGAACATATTTGAAATCGGAATCAGAAACCAATTCATGGTGTTTATTTCCATCTGGAATCGTAATCAGACATATGCTGATTACCAAAATACCCTTATATATTTATAACTAATATAAAATTACATTAATTAAAAAAAAATTTATGAGATTTTTTATATGGGCAACTTGAGATATGGTAAAAAAGGTTAGGAAAATAAGCAAAATAGCAACAAGATTTGAGTTTTTCAAATATAGCAGTTTTTTTGGCAAAAAAAACGGAGGCCCACTATGTAAATTCCAAATATACCCTGCAGCCGAAAAAACCATAAACACAAGCCCGTTGGTGGAAGCCCAAAAAAATCCTAGGTTTCTATTTACCTATGATTTCTTACTGATAGCTAATTCATCTTCTTCCCTTCGATTTCTCCTTCACAGTAATTTCGAAAATCACCATTAACGTTCACCTTCACGTTTCCTTCAAGTTTTCTTTCTCATTTTCAGTAAGTATCAAATTTCTTTCTCGTTTTCCATGCATGTCAATACTTACTGATTTCTAATTGATTACTCATTCGTCTCCTTCCCCTTTCCTTCGATTTCTCCTTCACAGTAAGTTACTCCTTTCTTTCTCATTTTCTATACATGTCATTTCATGGTAACTTCCCTTTCAACCATTTCAACCCGTTTGAAATTCTATTTCCCTCCGATTTGCATTGATATATACTTGATATACTTTTAATTTACCACTTATATACAACTAATATACTATTGAGATAACTATGATATCTACTGATATAACTTATTATATGATTCTATGATTTACCACTGATATAACACTGATATATTTGTGATATATACTTCATATGTATCTGATTTACCATTGGTATAACTCTAATATAATCATGATATCTACTGATATAACTTCTTATATGATTATATGATTTACTATTGTTTGATTTACCACTGATATAACCCTGATATATGTCTAATATATATTTGAAATACATCTAATATATAGTTGATTTACTTTTGATATAACTTATTATGTGATTATATGATTTACCATTGATTGATCCACTAATATAATTTATAATCTAGTACTGATATAATACTGATATATGATTTATCATTGATTTACCACTTATATATATTTGATATGTACTTGATATACTTCCAATTTATCAGTGATATACTTATGATATAACTATGATATATGTGTATTGATATATAAACTTCCGATATGATTATATGATGTTCAACAAAAAAAGTTGTCTTTGAGATCGAAGTTTTGGTTCAAAATGAACAACTGATGTGATTACATGTTTTTGATATATATAAAATGTGACTCCATGCTGAAATTGTTGGTATATACAACTGATATACCACTTATATAACTTCTTATATGATTATATGATTTATCATTTATTGATTTATCACTGATACAGTCATGATATATGTCATATATAACACTGACGTACCTATAATATATTTTGTATTTAGTATATCAATATGATATACTCATATGATATGCTTCCTATTATAATAGAATGAAGAACATAAACACTTCATTAATTTAAAATAAAAAAAATAACGAGATGAACAAAAAACATATTAAATATGATAAGAAATTTTTGGAATTCTAAAAAATTGAACCCTAAATTGCGAAGAAGAATCCCAATGATGAACAAAAAACCTATTAAATATGGTATATGTCTGATATACTATTGATATGATATTCTAATATACCTGATGTGAGTTTCTATGTAATATATGTCCAATATACTATTGATATGATATTCCGGTATACCTGGATATATATGTGATATACTACTGATATGAGTGCATTTGATATAATTGAAATATAAATGTATGATATACATTTGATATACTAATGATATGAATGTCTAATATACTTGCCATAGGTATGTCTAATACACATCTGATTTAGTACTAATATGAGCATCTGATATACATCTGATATGCTGGCTGCTGATTTATCTTTTATCTACTTTGTTGATATACCTATGACGACATATTTTGATATATAATATTTTACTTTAATAGGATAATCAAATATGGTATTCTAGGATTAAAGTACAACAATACTCTAAATTAGAAACAATTAACAACATCTTGAAAATACTTTCACCAATCAACAAATAACATAGAATAAATACCAGTGATAAAATATATCAATTAATATACGCAACGGATATACCCTGTATTGAGTATATCAATTATAGATATACCTAATATAAAATATATCATTGTGATATACCTCACTGATGTACTTCATTCAATATATCAACAATTAATATCACTGATGTAGAAGAAGTGAATATTTCAACACTGAATATATTGATATGAGTATATGAGTTAACTGATAGCAAAATTCATGTTGATCATGTTAAAGAAGAAAAACTAATTATAACTTTGGACAAAAGAAATACAATCGACTACATTACAAAACTGACGAGTACTGCTATGTACAAAACACACTACTACTGAACCAAAGGAAGCAATAGAATCTTAGAGATGATAACAATCCTCATCTTGATCAAAAAAACCAAAAAAGTTTGATTACAATCTTTCTAGATGACCTTTTAACGTCCACATAATCTCAGAGATGATTAACAATCTTCATCTCAATTAGAACACAGAACATTTTAACTACAATATTTCTAGAAACAACCTCCAGCATCTCCCATAGAATGTTAGAGATGATAACTGCCTTCATCTCAATCAAAATAATCAACATTTCACCATTACCAATTTTTCCATCCAAGGCCTTGAATGCGCTTATGGTGTCTTTATCAATGTGAAATTGATGTTGTCCTCCCTATCCTTCCAGAGAGAAAAGAGATCCTCCAACAAAGTGATTTAGGGGATTTGCATGGGGTGATGAATCATCAAGCATTCCCCTTCCAAACAGACACGACTTTTTCAGATACTCATTAGCAATTCCTCTATTAAATCTCTATCAATTCCTTTGTTAGATCTCTATCAATTTCATCACATACAAAATCTGGTAAAAAACTCCAACAGAAATTGGTTCAAATTCGAACATGTAGAAAATCGAAGAAGAAGAAGTAAACAAACTCTAAAACTGAAGCTAAATTCGAATGAATATGAAGCTAAAATTGAATGAATTTGAAGCTAAAATCAGATAAAGAAGAAAGAAGTAATTACCTGAAGACCTAAAAGAGATTAACGAATGAACAAGGAGACCAATGAAAAATTGATAAAGTTGTGAAAGAAAATCTGCGAACAAAAAAAAAACAAAAGAAGCAGGAAGGAATTTGGGCGTGAGATATGGGAGGGCAATTTAGGAAGATTGAAAAATTCAAAATCAGAAATCTAAAAAATCTGCTATATTTAAAAATGTAAAAAACAGGTGCTATATTGTTAAATATATAAAATTTATTTGCTACCCAATTCAATTACCCTTTTTTTATATTGAAAAAAAATAATTACTTATAATAATTTTTAGATCTACTTATATTATTTTACTTAATAGTAATAAATTATATATTTTGTATTTAAGTCTAAATTTTTTTTACACTTTATTTGATATTATTATTACATTATTTATTATAATAAACTTTCTTTTACAAATTCAATCTAAAATTAAATAATTTTATAATACAAACAGGAAAATGAGAAGAGGAAAAGCGACAATGGAGCAGTTGAAAAAATAACCTTAAAAGAAAGCAAAAATCGTGAGTCTACATGAGAGAGAAAAGGGCATTGGTTGTCAAATTACCAAAAAATGTATTGTGGGTCCCACAGATTAAGGAATTGGAATAGGATTACACGTGTAATGGGATTGCACATTGTTTGGGGAGTGATTCCAAAATTTGTAGTGGATCCCACGTTTTATTCTCATTCAGTTATTTTGGTAAACATAGTCAAAGGTAATGAAAATTTTGATTACGATTCCTTGATTACGATTGCAAGCAAGTAAACAGGCCTAAGAGATTTGTGTTTTCAGAAGAAAATAAAGAAAAAGAGAAGATGAAGAGATTTGTATTTACAGAAAAAAAGAAGAAAAAAAGTGAGGAGAGGGTAAGTTTGACATTAGAGTAGGTTAGGTAATCATTACCATAATTAAAAAAAAATAAAAAAATAAAAAAATAGAAACAGCTGTTGGTTTCATGGAAAGTTTCCATACTTTATTTTTTTTGTTTTTTTTTAAAGTTCTATCGGTTGGAAAATTGATTTTCCGGCCACTCTGATCGACCGATTTCAGTTTTGGATGTGCAAAATCGATTCCAAACGAGTTAGCTAGCAGTTAAATTGACCGACCTACATCGGTTTGGTCTGTTTTTGTCAGCCATATCGACTTTTCTGCTCTACTTGATCACCCCTAGGCAATACAGGAACAATAAATGCTTCCAATTATGGGAATGTACCAACTATTGTGCCTCCTGTAGCTACAGTGACCATTACACCAGTAGTGGCTCCTGTATCTACGGTTATTAATACGTAAATAGCACCTTTTCTAAACCTTTAAACTCGACTCTCTCTGTAAAGCTTGATTGTCTTGTGGAAAACTATGGTCATGGTTATACTAAAAATAATATCTAGATGGCTATATACTTGGGACCAAGGCCAGTTCTCCTGAGTTTCTAGTCAGGACTTGGACCAAATAGCAGTGCTGATTTACAAATCAACAAAGAATTTGAAGAGTGGGTTACAATAGACCAAACTCTTCTTAGATGGTTGTATGGATCCATCACTCCAATAATGGCTTGTGAAGTTATTAATATWAAGTCTTCAAGAGAGGTTTGGAAAGCCCTTGAAGATCTCTATGGCTCGACAAATAAACCAAGAGTCAGCCATTTTAAAAGAATACTACAAACTACAAGAAAGAAAAACCTAAAGATGGTAGAATATCTTAGTACAATGGAATAAATAATAGATAATTTATCTTTAGCTGGAGAAGCTGTCACCGTAAGTTATCTCATTTCTTGCATTATAATTGGCTTGGATATCTAGAATACCTTCCCATAATTTGTAAAATTAATGTAAAGAATGATATGTCATGGCAAGAATTCCATGCTACACTCTTTACATTTGAAAATACACTTCCCTACTTGAGCTCAATGCAAAATAGTAGTGGGTAGATGATCAATATGGCAACAAATTATATTAAAAAAGAAGCAAGGATACAGTGGTCCAAATAGCTTCAACCATAAATTAGAAAATAGAGAACAACACTTCAGGTATGTGGAAAATAGAGTCATTCTGCCCTCGTTTGTAATTACAGGTTTGAAAGATCATATGGCTCAAACAGTGAATGAAATGGATATGGTAATGAAGCAAATGCAACCCATTTAGCTATATATGAAATGGTAAATGATAATTCATGGTATGCTGATAGTAGAGCCACTGTGCATACACCAGACACCAACAATCTTAATAAAAAAAATGGAGAATGGTGGAGACATCTTTCTGATATTGGTCTGAACTATCACTATAGCATGTTGGACAAGTTGCAATCCCTTGCTTTGATTCTACATCTCCCTTTATCTAAAAAATGTTATTCATGTACCTAAAATTACTAAGAAATTAATGAGTATATTCTAACTCATTGCCGATAACCACGTTTTTGTTGAATTTACTTGAATTTTTGTGTGGTGAAGGATAAGCTGACTAGGAAAAGCCTATTGCAAGGGAAGTTTGAAAATAGACTATACCCTGTGAAGGACAATTTTAAAACTTCAAATTTAGTTGGGTCTCATTCAAATTTTTCCTACTACCTTTGTTTCAATTTGTGAGTTTATTCAAAATAAGTGGCACAAGATACTTGGTCATCCATTAAAAAGAGTCTTGAGTCAGATTTCTAATTTCTGTGATTCATGTTATTGGGAGTAGAAAATAAATGAAAGTCTGATAATTTCTCATTGACAAAACAAAAAAAAAAACGTTTCTTCTTTTAAATACGTAGTAAATCATAAAACTGTTATAAGAGTAAAACAAAATCAAAACAGAATGAAACAGAAAAATAACTATAATCTCTAATATCCCCCTAAGATGGACGGTGAATATCAAGCAACCCCATCTTAGGCAATAAAAAATTCAGAACGGGACGGGAGAGAGATTTAGTGAAAGCATCGCCCAGGTGTAAGTTTGAAGGGAAATGGAGAAGACGAATAAAACCATCTTAAACACGATGTCGAACAAAATGGCAGTCAAGTTCAACGTGTTTAGTCCGCTCATGAAACACAGAGTTGGAGGCCAAATAAATAGCAACATGATTATCACAAAACAACAACGCTGGTGAAGGAGGTGCAACCTGTAAATCAGCGAATAAGTGAGAAATCCAGATGAGTTCACAAGTAACTGTAGCCAATGCTTAATATACAGCCTCAGCTGAAGAGCGTGATAATAGTTGTTTGTTTATTGGACTTCCAAGATACCAAAGCATCACTAAAAAAGACACAAAAATCAATACTGAAACGTCGAGTATTTGGACACGAACCCCAATCAACATCCGGAAAAGCTCAAAGCTGAAAAGATTGATAAACTAGAAGAAACACACCTTGTCCAAGAAAAGCTTTGAGGTACTGAAGCAAATAAATTGACTTAACTTGTGAATGGCAAAAGTGATATCCGGTTGAGAAATAGTGAGATACAATAATTTCCTAAGACGGGGATACATAGTAGGATCTTTAAGTTGCTCACTTCCAGAAGCGCTAAGCCGAATGATAGGATCCATTGGCACATGTGAAGGACTACAACCAAGTAATTTGGCCTCCTCAAGAAGAGTTAAAGTATAATGTCATTGAAACAGACACGTGTCGGCAGACTTTTGAGCAATCTCAAGACCAAGAAAATATTTTAGAGCACCAAGTTCTTTTAGACGGAAGCAATCATTAAGTATAGTCTGTAAGAACTTTATCAGAGAAAGATTAGCCCTAGTGGTTATGATATCGTCAACGTGGACAAGTAAAGCAAGAAAATAATCTCTATAACCTCAAAGAAATAAAGAATAGTTAGACTTAGACTGTTGAAACTCAAATGTAATAAGGCAGCAAAAAATTTTGAGAACCACTGTTGTGAAGCTTATTTGAGTCTATAAATTGATTTATTTACACGACAAGCCAAACAAGCCCTTGACCCTTGTAACCAATAGAAGGCTTATAACCAAGTGGAAAATGCAGGTAAACTTCTTCAGCAAGATCATCATGGAGGTAAGCATTATTGACATCTAATTGCACTAAATGCCAAGACTTAGAAACAACAAGAGTAATAAGTACCTTGACAGTAACCATCTTGGTTACTGAAGAAAAAGTCTCAATCAAGTCAAGACGACCCTCCTACTGTGTGTATCCCTTCACAACTAACCGAGCTTTGTATCGTTCAATAGAGCTATCCGAGTTATGTTTGAATTTGTAGATCCAACGACAACCAACAGTGTGTCGATTAGGAGGCAAGGGAACAACAGTAAAGTATTATTTGTCATCATAGCATGAATTTCAGCATCCATAGCGGCTTTCCAATGTGGATAAACAACCGCTTGATAATAAAACTGTGGCTCATAACAAAAAGAGACATTTAAGAAAAATGTACAATGTGTTGGAGAAACCTTCTTAGGGGCCGTTTGTTTCGTGGGAATCCATGATTCTCGTGAGAGGGGCATCTGAATTGCCACATTTGTTTTGCCGTAATGTAAGATACTCGGGTATCTTGAGATGTTCGGGTATCCTAAGATGCCCATGGAGGCATTTTACAAGTTTTGAATGCCCTTTTGAAACACGGATTTCCAAGATTCCCGTGTTGAGGGCATCCATTTTTTACATTTTTGCCCTCCATTTTTTTCTCCATATATTTTCTTTAATCAATTTTTTTTAATTTTTCTTCAAAATTTTTTTATTTTTAAATTTATAATTAAAATAAATTAATATACTCATTGTCTAATAATTAACTTTATGCTATTAAGTATATTTGTACATTAGATTTACATGTAAAATAAACTACAATTAAATTATATAATATCTCCATTTATTTTTAATATTTTGAAGGAATTACATTATTAATAATATTTTATTATCATAAATATATAATTGTAAAGCGACATTTTTTTTACAGCCAACATACTCGTGATATTTTTCTTCATAAAAAAAATCTAATGTGATGATAGGATAAATAAATTTCAGCCAAGATAACATAAATTATATAATTGTCCTATAGGAAAACTATTAAAGTTGAAAATGAAACTTATATTAAATTAATAATGAATTAATTTGTGAGGGCATTTTCGAAACATTCTAAGAATAAATCCTGCAAAATAAGCATGACTATCCAAATATTCCCGGATATCCTTAAAAAACGTGGTTATCTGAAGATGCCAGACATCTAAAATTTCTAGCATCTGAAATTCTGGACATCTCTAAATGCCGGTTATCTACATTTTCAAAAAACAAACAGCACGTTATATGAAACATAATGACCCAAAGGGTATTTAGTAAACATTGGAGATGGCAAAGAATGAGTCAGTAGACTACAACGATAGTCACGCAAGTAAGAAGGAACTTTGGTGGATTTGGTAGATTACCGAAAATGAGAAGAATCTGTTGGAATAAATGTAGCATGGGGCAGAGTAGTAGCATTAGAACGAATAGGCATATCAACTACAGATGAATGAAGAGCACTATCAATTGTATGAGAACCGTCAAAGACAAATGTATCTACAGTAGGACGTTCTATATCAGTAGTACTCTCAGACGTACTTTGTACATGAGGATCATTAGGTGCAGCAACAGAATTTCCAATAACAGGATCAAGAGGAGTCATACTGGAATTAGAAGCATTAGGCAAATCATCTACCTGAAAATCTATAGCTCAAGGTAAAACAAGATCCAGAAAGTATCAGGAATATTACTAATGGTAGGAGAAGTAAGAAAAGAAAACGCCCCTTCATGAAAAACGATATCTCGAGACCAAAAAAGGACTTTGACTGAATATCATATAACCGATAACCTTCATCCTGGGAGGATAGCCCAAAAAACCTGCAGGACGTGCTCGTGGAATAAATGAGCATACGGAGATGTCCATTGTAAAATAGAAAACAGAGTACAAACTACCCTTGTCAATCATCTTCGAAATAAACTTGTTCTGAAGGCGACAAGAGCTATTAAAAAGTTCCACTGAGAGGTGAGGCATATCTTTCAACAACATACTGATAGAGATGATAATGAATTAAAATTGTGGAATATATAGGACACCGTCAAGATAAGAATCATCAGAAAATCGTATGGAGTCAGAAAATTCTAATTCAAATTGAGACTTATCAGGCAACCTCACAATAACAGGCAAAATGGTGACAAGAGTTTCAAAGAGAGATCTCGTACAATAGATATGCATAGAAGTGTCGGAGTCAAGGATCCAAAATGGAGTAATCATACCTGCAGCGTGAGCAACATACCGTGTTTTCACCAACAGCGGAATGCATCTGAGTTTGCAAAAGCTTAAGGAGGAGTTGACATTGATGAACAACATCAGGATTTTAATAAACGGATGCTGCTGCAAAAGAATCAGAATTCTTCGACATAACGGGTGGAGTAACCTAAGGAGAAACATATGTAATTGATTTAGGCTGAGAATTGGGAGAAGAATTACGCTGACCTTGTGTTTTATAACCCGGTCGATAGCGTGAAGTTTATAGCAATGATCAATAGTGTTGCCAGTGAGTACACACCAAATGATTCGGTCGTAGTTTAATAGAGGAAGAGTTACTCTTCAAAGAAGATTTTGTTACAAAACTTGTAGCATGTTGAACAACCATTGCAACCGAGGGAGTAGGAGTAGAAATGGACGAAGAACCAACGGAATATTGTTGTTCTTCTTGACAAACCAGGGAGAACGCCTTATTGACTGAGGGGAGGTGGTTCCATCTCAGAAGGATTTGACCCTAGTGGAAGCATAGGACTCATTTAAACCCATTAGGAAGTTCATCATATACTCAAATTGAAGAAAGGCAGCAGCAGATTTTGCTCCTCCACAAGAACAATGACAGGTACAGGTAGGACGATACTGATGTAGTTCATCCAAGTAGTCTTGAGTTTCGCAAAATAAAGACTTGTAGATTGTTGATATTGGCTTAAGGTGGCAAGATCTCGTTTGAGTTGGAAGATCCGAGGACCATTGCTCTTATAAAATCGTTCCTTGAGGTTTAGTCAAATATCACAGACAGATTCAGAGAACAAGATGCTGTCGGAAATATCTTTTGACACCAAATTGAGGATCCATATTATAACTACATGATTATTTCGAATCCAAGTGGGCAAAAGATCACCAGTTTGGTGAACCCAGGTACCATCCACAAAACTGAGTTTATTCTTGACTGATAGCATGAAGCGGTTCCACTAATTGTAATTTTAGTCAAAAGTTGGGTAACAAGGACTAAACTAGTGTTGTCCGTATGATGAAGATGGTAAGGATTATTTGTAGATTCATTACAAAGCTTTGGAGATGAAGAAGACAAAATAAGAGATTTTGAAATTAGATTGGAAATCGAATCCGTTACGGCTGGAGGAACACAAGTCATGAGGTCAAACAAAAATGGCGTCAATAAGGAAGAGACGTGTGAAAAAAGAGAAGTGACGTATGGAATGAGAAATTAAAGAGGCAATGCCACGAAATCTTCTGATACCATACTAGGAATAGAAAATAGATGAAAATCTGATAATTTCTCATTGACTAAAAAGAAATATATCTCTTCTCTTAAATACCGAGTAACTCATAAAACTATTATAAGAATGAAACAAAATCAAAACATAATGAAAACATAAAAATAACTAATAAAAGTAACTAAATTATAGAATTGCAGCTACTAGATACAGAGAATCTAATCTCTAATACATGTTAACTGGGCAAATCTCATAAACTTCCCTTTAATCTCTCAAACACACACTAATTGAGCTTGTGTTTACTGATTTGTGGGGAGCACACCCGTCATTTCATCTTCTCGCTATAGATTTTACATTAGTTTCGTAGATGATTTCACACGATTTATCTACATTTACCCTCTTTAACACAAATTGAGGCTCTTTAAGCCTTTATTATGTTAAAAAATTAAACCGAAAACTATACAAAATAAAAATGCTCTAAGCAGATTGGAGGTGGAGAATTTGGGTCAATTGTTCCTATCCTACATAAACTTTGGCATTATTTTTAGGCATGCATGTCCGCACACTGGTGAACAAAATGGCAATATGAAAAGAAAACATCTACATATTATTAAAATGAGCTTGATTCTTCTAGCTCAAGTTTCCGTGCCCTTAAAATTCTAGTGTGGGATGCCTTTGAAATGTTTTTTTGTCTTATTAATAGACTTCCCACACCAGTCCTTCATAATATCTCACCTTGGTAAAAAGTTTTCAAACAAAAACGTGATTATTCTCAACTATAAATATTTGGTTGGGCTTCTTTTCCTTACTTACAACCGTACCAAAATCATAAATTCAGCTTCCACTCATCTAAAAATGTGTTTTTCTCGAGTATAATGAGCGTATATACATTTCTCACCATGTTGTGTTCAACGAACGAGAGAATCCTTTTGCATTCGGGTTCCCTACCACACAACATGCAAATAAAAATCAATCAGAATAAGACATTAAAAATGCTCGTCCCACTATTCTTGTTGGCCAACAAATCACTCAAATAATATTTTACCACCTAACCAACAGATTCCTACCTTATCCTTTCTTCAAAATGATATGGCTCATACTTCAGACGCTCCAACAAAAAGATCCTTTTCGACAGCTACTTAAGGTACACATTATAACTCCTTAATTTTATCATCCTCTCTAGAATTACCACTTGCTATTGAGCCTCAACCATCTTTTGCTTCATCCTCCTCTACACCAGTACTCACATAGCCCTCCATAAACCCTACTACCAATACCCTTCCAATGCAAACCATAGGGAAATATGGAATTTGTAAATCAAAAACCTACTTCCCCACACATTTTGCCCTTCCTGCAATCTACCCTCCCATTGAACCATAAAATGTAAAAGAAGTCTTTGAATCAAAGGAATGGAAAGCGGCTATGATAGAGGAATTTAATGCTTTACAGAAAAATGGAACATGGTTTTTTTGCCCTTCCCCACTCAATTACAGCTTGGTTGGAAACAAATGGGTCTTTCGGGTTAAGACAAATCCAAATGGATCCATAGCCAAATGCAAAGCAAGACTTGTTGCTAAGAGTTTTCATCAAAGACTTGGAGTTGACTTTACTAAGACTTTTAGTCCCGTTATCAAGGCATCTACAGTTTGAGTTATCTTAAGTCTAGTTGTCTCCAACAATTGGGATCGGCAAATAGATATAAACAATGCAATTCTTAAATGGAGACTTGTAAGAAGCTGTTTATATGCTTTAGCCTAAAGGTTTTGTTGATGAAACCTAACTTTGTATGCAAACTATATGAGTCATTATATGGTCTAAAGTAACTTCCTATGGTATAATAAGTTAAGATCTACTCTTCTCTCTTGGAATTTTAGAAACTTTTCTCTCCTAGAATTTCAAAAACTCCAAGGATGATTATTCATTATTCTTTGATATTAGTGGCAATTAGGTTGTTCTTGTCCTTCAATAGTATTTTAATTCAACAATTTATTAGTTAACTTGACAGTGACTTTGCTTTAGAGGATTTGGGACCCTTGATTTTTTATTTTTTTTTAGAAATTGAAGTTCACATGGACAACAATGGATTATACTTAATTCAACAAAAGTACATTCTTAGTCTTTTAAAGAAGTTGGAATTTGATAACCTAAGTCTACACATATGCCAGCTGTCCATGATAAATATTTATTCGCCTATGATGGTCAATCATGGAAAACCTAACTCTATACATAAGTGCCATCCAAGTTTAGAATATTTGACACATACTCGACCCAACATTTCATTCATTGCCAATAGCTTAAGTCAATTTATGCAGCATCCGACAACCACTCATGGACAAATGATCAAACGTGCGTTAAGATATCTCGAAGATACAGTAAACTATATACTTCATATTGTTCCCTCTAAAAGCTTATCTATTACAGCATACTCAAATTCATATTGGGCGTCTTGCCTAGAGACGGAAAATCTACACGAGCTTACTACATCTACCTGGGAGATTCACTGGTATCTTAGTCCTCTAAGAAACAACATGTAATTGCCGATCTAGTATGAAGGCCAAGTATCATTCTCTTGCCCATGCATCAACTCCCAAGCTCAATTATGATCGTTTGATGTGATAATATGAGTGTAATTTATTTAGATTCTAATCCTGTGTTTCATGCATGAACAAAGCACATCGAGTTAGATGTGCATACCATTGGTGATAAGATTACAAAAAGTTCGGTGGTAAATCGATTCCACTTAATAGCAAGAAAGATTCGAGTGAATGTGCGCACCCGTCACAAGTAGTAGTGTTGGGTCGTGGTCAGCCTTGGGCCCAATTATCATCTTGTGCTGAAAAAAATAATTTGACTTTGATTGGGCTATTGTACATGTGAGATTTTTTTTTTTAAGGCAACACGTGCCTAGGGCACCTTCTTCCTTTACGTGTAGGAGCATAAAAGAAATTGGGGGCTGGGCTCCTCTCCTAATGCCGACAAGCTGAAGGAAAAAAAAAACCGAGAAGGTCGTTGGTGAGAGAACAAGTCGCCAATGAGTTTGTGAATAGTAGAAACTTTTGAGTATATTTCCACTAATGGTATTCATCTTGGTGAAGGTGGATTGATAGTTTTAGTGAGTTATTTTGAGGTTTTTCTGCTGTGATTTTTTTGCTCTTTGTTCCTTGCAGACTTCATATATTTTGTTGTTGCTCTGGGTGATATGAATGGAATGGATGAATCGTCACAGTGGTTGTAGATCACATTGATTGAACCATTATAAATCAGTGTGTCATTTATTCTCTCTTTACCTCATTTACTTTGTTAAATTCATTGTTGCAACTTAGCTTGTAGATATTTTATATTTTCTGAAATCGTTGGTGCTATTAGCGTAAGTTGAAATTACCCAACAAGTGGTATTAGAGCCTCGTTTGAGCATTTTCACGGCAAGCATTTATCAAAAAATTTGGAAAGATTTTTATTGGTGAATCTTGAAAATGACTACTAAGTTTCAACTAGAGAAATTTGACGGTAAAGGTGATTTTTAATTACGGAAAAAGAATATGACAGTGCTTTTAGTGCAACAAAAGGTTGCAAAAGCTCTTGATGATCCAAAGAAGTACCCAGCTGAAATGACAAAACAAAAGAAGGAAGAAATGCTTGATTGGCTTTTAGTACACTGATTTTGTATTTATCAGATAATGTTTTACTACAGGTCGACGATGCTACCACAGCCTTAGAGATATGAGAAAAATTGGATAAGTTATATCTTGTCAACGTATAAGATATATCTTAAGGAGAAATTCTTTGGTTTTCGGATGGATCCTTCAAAATCATTAGATGCAACTGTAGATGAGTTTAATAAAATTGTCCTTGATTTATCCAACATTGAAGAGAAAATGTCTGATGAAAATTAAGGGGTAATTTTGTTAAATTCACTATCTGATTCATATAGAGAAGTCAAGACAACAATTAAGTATGGAAGAGACAACTTAGATATGGCGATAGTTCTGAATGCTTTGAAGTCAAAAGAACTTGAGATCAAGCTGGAGAAGAAAGATAGTGAAGCA
This sequence comes from Momordica charantia, assembly GCF_001995035.1. The sequence continues at coordinate 651,626 of NW_019104552.1, forward strand.
CTGTATATTCGGGGTAGAACAGAAAAGAAAAATTACAGCAAGCAGAGAGAGAAAATTATAGTCAAAATCGAGAGCCAAAGGTAAGAAGTGTTACATTTTAAGAGAAATTGTCCTTCGTTGGCAAAGAACAAACAATGTAACCAAAAAAAGGTCGAGGGGAAGAGTTCAGCAAATATATTGGATGGTCATGAATCAGCTGAGGTTTTGTTGGTTTCAGGGAATGAATGGTCAGACGATTGGGTTTTGGACTCAGGTTGTATTTTTCATATGACACCTTCAAGGAAATACTTCAGGGACTTTAAACTACTGCAAGCTGGAAAAGTTTACCTTGGTAACAATCATATCTGTGAGATCAAAGGGATTGGCACGGTGAGACTGAGACTTCATGATAATTTGGTGAAAATTTTGACTGAGAGGTATGTCCCTTACTTGAAAAGAAACCTTATCTCTCTTGGAACTTTAGATAAGCTTGGCTATACCAGCAAGATAGCAAATGGTGAGATGAAGATATATAAAGGCTCACTATTGAAGCTAAAGGGTGTCGCAACGTCATCGCGACGCGGAGCGGCTGACGTCATCCCCTGAAGGGTTTCTTTTGATAAAAAGGTTTGGAGTCGCCACCAATCATCTACGAGGTGTGATTGGTGACCTATTTAAAAAAACTTGATCTACGAAAAACAGATTGTTGGTTTGGAAGACGACTGAGAATAAGGAAGATGTTAGCACCTTACGACGCCCGTTCGAAAACGATACATAAAAAAAAGAGCATATAAGGACTTTAACTTGGATTGTGAAACTCAACAACCAAGCCTATTGCCACTATGCCAACACCTAACTTGATTTTCTTTTTAAAGTATAAACTTTCTATTTTTGAAATTTGTTAAAAAAAAGAAAAAAATTATAAACGAATATTTAAAAGAAAAAACTTTTTATTTTTATTTTGGATTTGAAAGTCGTTTAAAACTGTTTAAAAAAAATTCTTATGTATATAACCAATTTAAAAAAGCTCTTGCTCAATCGTTTCAAAATCTTATTTAACAAATCCTTATTTTAAAATCAAAGTTTTACCTACTTTGTAATTTGAGATTCATTTAAAAATAAAATTTGTTTTGTTTTAAATATTTTATTTACTTTCCTAAAAACTGTACTTTAAAAGAAAAATTTTTCCAACTTAGTTTTTACTAAATCAAAGAAAATCAAATAAAATTGGAAAGAAAATCTTTTATTCATTTTTAAAAGAGAATTATTTAAAAAAAATTGCATTTTAAAAGCTTTCTTTTTTGTCAAAACATAAAACAAAAATTTTTAAAAACATTTGTTGGGTGCTCAGATAAAACATAATCCTCTGAAAAAACTCATTTTATATTCATAAAAATAAAACTTTTTATTTCAAAACAATTTTTAAATATAAAAAAATTTTGTATGTTCCTTTCACAATGTTTCTTTTCTTTCAAAATCTTTTATGAAAATTTTGGTTTCGTTTACTGGTAAAAAAAAAAACAAATATTTTCTTTTCTTTTCCAAAATCATTTTTGTTTATTAACAAAAAGGTTTCTCTTAAAAAAACACTACTTTTACTCACTTAAGTTGCCTTAATCACCAGAATGGAGGTCGCAGAAGTTCTGGTCGTCACCACATCAGAATGGGTCGCTAGAGTTTGTGTTCTTACTGCCAAGTTCAACTATGTCGTCGTTGGAAGTCCCATTGTGTCAGTTGCTGTGAGTTAGTTGGAGGTTCATGGCCAGAAGGAAACCCAACGCCACCAAGAGATTGGAGCAGAGGGAGGTTTGGGGATTTGTTTTTTTGGTTTCTTCAAGGCTGAAACCGAATAGGAAGAATGAAAGGGAGGGAATGGAGTGTTTTTATGAGATGGGTATGTTTAGGAAGTGTTGATACGAATCCATTTGTGACCAATTACATATATCAAAGAAGCAATTATTACAAGAAAGGCAAGGAAGATTCAAGAGGCTTTCACATTGCACCTTCAAAAGCTTGTTAATGCACAAGAACCAACAAAGAGTTTTGAGCCCGAATTTATTCATAATGTTACTTCAATGAGTCAAGAAGAGAAATGATTAAAGATGGCACGGGAAAAGTTGTCTATTTTGAGAGATGGCACGGAGGACAAAAAAAGTGTGCAGATTCGTGAACAGGTGCCTTTGCAGATTGCACCTCTTTGGAGTTTGTGA
>NW_019104552.1:660036-686270 GCF_001995035.1 Momordica charantia
CTCACTCCAGAATTAGCTTGATCGAGACTAATCCAATGAATCGGTTTAACATCAAACCTAAAGCAAGATTTGAAAGAAGCAACACCAAAAGTGTTAAGGAACAAAAGTTCTTGAATTTCAATATGTTTTTTTTTAATCTTCTAAAACAAGGTGATTACAAGCCTTTAAATAGGCCAAAGGGTCGTTCAACATGAGGAACACCAAAAGTCTTTCAAATCCTATTTAATGCAAATTGTAGAAAATAAGACATGCAAATTAAAACATGATTGCACATCAAACTAGACAACTAAATGTGAATCCAAAAACGTAAAATTGCTTTAAATTGTCTTGGAAATCACATGTAGGAGGCGCTTTACGTTTGGATGAGATTTGACAAGCTTTGACATCACAAACTCCCAAGAGGTGCAATCTGCAAAGGCACCTGTTCACCAATCTGCACACTTTTTTTGTCCTCCGTGCCATCTCTCAAAATAGACAACTTTTCTCGTGCCATCTTTGCTCCATTCTCTTCTTGACTCATTAAATTAACATTGTAAAGAATTTTTGCCTCAGAAATCTTTGTCTCCTCGTGTGCATTAGCTAGCCTTTGAAGATGTATTATGAAAACCTCTTGAATCTTCTTTGCTTTGCTTCTTGTAATTGATCCCCCGGGTACAGTCAATGCAAGACCTCACTTCCACAAAGTGAGGTCTTGCATTAAGTGTGGAAATGGAGAAAAAAATGAAAGAAAATGAGAGAGAATATATATATATATATATATATATATATATATATTTAGTAGTAGAGAAAGACAAAAAGAAAAAGAAAAATCAAAATCATCACTTTTCACCCAGTTTGTTCTTCTCGCTTCCTCCAAACCAAAGAAACTGTCCTTAGGATAACATGTGAGCCAAATTAGGAAGTTAAATTGATTTTGAGAAAAACAAAAGGGGGGAGAAGAACGAAACTTACTCATCTCACTTGACTCGTTAAAATAATAATAATAATAATAAATAAAAGAATAAAAATAAAAATAAAACCCTAAAAATACTTAAGTGGTTTTTTTATGTTATTTTCTTTTTTTATAACAACGATTAAATAAATAATACTAAAATAATAGTAATAATAATAATGATAATAATAATAAAATAATAATAATAATAAACCTTTTTTTTAACAAAATCTATTTTAAAAAAAGTAATTTAATTAAAATTTTACATTAAAACTTATAATAAAGTATACTTATATTAACAATTAAATAAACTTAATAAAATAAATAATTAAATATTTTTTTTAACAAAAGAAAGTCGGACCAAATACGGTGTCTACAAAAGTGAGATGGTATCAGGAAATCTCTCACTTGTCTCTGATGATGTGGATAGAAATGTTAGAGCTACAAAACTCTGGCATACACGTTTGGGGCATGTTAGTGAGAAAGGCATGAAGGAACTGAACAATCGAGAGATTCTGAACTTGAAACAAGTGGGTGACTTTCCTATTTGTGAACATTGCATTTTTGGCAAGTCGACAAGGGTAAAATTCATAAAATGAACACATTGCACAAAAGAAAAGCTTGATTATATTCATGCATACTTATGGAGACCAACAAATGTGAATACTCATGGAAGAGCCAAGTACATCCTATCCATTGAGGATGACTATAGCAGAAAAGTGTGACTTTCTTTCTTGAAGCATAAAGGTGGGACAGTGTCAAAGTTCAAGGATTGGCTTACTTTAGTTCAGAATCAGACGGGGAAAAAGGTGAAGAAAATCAGAACTGATAGAGAGCTTGAGTTTGTGAATCGAGAGTTTAATGAACTTTGCTCAAAGCATGATATTGCTAGACACTTAACAGTTGGTTACACTCCGCAACAAAATAGTCTTGCTGAACGTATGAATAGAACCATTTTAGAAAGGGTGAGGTGTTTGTTATCTCAATCAAACTTATCTAAGTCGTTTAGGGGGCAAGCAATAGCCGTAACGTGTTATTTGATAAATAGAACACATTCATCAGCTGTTGAATTCAAAACACCTGAGGAGATGTGGGGTGAAGTTAAACCAGACATTTCTCACTTGAGAGCTTTTGGATGTACTGCATATGCTCACATAAATCAAGGCAAACTTGAACCTAGAGCCTTAAAGTGTGTCTTTATGGACTATTCAGATGGAGTAAAGGGCTACAAATTGTGATATTTGGAATCAAATAGAAGCAAATGTATAATAACCAAAGAAGTTAAGTTTGATGAATGAAGTATGGCATACTCAAAATCGAAAACATCAATAGAGGAAACATCTCAAGGCTTAGATACATTTGAGATTGAGGTAGAGCCCACTTCAATCCAAAGGCAAGTCACTTCTAACAACATACCAAGCACATCAACAAGTACTGAACTAGAAGTTAGTACTGAGCAGATTGATGAGGATGATGACAGCGATCAAGAATCAGAAACACGAGGGAATGAGCAGACTGATTTGAGTTATTATAACCTTGCCAAAGATAGGGTGAGAATGACCATTAGACTGCCGTCGTGAAGCATACCTTGTTGCCTATGCACTGACAGTTACTGATGAATTTGCAAAACTTGAGTCATCCATCTACACTGAAGCTATAAAATGCAAGAGAAATGGGAGCAAGCTATGAAGGAAGAAATTGATTCATTGAACAAGAACAAGACTTAAGAACTTGCTAGCAAGTCAATAGATAAAAGAATTGTATCTTGTAAATGGATCTACAAACTTAAACCTGGACTAACAGATGATGATGAGATGAGGTTTAAGGCCAGACTAGTAGCAAGGGGATTTACACACAGAAAGAAGGAGAAGATTATAATGAAATATTCTCACCAGTTGTCAGACATACATCGATAAGGGTGATATTAGCTTTGACTACCCACTTTGATCTTTACCTTGAGCAAATGGATGTCAAAACTGTGTTTCTTCATGATGAAGTTGAAGAAGAAATATATATGAAGCAACCACAAGGTTTTGAGATAAAAGGTGAAGAAGACGAAGTATGTTTGTTGAATAAGTCCCTTTATGGACTTAAATAATCTCCTAGACAGTGATACGAGATTTGATGGCTTTGTATTCTCTAAGAGATTTAGAAGAAGTATGTTTGATCATTGTGTGTACTTTAAAGAGGTAGGGCATGTAACCAAACTATATTTGTTACTTTATGTTGATGGTATGTTTATAGCTTATAGGGACAAAGTAGAGATAATTACGTTGAGGTGGAGTTGAGCTCAGAATTTGAAATGAAAGATTTTGGGACAACAAAGAAGATATTGGACATTGAAATTTCAGAGATCGAAATCCTAAATCTTTGTTTTTATCTCAGAAGGGGTACATTTCAAAGCTACTGAGCAGGTTTAATATGACAGATTCAAAGGTAGTAAAAACTCCTTTGGCACCCCACTTCAAATTATCTATGATGCAGTGTTCAAGTTTTGAGCAAGAAAAGAAAGATATGGAGGATATTCCATATAATAGTGTCGTGGGCAGCTTGATGTACATGATGGTTTGCATTCGTCCAGATTTGGCTCATGGTATGAGTGTTGTGAGCATATTTATGGCAAATCTAGGGAAGGTTCATTGGACAGTAGTGAAATGGCTTCTTCGGTACCTAAAGGGAACTAACAGTCATGGCTTAGCTTATACTGGATATTACAGAGGTGTTTATCCCCTGGTGGGATATGTTGATGTAGACTATGCTGCAGATCCAGACAAACGACGAAGCACATCGGGGTATGTTTTCACTTTATTTGGTAACACAATTAGTTGGAAAACATCCTTACAGTGTTAAAGCTTTAGCTAACAGTGTTAAAGAAGCATTATGGCTTAGGGGCTTAGTTGGTGAATTGATTTAAGTAGATGATCCTATTATCTTGTGGTGTGACTCTCAAAGTGCAATTCATTTGTCAAAGATCATGTTTATCATGAGAGAACGAAGCATATAAATGTTTGTTTACACTTTGTAAGGGAGGTATTTGCTGAGAAACTGTGGTTCTTGAAAAGATTTCTACTGAAGATAACATTGTTGATGCATTTACAAAGACTTTGTCATCTAGGAAATTTGAGAAAGGCATGAATCTGCTTCAATTAGAAGCAAGCTAAACAGCGACTTTCAAGATCAGAAAATAAGTGGTGTTTCATTCATTCGTTCTTTAACCAATGTGGAGGTTTTTTTTTCCCAACAAGGTGGAGATTTGTTGGGTCATGGTCAGCCTTGGGCCCAATTATCATGTTGTGCTGAAAAAAAAAAGTTTGACTTGATTGAGCTATTGTACATGTGGGGTTTTTCTTATTGAAGGCAACACGTGCCTAGGGCACCTTCTTCTTTTTCGTGAGGAGCCCAAAAGACTTCTCCTGATGCTGGTAAGCTGAAGGAAAAAAAAACAGAGAGGATCGTTGGTGAGAGAATGAGTCGCCGGTGAGTTTGTGAATGGTAGAAACTTTTAGGTATATTTCTCACTAATGGTATTCATCTTGGTGAAGGTGGATTGATAGTTTTAGTGAGTTATTTTGAGGTTTTTCAACTGTAATTCTTCTGCTCTTTGTTCCTTGAAGACTTCATATATTTTGTTGTTGCTCTTGATGATATGAATAGAATGGATGGATCATCACAGTGGATGTAGATCACATTGATCGAACCACTATAAATCAGTGTATCATTTCTTCTCTCTTTACCTCATTTACTTTGTTAAATTCATTATTGTTGCTACTTAGCTTGTTGATATTTTATATTTTCTGAAATTGTTGGTGTTGTTAATGTAAGTTGGAATTACCCAACAAATAAGTAGTTAGTAAATACTTCCAAGTTCCTCTCCATGTGGACTATGTGTTTTTCTTTAAGTATGTGAAATGTTGATTGAGTAATTGAGTTTGATGCGGATAAAATACGTGGGTTTGGTTTTGTTTACTAGAATAATCAAGCTCAGTCATTTTACTCCAAATTAACTAAAAACATGATAAAGGAGCATAGCTAGGCACCAGTCGCCTCCCACTTTAAAATGCATGACTATGCTTCTTAACCTACTTATGTCTAAGCGATCTCGAAGTACTAAGTTCCAATCTAATATGTCTAATAAAAGAAGACTTGGTTTATTAAAAACCAATAGCAACCGCGAGTCAAGGTCTCATATCTAAACTACTTGAATGGAACCTTTATGTCTAAAGTCTTTCTTCTCCTTGGTTAAATCAACTAAGTTGCAATGAGATAAATTCAACCTTTTCAGTATTGAATATACTAACTCATTAATTGGCCAAATTAATTCATTAGTTTTTTAAAACAACTTAATTGATAAAGAAATTACTAAAAAAATTTTGTCCTTACTGTCCCTTTTTAAAAGATTAGCTAATTCTCCATAACTGGGCTAAGAAAACAGAATTATCTCATATTTATAGATAAAAAATAGAATTTAATGAAATTATAAATTAAAAACATAGTTAAAGAAGAAGAAAATGAGAGATAAACCGTAAAATTAAGAAAGTTGCAACACAAATGAACTTCACCCATCTCTTTTGAACTTAGGGGAGCCAAAACTTGTTTTATTCCACAAAGATGTGTGATCACAAGATTCTCTGGTTATAAATAAAGCTGCGGTTTACAAATAAATAAACGTAAGATTGGAAACGGAATGAAAAACTCAACATAACTTAAAAGGAACTCATTTTTAAAAGAATAGCAAGTTTAAAACTAAATGTAGAACTAAACTACGTTAAGGAGGAGGAGAAAAAAAAAAAAAAAAAGCATAAAATTGTGATGAAAAGATGATGATTTTTTAGTGGAGAAGCAGGCACTATGGAGGTTGTTAATCGGTTGAGAAAATTAAGGCCAACCATTACTTCCCAAATCCTTTGATTGACTTATTCGGCTAACAAACCACCCTTCCTTGCATGGATGTAGAGGAAAACTTTAAAACGTTTCTTTTAATAAAGGCAATTTCGAAGGAAGAGGGAGACGTCTGGCTCCTAATTTGAATTTTCTGTAAAAAACATAATTTTCATTCAGTTTCCAACTCCAATGGTTACCAAAACATAATATATGTATGTTTAGACTATGATAAAGCGACATGCATGAGTTGGACACAAAACTAAACTTTTTAACATGATTTATAAGTAAAACAAAGATGAAAAGGACACAATCGAACCTCTTTTTATCCTTATATAAACAAGGAAAATCACTAGAAATTGATATCAGACACGTACACTTTGAAGATCAAATGGCTGACGCCCATACAAAAGCAGTCAGTACTTCAAGCTTCCTCCACCTCCACCTCCGCAGCAAACTCGGAGTTCGACCTCTCCGCCTCAAACGTTTGAGGGGAAATATTGAGGATGAAGAATAGATGCCTAAATGCATGACATATTCTGCTGTAAATCCTCCTAAATTGCAGGAGTATTCCATCCAAAGACAAACTGTATGTTTCTCATTAACGGCTTTTATCCTTTCCTTTTCTAATGGAAATTTCCATAGGATTCTACACCCTTTGTATAATAGTTTATAAATACCAAAGTCTTGCTCAATCACAGGCAGCAAAGTCAATATTACTAAATTTCTTCGTATTGTTGTTTTCTCAATTTCGTTCTATTCCAAACAATAATATGTTGTGAATCCATTTATTTCCTTTAATATAACTTCTCTTTTCTTTAATGATGTACATATTTCTTTTGAAGCCCAATTTCTTGACATATGATTGACATTATATTTCAGACCTTACCATTACCATGATAATATTTTTTTAAGGAAGTGGATTTTTTTAATTAAAAAATACTGATAAAGGCGAAATTTTCCCTTAAATGACACGTCATCGGCAAGTTCGACGAGGACCACGTATACGAACCTCACGAAACGAATTAACGTGATGGAGTTGCCGGACTCTATTGTTTGCATTGCATAAATTATTCCCGAACTAGTTTCCAACGTTCGAGTGGTTAACCGTGCAACTTCATCTCAACATTAACGCGTATTTCACGTCTAAAATTTCGGAGATATAACTGTGAGTTTGAGTTTGAATTTGAATTTGAATTCTTAGATCATCAACGGTTATCTGAACTCTCTATAAGTACCATTAACTTAAAAGGGAAAGGTACGTGAACTTTAATATTAGAATTTTACTAAAGATCATTGATATCTTGTACGGACAAAACCTTCAGAGTGCTAACTTCTTATTTGTAGGGTTTTATCTTCGAGTGTTCTTGGAGACCATATTGTTTATGATCAAATTTTTTCAGTTGAAACAAATACATTTTGGTCTCTATACTTTCGTTGAAGTAACAATTTAGTCCCTTAACTTTAATTTGTAACAGTCTATGTAATTTTAAGTTAGTAAGTTTTTAACCCCTAAACTTTAGCATGTAATAATGTAGTCCATATATAATTTTAAATATGTAACAATTTAGAAAATTTTATCAAAATTAAGTATCAATTTTTTATCATATAACAATTCATCTTTGGTAACTTATAAACACACTGGTCTTTGTCAATTTGAGAATAGCTCAACTTATTAAGACACATATATCTGATCAGATCGTGAGTTTAAATCTTCACCCTCACGTGTATTAAAATAAAATGGTTCTCACCAATTTATTGATGATCTATTTGTATAAAAAAATCTTATTAAATCTTAATAACTTTACGACAAGGACTATATCATTACAAACTTTAAACTATATTGACTAAATAATTATATACTAAATTAAATGTTTATTCTAACTAATTATTTTCCCCGAAGAAGTGAGCTTTTGTTTAAAATAAAAACTTTTACAGGTGTGTAGTGTCCCTAGGGTAGGGGGCCTAATAATTGTGAGTCTGCTGCCCTTAATTATTAGGGTACCCTATGAATAAAAGAGGTCAGCTTCTGACTTTGTTGTTCAAGACAGCCTTCTCAGCTTCCAATTCTTTTCTCTGTTCCTTCCGTCCCACTCAACAAACTACACTATTTCTTTTCTTTTTTCTTTAATCTATTTATATATTATAAAAGAAAAAAGAAAAAAAAAAAACCTTATAACTGAGTTGTTAGATATTTTTCAAAGTTTAAGTCTATAAATATTAATTTTGAAGATTGTACAGATGCGTCAGACAAAAATATTTTTAAATGATTTAAAGTAATCAAATATTTAAATGGTTCTTAAAATACCGAAGATAAATTTGTTCAAATAAGTGAGTTATTTTTAGTTATAACTAAACACTCCATCTTTAATTTATCTGACACAAATTTACATTTTCTTTTTCTAATGTGGTATCTTAACATAAGGTCCTATGAATCACGTAATATCATTTTCTCGTCATTTAATATTCATGATCCATTGTTGAGTCTTTTACTAACTTTTAAACTCACGGATAAAGGGAAGGGTTAAGCTCTATCGAACAATACTTCACTCATGTCTCATGTATCAGATGGTCGTTGGGCTATATGCCTCAGCAGTAGAAAATTGTTGCTACTAAGATACGAGGGTAGTATTACTTTTACTCACCCCTGTTTACGCATGCTTTCTTTTATTAACTTCTCCCGCCATGTACTCATTCTCTCATTTCCCTCTTTTCTTCACACCAACACTCTCCCACCAATTTCTCGTGCTACTTCTTCACAAACTTTATTTTTTTAGTCTCTATTAACACAATTTCTCTGGTTGATCTTTCTTTCCTGAACTTTTTTCTGATGTGATTCAATTTTTTTGTAATTTTAATTGTGGTTATTCTAGTGATTTGTGATCTAAAAACATTTATTAAATATATGTTAATTATTACAAAAAATACTTTGAAATGGTAGAATGAATCAATAAAGGCATTTTATTGTTTATTATTTTTTATTATATTAACTCACAAATACTTTTAAGGAAAATAATTTTGGTAAGGATAAAAGTGGTTTTGGTTAAAATTACTTTCAAATACAACCTAAATAATTTTACTACACAATTTTAATTTTGATTTTTTTTATCCAAATCAGACATCCTTTTAAATTATGAACCAAACAATGCCCCTTTATTAAGAGAAAAAAAAAACAACGCCCCTTTAAAAATAGTAATGTCCCATTTTTTATAATTGCAATGTTTAATAATATTTATATAGTTGAACCTGGAGACACTTACTTTCACTTACAAATAAAACAGCTAGAATGTATATGTTGATACATTATTCGAAATTACAAATTATTTTAGATAATTTTTCTCATATTTCAACACAAGCACCTAAATAATATTCATATTTTATGGTGCTCTAATTGCAAATAGCAAAGAATTTTTCATAAATTCAATATATTATTCGGACATTGATTTGATTATTCAACTTGAGTCATAATTGTAAATATTGATAAAATAAGTCTTAATATAATAAAATAAACAATCAAATCCAATTTTGGTGGAGAATAATTGTAATTCAATTCATCGGACCCAAAATTTCAAAATATTTTATAGTAGATTCCAAATATATGAAATCTTTTTTTTTTTTTTGAGAACAAATATATGACATTGACACATGGTCTTAGGCAAGAATATTTTGTATGATTTTATCATGGTTATATGTTAATTATAATTAAATATTTACAGTTTCTTTTTTCTTGAATTTTAGATATTAATATAAAGATTTAGGTATGAGAATATTATTTTGTTAAAAATGTTATTTCTCCACTATTTCAATGATATTTTTTTCAGTACAACAAGGTGTGTAGGGTGGAACCTTTGAACACTTAAAAAACGAGAAATAATGTCTTGATTAGTTGTGTAACTTCATTGTGGGCACTATTTAAAATGTATTTATATTAAATCTATCATTGATTTAAAAATATATACTTTTATGTGATAAATACATCTATTTGGTAAACTATAAACTTGTAATTCAAATATGTGATTTTGCATTAAAAGTTTGAATTAAATATGATATTATATCGTTAATATACACATTTGGTCCTCAATGATTTAGACATAGTTTCAATTCGATTTCTATAGTTTTAAAAGTTTTAATATGGTCTCTAGGGTTGCCAATCTAAGCAAAACTCAGTGAATAAGACACTTATTACAATCCAAAAGATCAATATAGTTCAACGTTTTGCCGCGCAATTGTTGGACTTAAAAAAGAAACTTGTTATGGGCTCAAATAAGATACTACACGTAGGAAAATCCCCTCTAACACAATTTCCAACTCGGTGGTTCAAAGGGGAAAAGTCTACTTGCCACAAAACGTCCCTATAGCTCGACAGTATGGTCTAGATCTTCTGCGACACTCCCTCCTAAATGCTCTCCTACAAAATGAGAAGTCAAACTCTTCTTAAAGGTACACAAGCATTCTTGCACGTAAACTTAGTTTTAACTTAGACATAGATAGAGCATCATAACACCAAGTTAGCTTATTGGATTTCAACACCAACCAAATTCAAGAATTAAGTTGAAACTTTTGAAACAATAACAACATAATTAAAACAAAATTTATATAAGTATCTACTCACATCTCACAAGTTTCTTGGCATTGTCATTCAACTTGGAAAAAATGTTCCATCTTTTTTTCAAATATTGGAATTTATGTTACTCATATTTTGATTCTCTAACTTTTTTAGAAATGATTTTTATTATCAAAAGAAATTTGAGAAAGTTTAAAAATAGATTTAAAAAACAACTTAAAAGAATTTTAAATTTAATTAATTTTCTTCTAAAAATATTTATAAAATAAATGTGTCACTTAAAAAACACTTTTTTGGGAGGTATCCCAATAACTCATCCTCAGTCCTGTTTCTCATGCTTGGTGGTAGATCATATTATTTTTACTTTTTTGCTACTAATTTCTTGTGATATTCATTAGTGACTTATTTTTTTTTAGGAAACATTAGAGACTCTTTTTCTTTTTTAGTTTTCTTTAAGTTGTTATGAATTATCCTTTTTGTTTTTCTTATACTTCGATTACTTTTGAGAAGAACTAAATGATGGGTGTATTAAAGGTTATACTAATCAAAAGTGATCAGCTGATTGGGTATATTTATTAATTTATTAGATAAATTCATTTTAATCTCTATTGTTTAAAAAGTTTGAGTTTAGTTCCACGTATTTTAACATTTTTTAAGTATATGTTTTCTGTTGGTAAATATTAAAATTTGCTCGTCAGATGTTAACATGACATAGAAAATAAAATTTGTTTGCTATAATTAAAAAGTACTAAAACATAAGAGATTTATTTAAAACTTTTAAATATAGGGACTAAATTGAAAAAAAACACCAAAACGTGAAAAATATATGATTAAAATTACAAGTTCAATGTATAGATTTTCCACGTCATTAAATTTTAAAAGGTGTCTTGTAAGTTCGTATACTTTTAATTTTGAATTTTAAAATGTATAATAATACATCTTGATTTACTCAACACTTAAAAATTAAAAATTTAAAGTCCTACTAAACACAATAATTAAAAGTATTGAATATATTAATGACTTGACTAGATACAAAACTAAAACTTCAAGGATGCTTTTAGCATTCAAATATCAATTGAACTTAGATAGAATTGAAAGTTTAATTAACATATTAAATACAGTTGTGTGAACTAAATTTGTAATTTAATTAAAATATATTTAGGGTAAGTTGACTTTGGAAATGGATGAAATCGGTGGGAACATCTGATCTCATTAATTTTTAAGTTTCTTTTTCTTTGAGATAACAAAAGTATAGGATTAGGTGTAGCCGACAGGTTTGACTGATGTCATGTCACGTGTCGTCACGTGGATCTATATATATAAAGATCATATTATAATAATAATATAATAGCACGGCCTTGGCTGAGCTGGCTCCAGCTCTCCTCTAATCATACGACATGGGGTCCACTTTGGTTTCGCCAGTTGTAAAGTTCTCTTTTTTCCTTTTTTTTTCCTTTGGTTAAAATAATGTACAGGTTAAAAAATACGATTCTTTACTCCTTTTTTTTTTACTTTGATTTATTTTAACCTCTGTCCTTTTAAAATGTTGGTTTTATTCTTATATTTTGAACTTTATTTTTAAAATTTTAACGAAAATTCTATCATAACCGAAAAATTACCATTCAATATATTTATTGAATGTAGTACTAGGTTGAAATTATGATTGAAAAAATGAGATTAAAAATAAAATTAAGGGATAAAAATGATTATCGTTTAAAAGTACATTGAATATGACGAACATTTTGAAAGTCCAGAAAGTAAAATGAACTAAAATTGAAACTATGGTAATCAAAATAAATATCTTTAAAGTGTAAGAACCAAATTTAAAAGTACAGAAACTAAAATAGTATTTTAATCTAGTGTATATTGTAATTGATTTTGAGTTTTTTAATTGATTCTTTTAGTTCAATTATTTTAAGTTATAGATTTGAGGAGGGCAGATATTTATGACCTTTTGTATTTTTTATTCTATCTTTCAATTAAAAAATATGAGTGTTGGGTAATTATTCACGTTTCTTATTTTTCATTTTTTAAGAAATATTTTTTAAATTTGGTAGAAATTTTAAATAATAAGATTCAGTTTCTTGTTCATGTTTCTAATTTTTTTTCTCCAACATATAAATAAAAATATTATTTTATCATTCTTGACTTGTAAAATGCATAATAAATATAAAAAATAATATAAGATAAAAATTTTGAATATTTTATTTTTAAAATTTATCTTCTTGTAAAATTTTACATTTTTAATTTAAAATTTTTGATAACGAGAAACAAAAAATGGTTACTAAATAAGTTTTTATTTATTTTTTCAATAAAAAAAGGAAAAAATAAATAAATAATTATTTGACACAATTCTACTACTATTTATTAAAATTATAAAATAAAAAACAAGAAATAAGAGTGTTCCAAACAGTCTCTAAAATTTCTATTTCTAGACACATAAACATGTTCGGTATCTGTTTCTCCTTCTCTAAAATTTTAAATAAAATAAAATAACCTTTTATATGAAAAATAATTTTTAGATTAAGTATTCAAATTTTTTCTTGTATTTATTTTTTAATGTTTATTATACATTTTGTAAGTTAAAATGATAGAATAATACTTTTATTTATATATTGAAAAATCTAGAAACAGTAAAACAAGAAATTTGATTTTATTATTTTCAAAATTTCCAACGTTTTTTAAAAATAAAACGTAGGAAGTATGAATAGTTATAAAATAATTATACTTTTTAAAAATTGAAAACGATAAACAAAGAAATAATGAATGTGATCCCAGATACCTTAGTGAAAAGTTTATGATATTTTAACCACTTAATGTATTAAGGACTTGAGCTATTGAGAATTAAAAGAGAGATTTCAACCAACAACTTCTTTTTTTTTTTTTAGAAAAAAAGCTTACTGTATTTAAACAATATTATTAATGTCTAGAGTAGTTTAATTATTTCGAAGTCTTATAATTTCATTGATAAAGGACATCTAAATTCTATTTTTGGCATTTGTATTTTCAGCTCAGGTGGTTTCAACTTATGTTATTTTTTATTGTATTTTCAAAAAATCTATTTTAATCCAAAATTTTAAAAGTTATAATTAATTATTTTATTATTTTAGTACAACGCTACTTACTTGAAATATTGACATTTCTTTATTTTGAAGGGTATTCATTGTTAAAAAAAAAAATTGTGTTAGGATTTTTTTTTTTTTTTTATGGATATAACAAATCGGAGATACGAACATTCTAACCTCCAACTTCAAAGAAAGGAATACATACCAATTGTCAGTGAACTATGAGACTTATATTTTATTGATATATTATTAATAGATTTGTCCAAAACATAGCTCCCCAACGAGTAGACTCGATTTTTCATGTTGAATTAAAAAAATGCCGAACAATTGATAAATTTAAAATTTATTTGATTTTAACTAAGTGAGCCGAAATTCTGATTATTCTCTCTTTTTAAGGGTTTCATCCCTTAGAAGCAACATCACCCCTATTTTTTTCTTTTCTATTTTAATTTAATTAATTTTTTGGAATGAAATGATCCACTTTCACTTATAACTTTTAATTGTTCTATTTTAATTTGTAACGTCGTCTAAAAGAATATTTGGGTCTTTCTCAATGAATAAGTAATCATTGTATTTACAAAATTTTCTTGTTACACAATGTGAATTTAAATTTTAATTGCATGTATGAAGTTGTTAAACTTTTAAATAAATTGCTTAAGATTTCAATTCATTTCTTTTTTTTTTTTGTATCATATTACGAAATGAGGACAGAAATATTAGCCCTAAATAATGAAATAGAGATGTCCAATTATTTAGGTTGAGTTATTTGGGTAAGAAAACAAAGTAAAAGAGACATAAATGAATTTCAAATATCACAATGGCACTATTTATTTAGTTATTAAAATTTCAAGATCTCCAACCATCAAACGTTGTAATAGAGTTAAACAATTGTCCCATTAAAGGAAAAAAAAATGTCCCAAAATATGGCAATAAAAATAACAATATCCAGAATATATTCTTATAAAATACTTACTATTAATATTTATTCCCAAAGTAACGAGGCTTTTGTTGGCATTCAAGGTATATTTGCTAGTATGTTTCATCATATACACTTGTGATGCAGTATTTTTAAGGTTTAAATACTATTTGATTCATCGGTAATTCCTTTCAATAATTGTAAATTTAAAATATTTATTTTGATTCGTATACTTTCAACTRTTATTCATTTTAGTCCCTATAATTTTAAAATGTCTATTTTATTATCTGTATTTTTAAGAAATGACCATTTTAATCTCTATTTGCAAAATTTTAAAACTATTTTCATACACCATTGAAACCATTTAATACAAAGTTATTGGTGTATTTCAAAAGTTTATTAAGTATAAAGCTGCGTTGAAATTATGGTAGGAAAAAAAAAGGTATAAGAACAATTAATTAACTAAAATGATCATTTTTTAAAAGTACATGAATCGAAATTGAGGTTGATTAGAATAAATAAAATTCAAAAATAAAAATATCAAAAAGTAAAAAAAACCCAAATAAAATAAAAACCAAAATAGCATATAAACATATTTTTAAAATAAAAAAGAAATTATTGGCTGGGAACAACTTTTGCCATTAATAGAGCAATTATAGAAAGTACTTAATACTCTGACAAAGTAGAAAGGTTAAAAAAAAATTTGCCAGCTTGCCAACTCATACACAGCATGGACAAAATTTTTTACAGTGTGTAAAATATCAAGCCTCAATCCTTTTCCCAGCAATTTGATTACTGCATCTACACTTCACTATTGTAGTAGTTGACTTCAAGAGTATTAAAAAATTTGATAATTTGTACTTTGATTTTTGTGGGTCTACTTTCAATTTCATTTCAATTTACCAACCCATTTAAAAGTTTCATTTTCCTTTTATATAGTAGCTAAAATGCATAGAATGTTCATTTTTATTATACATTTAACTTTAGAGTCTCGTTTCAAAATTTTTTTAATACACATATTAAATAAATGAAAGCAGATTTTGTAAATATAAAAAAATGAAAGCACATTTCTTAGATGATTCCATGAATTGGATAAGTATGTTTGTTTATTCTAAATTATGAATTTGTCAATCCCACAAATTACATAAACCCATCTTACATAAGCTCAAACTTATAAAACACCCCCATTATACCAATTACAGCCCCACAAACTAAACACATATTATACAAATCAAAGTTTCTATGTAACCTATTTCTTCATGCAATTGTTCATGCACGGTTCTGGCGAGGTCCACGCTAACACGTGAGCCAAGATAAATCATTGATCTGGCAAATTGACGACCTATGCAAACAGAACTTTGTAAGGGAATGAACTCCAACTTTTATAGGGTAGCTTTGGGAAGCATTGCTTTGCCATTTCGGTATTTTGTAATTGTCAATTAGTGAATCTCCTGTTAGAGATCAAAGGATCATCTACAACCATTATCCGCATTCTAAGGTCAGGCTCGAGTTGATCTCACACTCACGTCCTCGAGATGTCTGAGTCGAGGCCTTGGACATGCGTTCGGCCACGTGGTGCCCTAGCTTTACCCCTAACACAATCAAACACAAATTACACAAACCTAGAAGATCCATAAACATAGACATATTAAAATCACAAATAAAACATCCTCCAAATTTCCATAGTCCATCATTCTACACAATCAAAACTCGGAGAGTTCAAATATTCCAATTTCAAGCTTATTAAAATCGTGAGTCAAAAATCTATTCACCCGAACGAGCTAAAGCCTGACGATAACACAAACTAATAATGGTAAAAATCTGAAAACAAACCCAAAACTCAAATCTTAGAAATTGAATCCAATCCAAGAAGGGCAGAGAAGAGAAGACAAGAAGTGGTGGGAAAAGGCAGTAAATAATCATGGAGAAAGAGGACACCCACCCCTACGGAGATCGCTTTTGGGCATCAAAATTTCCAAGTTAGCATACCTGCAGACACTGCCATTGGGCATGTGGGCCTCCAAATATTAAAAACAAATTAAAATCAAAACACACACACCATTCTTAAACTCTGAACTGGCATCCATCCACATTTTTATTTTTTTTCCATTTACCAAAAATCACATCTTCTTGAAATTTGAACCCCCTCTACCCCCATTTTTAATCTCTGCCCTCTATTTAAACCTCTGTGTGGCTTCTTTCTAGGTGTGATCAGATCAGTTCAATAAGCCTCTGCTTCTTATGTTTTCTGGGTTTTGCCCACCACCTGTTCGACGAATGGCCTCAATGGCCAATCTGTATCTTTTTTGCGTTGTTCTTCTTTTTGCCTCATGGGTATTGCTTGTTTTCTCTCGAAACTTGTTGGGTGGTGAGGGATTATGACTTCTGGTTCCCTGAGTTTTGAGATTGAGTTGTTGTCTTTTTGCAGGTTTCAGCCAATGCCAATGGACTGTCTGGGGAGAAGGAGGAGGTGACTTTGATGGTTAGTTTGGGATCTGAAAATGTTGCTTTTGTTGTTATGTTGAGTCTTTTTGATAATATAAAATTGAGATTTGACCACATTTTTGTTATGTCGTTTAGCATTAGAGTGAAAAATGGTAACTGAGAACTGAAGAAGTAAATTTTTGCTATTTGGTTTACAGGATGTTGTGTACCCCAAGGTTCCAGTTCCAGCCCCTGTTCCTTCTCCTCCGGCTTACAAAGAGCCGGCGCCGGCGCCGCCTGTCAAGCCACTGCCGCCGCCGGCTCCGCTAATCAAACCACCGGCAGCTCCGCCGGTTAAGGCACCATATACCCCTGCTCCACCAGTCAAGCTTCCCCCACCTCCAACTCCGCCGGTGAAGCCGCCGTCATCTCCTGCTCCGCCGGTGAAGCCGCCGTCATCTCCTGCTCCGCCAGTGAAGCCGCCGTCTTCTCCTACTCCGCCGGCGAAGGCACCTTACGTTCCTTCTCCGCCGGTGAAGCCGCCGTCTTCTCCTGCTCCGCCGGTGAAACCACCATACACCCCATCTCCTCCGGTGAAGGCACCTTACACCCCTGCTCCGCCGGTGAATCCGCCGTCTCCGGCAGCTCCCAAGCCACCGCCAGTCTCCGGCCAGGGTAAAGAATCTTCTCTACATCTCAAATAGTTTTGAAATGCAAAGAAACTCCTAATTTTAACTTAAATAGTTTTGAATAGCTTCCTAGACTTTCAAATTATTTTAAACTTCCACATTAATGAAATGGGCATACCTATTAAAAGCATTTTAAAGGATAATCCATTAGACACCAAATTGAAACTTATGGACGATTGTTGATACAAGATTTTTATTGAACGGACATTTAGATTCTCACCTTTGTTGTGCAGGAATATAAAATACTATATTCCTTTGAATATTGTAGGATGTCAACAGAAGATATCTTTCTGAGTTTTGAATTTTCTTTTAAAACATAGATTTTCAAGATCTTCGAGTGGAGCCTTTTTTCTAGCACCTTCCTGACATGTAATTTAATTTACAACTCTTACAAGTACATGGACCAAATAGATGCACTTCAAAGTTGAACCTATTAAACCCGAAAGTTAAAAAATGAAAAGTTTAGAAACTAAATTTGCAACGGAGGGGTTTGTTTGTTGTTGAACACAGAATGCTACCCACAATGTGGAAGGAGATGTGAGCTGCATTCAAGGAAGAGGGTGTGCATAAGGGCGTGCGTGACGTGCTGCTACAGGTGCAAGTGCGTGCCGCCGGGGACATACGGCAACAGAGAGCTCTGTGGAAAGTGCTACACCGATATGACCACTCACGGCAACAGAATCAAGTGCCCATAATAAACAAACAAAACCAAAGCCTTTTTCTTTTTCTTCTCTTTTATATGGTTTTATGTTCTTCCAAGGGTTAATTTACATGCTCTCTGTTTTGAATCTGTTTGGATTTTGATGTATGATAGTGGTGGTATTAGTTTATCTATCTACTCTTGCTTTTGCAACTTGTGTCATTTTTCTTTCTTTTTCTGTTTTTACTCATGGCTGGCCACGTAGAAGAAACTTGAAAGTTATGTGCAATCCCATTTTCCCGAGGCAAGGAATTAACTTTCAACTTGTGGAAAAGTGGGGAATCTCAATTTTAGTTGGAGTTGTTGATGCTGAGTTTTGGAGAGGAGGTCTACGTGTCTTATAAGATGGGTTGTTGTCGGATGAATGAGTCTGCAAAATAACAATCTTCGATATCGGTGCAATGTCCTGTTTAATGATCTTCAACGGACAAGTTAGTAATCGTCGAGAAATATAGCAGAGAGCACCTTAGGTTTCTAGTGTTAGATTTTTCACTTATCCAGTGGTCATTGTGGTTCTTTCCCTTTTATAGGTAGAGAATGACTAGGTAGGACGTCCTGTTAGTGAAGGTAGAGTTTATCGTTGTACGAGATTATGATGAGCGATTAGGGGACATCCTTGAGACGCGGTGGTAGTATTGTGTGACTTGCCACTCGATCTCATATAGACTTTCGTCTGTAGAGTGAGGTGCATCTCCCTTATTATGTAGTGCCAGTGCCTAGGTTCTATCTCACTCAATCGTACATTCCATTTAGTTTGTGGTCCCCAACCAAGTGTCACTCTTTATCTCGTCGAACAACATGAATATTTATGGAAAATTACAAAATTCAAGAAATTTATAAAGTAATAATAAAAAAAGCATTTAGATTAATGGCAACCACTTTATGCTTTTTAAATATTAAAATTTTTTAATGATCTCTCTGTTAAGTTAAAAAAATTTATGACAAGTTAATGATATATATTTTACTATGAAATGAATAATAATGAAAGCTACCATAATGGACTCGAGATAAATACATATTGTAATGGGTTGACTGTTATTTTGTCCTCCGAATTTTGAACCAATTTTTGTTTTGTTTCTTATAATTTTTGAATGCTTTATTTATTTATTTATTTCTTTTTCTTATAGAAGTTTATTTTTCTATCTTTGATGTTAAATTTTTGTATCATATTTAATGAAAACCTTAAATATAGTTTAAAATATTAATATAATCCATGTGATATCACTTAAAATTTCAAGTTAATACAATCTAGAAATTTGACACAAAAACAAATTTATTTTATGTAAGATTCAAGCAACATAGCTAAAGTAGAGAATAAATATAACAAGGTTAGTTTAAATCCTATTTTGATATTGTAAAAGATAATAATAATAACAATAAAAGCCTTGATCTGTGTAAATTTCATTTTGGTTGCTAATTTTTATATATTTTATTTTAGTCCCTCAACTTCCAAACGTTCCATTTTAATGGTTGACATTAAATTTTTCATTAATCATGTAACAATTTCAAACTCTAACAATATTTGACCTATCATAAAAACTAGTTAATACATTACTTAATTTCCTAAAAGTCAAAGTTCAGATCTCTTCACGCACATGATTTAAAAAAAAAAAAAAAAACTCACTTGTCTACCATAAGCATCAATATATCATGAATCAAAAAAATGAATGGAATGGATACCTACGTGAAACCTTTATTAAATAATTTATAAAAGAACCAAGAACAAAGAACTAAAATAATTCTTTATGCATAATACTACAACAAAATATTTAAAATGTTTTAAGAAAAATAATACAAAAAGTATGGATTATAAAGTTTCATGATTAGGGACTCTAATTATAAACATTATAGAAGAATTTCCAATCCTAACCTTTTTGGCTATATATATATATATATATATTTGTAGAAGTCAGTTCAATGACATTAAAATCATGATATTACATTTCAATTAATTTGGGGAAGAGATATGGTGAGGTGTACACATCAAGAAGATCTTTGTGGCCTCATAAAGAGAAACAAATATATAGAACAAAGTGAGGTTGCTTCCAAACGCCCATCACTCTGCAGCTGTGAGGGACCATTTTCCTCCTCTTCATCTACCCAATGAATTAAAACTTCGATATCGACCTAGTTTTGTTTTGTTTTAGAATAATGATGTAAATGTCTATAAAATATCAATGTCGACAAATATCTTTATAAAATAATTTTTTAGAACTAAAATGTATATAAAAAGTATTGGTAAAATTTTAAATTTATTGGAAATCAGAATCAAAGAATGAGAATGAATTTTTCCATTATTTTGATGGTGCTAGGAATGAAATCAAATTGTGAGACCCACCTCAAATTTGGGAATCTCGTTCCGTAAAAGGGCAATCTCATTTCTGTGCTACACCCTAATCAATTTCATTCTCAATTCTCATTCCTTACCATATGAGCCCCACATATTATTAGGATTACTTTACTACTTTTACCCTTTTTTTTATTTATTAATTTAATGAGACTCATGACTTTTTAATTTATTTCTTTTTAATTTCTACTACTAATATTTTTTCTTCTAATAAAAATTTATACAATTTTTATTGGTTGATATGATTTTATTATAAAATATTATAAATTTATACTTAATTTAAAATTAGTTTTTTTTTACTTTGTTATTATTAATTAATATTAATAGATTTTTTAAAATAGAATTTATTGTTATTGATTATTAGAATAATAAAATGTAATAATATTTTATATTAAATTATAATAAAAATATTTTAGTTTATGTAATTTTATTTTAATTATTCATTTTATAAATATTAAATAAATTGTTACAACAAAAAATATTTACTATCAATCGTATAGTAATAAAATAAATTAAAATTTATTGTTATTGTTATTGTAACTAAAAAATAGTACAATAATGTATTTATAATTAACTAGAAATAAGAAAGAAGTGTACAAAAAAAAAGAACAAGAAGAACAAGAACAAGAACGAGATATACTCTGATTCTGATTCTAGTCAGTTTTAGTAAACAACATCAAAGGAATAACATTTCTATTCTGATTGATTTTTATTCCGATTGATTTTTATTCCGATTTCTGATAAGTAAACATTGTCGTGGTTTTAAGAATTGTAATCAAAGTATCCACAGTGTAGAGCTCGAAAAGACAAAACCAATGCCCGTTAAATCATTCAAATCGGAGTTTAAACGAAGAAGTTATGGTCAAAACAAGTCAAGAGAAAAATCCTACGTGGCAGGTGACGTGGACAAGTGGACAAATCCTACATGGTGGGTGACATGGACAAGTGGACCACTCAGAAGTTAACATGTGGCATCAAGATGACATATTACTTATGCTGACGTGGCATCCAACAATCCACTAGAACAAAATCGGGATTTAATGACGGGCATTGGCCGTCATTGGAGGGGAACGATGTCGAACACGCGTCCGACATCGTTTCGAGTGTTATTGTAACTTTTGATGTCGGACGGATATCAATGACAGGTAGCCCGTCATTGTAGGTGACCGCCATTGTTTCCTACAATGACGGTCACTTATGATGTCGGTTATGGCTCGACATCAATTCGGGTGTTATTGTAGCCTACAATGTCAGTCATCAAATTTCCGTCATTAAATGTCCGTCATTATATGTCTGTCATTGAATGTTCATTTTCAATGTCAGGCAATGTCCGTCATTGTTTGGGTAATAATTTAATACAAAAAATTGTTGGTTGCTTCACTAGGCTAACCAACCATATTTCCCAATTTCTCAATCTAAGCACAAATCTCAATAATATTTTTTATACATGCATAGTTGTAAACAACAACCTTGTTCTTTATACATAAAGACAATAAACAATAAGGATTAATACTCGTTCATCAAACTTAACTAAAAAAAATTAGAATTTCAGCATGACCTCTACTACAATATCATAAACCACAGTGAGATATGATAACATATAACATATATTTAAACATAATATGTATAGACCTTATTTATAAATAACCAAAAACATTTCCGCCTTTCTCAACATGCAAAAATCACAAGAGTTAAAAAAAAAATACAAGAATTTACTCAACACATGTGTACTTATAAACAACAACCTTCATTTACATAACTCAATAGGCAATAAAGATTAAATTATCTTCAAGCATAAGTGAAACAAAAAATGTCAAATTTTCAACATGACCCCTGCTAAAATATTCTAAAACCACGCCTGAAATACGAGATGACATATAACACATATTCAAACATAATATATATATTGGACCACCCATCTCTCGTCAAACTACATTCAACAACATATCCAACACTTGTATACATGTAATATGATATTTATATTAAACAAAATAATCTTCGTACAATATGTTACAAAAGTTACAAAATAAAACTAGCTAAAAGCTTCATGTCATTTGCTTTATGAAATCTACTCTACTTAGAAGAGTTTTAGAGTAGCCAAATTAGAAGAACCTGAAAAATGAAGCATAGTTTTTAAAAATCAAAAGACACCTAAAATCAAAATGCAGCAAGCTTACATTAGAAAGAGTAGAGATCATGTATCAAAATACAAGGTCAAGTACAATCACATGAAACCTAACCCAACCCCAAGCTAACCATGCAAAATCAATGTTTGAATTAAACATAAGAACTATGCAAGATCTAACTCATATATCAAAATAACAACTTTAAACATAACTCACTCCCTAAAGTTACCTCATGAGCATAATTCCAAGTCTCAACAAGAAACAAAGATCATAAATAACCTAACCAACGATCAAGGTAAAATGCAAATTCTAACACATTAGTCAATAACTCAATGATGCCTATATCATAAGACACAAACTCATGCATAATTCTAAAACTTCCATCATAACTTTTTGCTACAATCTTATCGAATCAAAACTACCCTCAAATTGGTTACTATAACTGCAGGATAGCCAGACAATTACTTCATATGATAAGTATGAAATATTAACTGGCAACCATAACTGTATGATAGCCACACAACTACGTCTCTTATCATCAAAATTATATGCATGTTCAAATTACTATAGAGGGAGGTGATTCATACCTATCCAGAAGATGGGCATGTTCCTGAGCTTTGTTGACTCATGAAATTTGCAGATATGGCCTTGAAGGATGGCATCTCCCATGAATTATGGGCTGATATTTTTCGAGCTAATTAAGTATCTTGAACTAGAAAAAAATATAAAAAAAAAAGTATATGTGCCAGTAGATTAGTTCAGAATCAAGCCACACAAAAGAATTATCAAAATTTATCTAGTCTATCCAAGGTTGAAATGCATTCAATTGGAAAGTTAAAAATTTAAAAGCACAAGCAAGCATGAAGCATCACAGGAGTATCCATTTGGAATATCAATAACAACAATGCTACCTGAAATGCTTGGATTTTCTGCTACAGAAGAGAGTCTTCAATGGTACCAAGACCAAGTTGATCATTTTGATTCTCTCCCCCAACTTCAATCATATATTATGCATTTTGATTTTTAGGACTTCGTCCTTGTAGTTCGTTCAATAAACAGTAATGTTTTTAAAGTTGACCATTCTATTCAACTTCAAAATAATATGACACAAAACTAAAAGAAGCTACAATACTCAAGATCAAATGGAGTGGGAGAAAAATATGCGACATGTGCCATCTTAATTGTACCAAAACCAAACTAGTCTCATGATATTGGGATTTCAACAAACAATAACGTTTTAAAAAAATGTCATCGTGCTCCCTTACATCAATCTGGTTGCCCTCTCCACATTAACAAAAATAGCCAGTATGAACTAGGATAATAAATGGAGGAATGTATTTCTCATCCAAAACTAAAGAAGCTATCAACTACTAAATCTATATAGTTAAATAAATAAAATTACATTTAGTGAAACAAGGTGAAAGATTAAAAAAAAAGAAAAAAACTTACCAAAGCTAGTTACTTGAGATCACTCAATGAAAAGTTCGGTCCACCCCAACTTACATAACTGTCAACCTTGAACCAATGTCTATCTGCAGACAAAAAAATGAACGCTCAGTTTGAAATGAATTTTGAAAAACACGTTTTTAATTATGGTTTTGACCATAATTAAAAACATGTTATTCGAAATTCTTGGGTTAAAACCAATGTTTTTAAGAATATTCAAAACCAATTCCCTAATTTTGTTCGGCGAAAAGATTTAGTTGGGTCAAAATCAACATTTACAGTTCAAGTGTAATCCAGATTCTATGTTTCTTTTGATCATTTCTTCTGTATTCATTCTACAATCCAACTACAATGGATTCTTTCCCAACTCAGTACTTAAGCTTATTGTTGTTAATAATACTTAAAATTATCAAAAATCTAATGAGCTTCCTCTGCAAGTTGTGGAAGCTCCCCTGTGGAATCGAAATAAGCCATTAGAGATAGAGATATTAATTAACCAGTTTCTAACTATACCAAGGATGAAGAAAGTTAAAGCAAGAGATATAAAAAATTTCCTATTTGGTTGTCCTTGTGTATGGGCGTTGAGAGCATGAAATCGATGTCAAGATGTTTATTAAAACAAAGAAATTATGGAAGCTAATCTTCAAAAAGTACAGAAAAAAAGAAAAATTAGCCGATAGCCTATTTCTTTATGCGTGTACATGAGGAAAATCTCCAAGACTCCATCTCTTTGCTTAACATTTTCCACTCCTAAATGTAGCTTGTGATTTTCCCAAACTTGATCGACAAACCATTGAAATTATCGATTCAGTAATATAGAACAACCCAAAAGAACCAAGGAAATCATTTGCAAGAAACGATGAAAACAAAGAGAAATATTCAAGACGTACCAGCGAAGAAGGAGGACGAATCTAGGGCTTCAATCCCCCGTCGCTGGAAGAGATGGAGGTTGCTTTCAGAGTTCTTCGTCGCTCCGGCCGCCAGATCGTCCCCATCGCACGCAAGGGCCGCCAAATCGTCCCCATCACATGCAATGGGGCTGGGTTTTCACACGGAGCTTGTTCGCGCGACGGAGGGAGGCAAAAATTTTGTAAAGTGACAAATTTTCGTGGTGAAAATTAAAGTTAGGGTTAAAAAAGTTGGGTCAATTTTAATGGCGAGCTGGGCCTGACATTAAACGCAGTTTTACTATGTCGGACCTAGCCCGATATCTCTTCCCCAAATGACGGGTAATTGTGCGATTGTATTAGAGTTTGGCACTAAGAAGCAGAAGGAAATAACTGGACTTTTGAGGTGGATAAAAGATAATTTATATGAATGACGTGTGAAGTTTAATTAAATTATAAAGATAAAATTGAAACTTTTAAAATTATTAAGGACCAAATTGAAATTAAGTTCAAATTACAGGGATCAAATTGAAACTTTTACACTATAGGTACCAAATTGAAAACATGCACAAACCATTCGAAGCACATTTTATAGTTTAAACAGAAATTTTTTTTACATAAAATACTAAATTATAAGTTCGCATTTGAATTTTCAACTCGTGTCTATTAAGTCCATATACTTCAAAGAGTTTCTAAAATATGTCAGTTGTGTCTATTGAATTCATGTATTTGAAAAGTTTATAATACGTCAAACTTTAAAGTTGTGTCTATCTAATTCATGTATTTTAACTTTTTTTTAATAACTTCGGAACTTTTAATTTTGTATATAATAAATCTCTAAGTTAACTTTGTGAGTATAATGTTTATGCTACCAAATATCTGGACCTACTTGAAATCAATTTACCATATAACCCGTAAGTAATATAGACATCGTTACCTAAATTAAGGTTGATTAAGATACTTATGAGACACAAAATTAAAATTACAAAAGACTTATTAGAATCTTTTTAAAATACAAGGTTAGGTAGACACAATTTTGAAGCTTGAGTAGTCCATAAGAAACTTTTCAACGTGTAGAGACTTTAACCTATACAATTTTGAAAATTTAAGGACCGAACTTATAATCCAACCTTAATAAAAAAAAATAATTACCATTTTAATCCTTTTGATTTCAAAAGTTTCAAGTGGGTTCCTATTATTTTATTAAATCTTCCAATACGATGTTAATAATTTTCTTAGGTGAAATGTTTTTTTCTTGTTT